>MU225720.1:2539835-2553715 GCA_018584345.1 Thuja plicata
TAAGTCACTTTATAAAATAAAGTAACTTAAAATTATAATATTAAAGTGACTTTATAACAATACTTTATGAAATAAAGTATCCCAACTATAGAGTCTGAACTCAGATATAAAATAAATGCCCAAGTAAACCCTGTGACTGACTGGCATCCTCTGAAAAGCGGCCATTAGACTATCCGGATGGCTAGATAGGCTAATCAGGCATAAAATTGCATTACTGCAGAAAAGGGGACATTACAGGTGGTCTACGCCATGGTCACCCACCTGCGCCAAAGTTGCACCAATTGCAAAATTCGAAGCGTCCACATGGACGTGGAATTCCTTATCCCAATTAGGATACACCAAAATTGGTGCTCTGACTAGTCTTATCTTCAATTCTTCGAATGAGGCATCTTGTTCTATCCCCCAATCATAGGGTTCTCTTCGCGTCAACCTGTTGAGAGGATAGGAAACCTCAACGAAGTTCTTTATAAACCGTCTGTAGTAGCCAATGTGGCCCAGGATTGACTTCACCCCCATGACCTCTGTGGGAGGCTCCATCTCTACGATCACTTGGACCTTGTTGGGGTCTATCTTTAATCCGACCTTGCAAACAATATGACCCAACAACTTCCCTTGTGGGACCATAAACCTACACTTCTTCGTCTTGAGTGCCAACCTTGCTCTTCAACACCTCTCTTCAGCACCTCTCCATACATTTCCACAGGGCTGCTAAATGTGTGTCCTGCCCGCTGAAGATTGACCATTCGTTGAGGAAAGCCTTGAAATTTCCTACTGACATCTTGTCAAAGATGTGCAGGATTATCCGTTGGAAGGTTGCTGGTGCGTTGCATAGACCGAAGGGCATCCGGTTATATGTGTACACTCCGTCCTCCACTACAAAGGTTGTTTTCAACTTGTCCTCGACGATGGATATCTGGTTGTATCCGGAGAACCCATCCACAAACGAGTACATCTCATGTCCGACAACTTCTTCTAGGATCGTATCTGTAAATAGGATGGGGAAGGGATCCTTCACGATGACAACATTTAGGCGCTTGAAGTCGACACAAATTCTGATTTGGTTGGCCTCGTTTTTCAATGATATCACAATCGGGGACACCCATTCGCTTGTCTGTACCTTGAAGATGATCCCCGCCTCGAGCATACGCTCAATCTCCTCATTCACCCTCGCTGCGTAATTTTTATTCATTTTGTAAGGCCTTTTCCACATGGGTACAACTCCAAGTACTAGAGGAATTCGGTGTATGCACAACTCCAGCGGCACACCCTTGAGGTCTTTGTAGGTCCACGCAAATACATCCTTATACTCCAAAAAAATCTTGAATGCCACAGTCTTCAACACGGGATTCTAGTCATCACCTATTAGAATGTTGCGCGGGTTTGCCTCATCTCCGAGATTTGTGGCCTGCAGGGAGGGTTCTTTATACTTTATTGGTCTCTCGGCATCAAATTTGTGGGCAAGAGTTTCATTCACACAAGCCTCCTCCTTGTACTCCCCATATTCTGGCGGGAACATATCTCTCTCCGATGCTTGTCCTACTTCTTCCACCTGCAGCATATAACTTTGGAATAGCTCATAATCTTCCATCTGCCAGTGGAAGAGTCCATTCATCCAGCCCGTTTCATCTTCTGAACACTCCTCGAGTTCTAGAACACCTTCATTGTTAGGCTCCATTCGATTCCTTCCTTCGTCTATTCCACCATTCTCTCCGTCAAACTTCGACTCCGAGGAAGATGCAAGCTCCTCTCTCACCATCTGGGTACAGAGGTCGATGACAAATTTCCGCCCTCCGCTCTCCATCGAGAGGGTGTTTTTCTTCCAGTTATGATTGGCGCTCGCCGCCATAAGCACCCCCTGTCGAGAATGGCATCATATCCTTTCTTCTTGAGGGGAATCATAACAAAGCTTAGCTCAAATAGTTGCGTGCCTATCGTGACTTGTTGTGCCATTGGTGTCCTGAGGGGTTTGATTCCCTGTTGGTCTGCACTCAGTAAATTGAAAGTCGGGGGCCACAGTGTTGGTTTCCCGAGTTTCTTCCATGTCTCTTTCGGAAGTACATTTACCCCGGGCCCACCATCCACGATGGTATCTGTAAGAATAATTTCGAGGATGCCCATTTCCACGACTGAAGGGTGTCGACCATTATTACCGCTAGCAACATTGGATCCATTGCAGATCCGCCAGGAGCATCTGTACGTTGTGTGGTGCTCGGTTGTATGGGGAAGGTGCTTAACAATGCTGTCCGCATTTGAGGCATGGTGTAAAGGACGTCTTGGACTTTGACCGGTACCTTCATGTATAACATTTGCATTAGTATATTCTGTTCCGCTTCCATCCCACCAGAAGTGCCAACCATCTCATGTATTTCCTTCCGTACCCTCATTGCCTTTTCTATTTCCTCTCTTGCCTCTTGTACCCTCTGCTTCTCAGTGTGGGGGTTGGGGTATGTGGCTTGTTTCGTTTGTGCATGAGTGACGACCAAGACTTCTTTTTCACCCATGCTTCCTTCGATGTTTAGAAAGTTGATGCCAGGTTTCGGGTAGTTGGCATCTTCATGGTCTCCAGGGCCGCACCATCGACACAACTTCTGTGGTATGTCCCCCTTTTGACAGTCTCAGGCAAAATGACCCCATTGGTTGCACGCTCGACACTGGATCATCGACCCTCCCTTGGAATCATATTGTATCTGACTTCTATTACTGTTATTATTGCCTCTCCCTCCTTGCTGGTTGTTTTGGAACCCGCCAGATGATCCATTATTGTTTGTCTGCTGGGAGGTGCTTGCTGCCCCGGATGTGGACGGTTGCTCTTGTGTGAAGAGTACTTGCTGGCTCTTTGTTTTCATGTTGTATGGGCATTCCTTGGTGGAATGACCCATAACTTGGCAAATGTTGCGAAATGCTTTTCTGGGACAGGAGCCCTTCGTGTGGCCATTCCCCTTGCAATTAGTGCACCACAAATCCCCCTCCTCACTTCTGCCTGCACTCCCCTTCATTGTTTTGAATTCCTTCATCATTCTTTTCATATCTTTCTGGAGAGCATGTACCTTTTTATTCGACTCCTCGTCGCCGCTGCTCTCCTCTGATGAGTCGTCACTCCCCGATGATGACTTGCTCCTCTTCTTCTTGGAGGTTTTATCCTCGCTTTCAAGATCCATGGCCTTGTCGTAGGTGTCAGCGTACGACGTGGGGGTTACTATTTTCATCTTTTTCTTTAGGGAAGGCTTCAATTCGTCAACGAACCATCTCTTCTTCAAACCGTTGGCTGGTTGGTTGTCCATCTTCCCCAACAGTTCTTTGAGCCTCCGGTTGTACGTCCTCACTGTCTCCTTTCCTTGCTTTGTACCATAGATTTCTGCTACTATTTCATTGTCATCCCAAAGCGAACGAAATTCATTTTGAAATTCTTTTCTCAGATTGTCCTAGGTATTCACCTTTGTTTTGTCCATATCAAAGTACCAATCAATGACGACTCCGCACAGGGTTGTTGGGAATTGTTGGACCTATTCATCCTTGTCGCCAACTCCGTTTGCCAACCAAATCATTTCACAGGTACAACAATGTCTCACGGGTTCATCCTTCCCGTCACCATTAAACTTCGGTAATTTCTACTTTTGTGATGCCATTTTTCGACTACCTAGGTTGCTTCCGGTTGGTTGCGTTCCCGAACTAGGTGGGTTGGAGCTTGACAAGATGTTTTGACTACCGTGCCCTGTTGTCCCTCCGACACCTCCGGCTGCATTGGTATCCCTCCACGTTCCTGTCTCTGACCTCTTCCCCTTCGTTCCTTCGGGCTGGTCTCTCTTCAGTACGTGGGGTAAGTGTTAAAGTATCAGACCAGTTTCTAGTTTCTTCGATCAAGTTGTCTCCGCCGTACTCTTGGCGGTGTTCCTCCCTACCGTATGCATTGTGGTGTTCTTGTCCACCGTACTGTTCCCCTTCGGCTTTGCACACAGTGACACTAACTTGATTGCCTTTTACCAACCCTTCCGCAGGTAGCCCTTCAGCAATCCGCTTCAACCGTCTCCTGCGTTCCGCCTACCGTTGTAGGGCTAAAGTCCTTTGGATAGCTTCACACTCGTTTACATAGTCCTTTCTACCTTTATCTTTATTTAACAAGTTTGGCATGAATTCCTTCTTTTGCGCATGAAAATGAAACCACATATGATATAAATAAGAACAATATTTTATTAATTCATCAGTTGTGTTACACAATACATGTCATCGTTATGATAGAATCGTAACAACTCCGGTGTTCTCTTTTATTTCTACTTCTCTCTAGAAAGCTTAGTTATTGTTTTGCCTTCGATGTTTTTCATCGCGTTCTTCCTATTCTTGGTGACAATTTTCCTCGTAGTTACGAAGGATCTATTGACGATGTTGTTCCCAGTCGATCTCCTCTTGTTGGTTATGTAGGGCGAGGGATGTCTATGCCAACAGCTAAGGGAGCTGACTCATCAACCGATTGACTAACTCTGAGAGCATCCCCCATGACACCTTTAGGGACTTCTTCCCGTCTTGCTTCCCTCCGTACGTGAATCTCTACCGCCGCTTGTAAGAGGGCCACAAGGTTTGAGGTCAACGCACGTTCTCCCTCCAACAACTCTTCGAATCCGTCGTCCTCCCTGTGCTACTGTCCTCTAGAGGTATATCCATTGTCCTTTGTACGCCATTCACTCTCCCTCATGCCCAAGTTTTTTAAGGCAACAGTGCTAGATGTTTACCGCTAAGGGGTAAAGAGAATTAATGCATAACAAAGAATGTAGTATAATGGAAACAACACAATATCAGAGAACTGCCAATGCCATATAAGTTCATACACATCATAACCATCTTGATACCATCGAGAGAGTACAATATAAAGACTCGAGGGGGTGCGAGGCCAACTGCTGCAACCCGTATAACTACCTATCCCTCAGTTACACTAACAACAATAACCACATAACATACTAACAATATATTTTACCCGACAACAATAACTAATGGGGCCCAAGGAGTAAAGATCTCATAGGGTTGTGGGGTAGCGCCCCTCATGGGGGGTTTGGGGCAACACCCTCAACAAGGTCGAAGCAAGGTTTAGGTGAAGCGCCCCTAAGTATCCCCTATTGCAAAATAGTGTGAGTGTTGAGGGGTAGAGCCCCCACCACCAATCCCAAATTAAGGCCTTTGGAACGAGACAAAACTTCTAGTCGCACATTATTTCACAATTTTACTACTCAAGGGAGAAATTAGGTATTTCATTTTTGTTTATTAAAAATGATTTTTTTAAGAAAATGGGCACGGATAACGAGTTTTTGCACAAACTTCCCGCTTTTTTACAAAAAGACTTGCTATAAACTCAATGAGTATTTGCCAAAAACTCACTAGAAAAACTCTTGAGTTTTTTGGCGAGTTAGTAGAAATCTAGGCCAGTTTTTGTCGAATTTGTCAACTATGAGAAAAAAAGATGCTTCAGGCAAGGGCCTTAATAGAATATTTTATGGCTATGATGCCAATGACCTAAACATGCAAGTATGGTAGCAAGACAACTGGAGTTGGACAAAGGTATTGCATGATATGTACTTCAAAGTTCAAACCATCATACTATTGAAAGTGGTAGAGTTGTTACAAAACATTCTAGAATTTAGGATTGCCATAGGCACCGCCATATTGTTACCTAATAATGGTTGAGAAGTGGAACATGCTATGGATCACTTAATGTCATGGAATAAAGATGAGATCCAATGGTTAAACCACTGTTAGGAGATCAAGATGTAGTCTACGTTCTTGACTGTGAACTTAGCTTGAGGATTGGTGTCAATGAACATTGAGATTCTAGGGAAGAACCTGACACACTATTGTTGATAGTGGGTCAAGTGTGAATGTGCTACCCAAAGATACCTAGAAAAGCTTGAGCATGCCCACTGTCTGACCTGCAATTTTTCCATTAAAAGGTGCAAGACACAAAGGTGGTGAGCATTCTCATGGCATAAAAGGTTTTGATTGAAACCCAACCATTTTTGTTAAATTTTGTAGTCATCTCACTATGTAAAAGGCATATGATGCATTGTTAAGCCATGGTTGGGTGATGGTAAACAAAGCTGATAATAATTGGAAAAAGAATGTCCTCTCCATTGAAAATAAACTCAACAAACATATAATAGATATGAGTAGTGAGGCAGTAAGATAGACATAAAAAGGTGATAATAATGCAAGGGGGTTGTCCCTCTTTGTAGGTCTTTAATTTATTTGTAAAACAAGTCCACATTTCTCTCATGGGATTATGCTTTTCTTATACATGGGTAAGTTATTTCTCACAGCATAGTGAATTCCAGTTTCTCAATATATGCCTTTGCTGGAATTTGCAGTGAAAATTTCATCAATTACTTTTATGATGTAGCTCATATTTCCTTTATAAAGTATTAACCGCCATAACAAACATGGTTGTTGCTTATCAGCCGCTAATATTTTGTCACCTGGGAAATAATGAACAATTTTTACTGATCTGTAAGTTGAATATGATATCTTTACTTTCTCTAGTGTAATTTTCAATGACTAAGATATCTTTTTATTTTATTGTGTCTTATATATTCAATCTGTTAAGTTACCTATTTTGGCTATGAATTTACAAGTGATAGTTTTTGTGTTATTTGACAGACATATCTTCAAAAACTGTTAACCTTGGGACATGTTTCTTCGTCTTGCAAAATTGCTCTTCATTGCATGTGTTGTTTACTTGAAGCTATTCCCCACTTCAATTATCGGGATAGCTTGATAGCTGCAGTTATTCCACACATGAGCTATACTGATAATTCAAGCAGGTTTGCATCCTCATTTATGCTTAATGTGTTGTGAAAGTGATTTTTTTTTTTTTTTCTGTGGGAGCGATACCATATTTCTGTTAATGCACGAGTTACTGGGTGTATTGTTAAAGTACTTGTACAAATGTCTCTGCAGAAATCTGAGTGCTGCAGCAGTGAGATCATTGTTTTTGAACGAGGGAAAGCATGGTGGTGAGGCCACAGTGGAGGCTGTTGAACTAATAGCAGATTTTGTAAAGCGACAGCATTGTCGTCTTCATCCTAATACCATTGAGGTATGTAGAAATCACATTTAAATGGTTGAAATATGTAGAAGTTGTAAGATAATTTTCCTATCTGTGGATTCCTACCAATTTAAGCCCTTGGCATTGAGTTCAGATGGTTTGAGCTGTTAATGAGAAGAGTTGGACAATGTTAGGGTGATTATGTTGTTCTGACTGGTTAGACTATATTAATCAGGTTGTTATTTACATTTTTCATATAAATGCTCTTACTTATGTCGTTGATTGAGAAATTACTAAGAGATAATAAAGAGATTTACCACATCAAACCAATAATTTAATTGATGGTTGTAGAGATGTTTTAAATTTCTCATAAATCATTGAGAATGCCAGTCTACCCTACTGATGATTCTACATTCCATCAAACTGGAAGCACTTAACTGAATGGATGCATGATTGGCTAACTTATGATTATTGAAAATGGCAAGGGACAAGCCTAGGTCAGAGGCTCATGTTGGTATAAATCATGAAGGTTGTACTGTTTTTATAGGGTGGCAAACATTTATCAAGTTTGTAAGACAATTAGAGATTGTTCCATAACCATGAGATTCTGAGCGGTAACCATTATTTGTATCATCACACTACATGAGATTTAAGACATGATGAATTTCTTCTTTATCAGGCTTCCTTACACAGTTATCTGCTTATTGTCCATTCATATTGGAAATATATGTGTTATCATTTTATATGAAGATACATATTAAGAGTAAGAGATTGTGTAACTTTTGGCTACAACTCTACATTCTGTATACTCTTTATTAACATCAATAAATAGAAGGCAGTGATACAAGAAACGAAATATATGAGGGTCATACAGAAAAAAATTAAAGGTGTGGCACGTCTGTATGCTTGGAGTGTTCTCTGAGGATGCCTGCCTTGAGTACCGGAAACACGTCCACGTCCCCTAAAACGTCCCCGTCCCCGAAACTCCGTGGAGCATAGATTTGGAACCATGCGTTTGTTATTTGTGGTGGGCGTTCTTCCTGGCAGGTCATGGCCTTTTAACTAGAGCTGAGCTGTTACAGGAGTTGTCTTTGTATGAAGAAAAGCGCAGTACTTATGTGCAGGCTGTTTTCTGTGTGTGTGTATGAGTTGATATTCAGCGTATGTTTTTGAGATGGCATATACAGAGCCCTTGTAATGTCCCTTTATTGGGACATTAGAAATTAATTAAATAATTAAAATTTTTAAGGTGTCGGAATATAATAAATTTAATGATAACTTAATTTAATTATTTCACTAAGTATTAAAATCACTTTAATGATCTCAGTAAAAAATTAATAAAGTCATTTTATTATTATTCCCTCATTTCGAATTAAATTTTAAAGGGGGGGAAATAAAAAAACAAATGTAAGGAACATGAAGAGGTTGGCAGAAGGAAAGTGAAGAGTCACCGCAGAGGGCTATAAAACAACAATGAGAGATTCATTCAGGAGGGCTTGGTTTTAATTATTTTCTCTTTGAGAATTAGGGAGCTACAGGCTTTCTACGCAAGAAATTGAGGATGGAAACCCTTAGATTTTCTCAGGAATTGGACGGAAAACCAGTTCTGGTTGGAGGTTTCATTTAGGAATCTCACAAAGCTTTTCACAGATAAGTATAAAATTTCTGAAATCTCAATCTGAGACAAATATGAAGAATATGGTTTGTCTTCTGGAGGTGTTATGAAAATTACTCTCGGGAAATTTACAAGCAGACTGAATATTAAATTCTTGCCTTAGTTCTTTCCTGAAATTTATTATCAATGCTGTCAGTGAATATGAAAAATAACTGCTGTAAGTTATATTATTAATGCTCTCAGTGAATATGAAAAATGACTGCCATAAGTGATCTGAGTAATAGATTTCTAGAGCTTTGGTTATCAATGTTGCTTCATCCAGTTTTCAGATACTAGGCGTGCCAAAGGATTCAATATAAGATTGGATTCAGTGTGTTGAAGCATTTGTGTATGTTCCCTCTTGGTTGCAGCTACCTTGTTTAAACAGTTCTCTGAGGGAATCATGTATTGGTGACCAACGGTCCTTAATATTCTGCAATAAAGAGACTGTATTCATTGTCGGAGACTATGTGCCGCGGATAAATATTTTGAAAGTATCTTTGTGATATTATAAATAATTATGTCTCCAGCGATATAGTTTCCTTGAACAACTATTCAATATTGGTGATTCTAATGTGGAGCCTTCGATATAATTGTTATATTGGGCAATTATAGGCTTAATAGAGGGGCCATAAGCCTTATATCTGACGTGGCAACTATAAAGTCTATGAAGGTTCGGAAGTATAATGTTATAGGAAATAATAAGTGCCCCCCGCTCCATATGGGTGTATGAAATATTTATAGCTGCTACTGTGAATATCGAGATGTTTTTTTTTTGCTCGGTAATAGTTGTTTGATTTTATTAATATAAAGATGATTACATACTTGGAATAGCATTAAAGGCTTTGAACATCCAACCTAAACCCATTCTCTACTGCCTTCAGCTATCAACCTAATACAAACAAAATTCTGATCCATCCTTCCGATATTGATTCAGTAGCCTAGTTCCTATCCATTATACAAAATCCTTTCTACCAGACAGTCCTATAATACTGAAAATGATCCACCATCCATCTAAGACCTATACATGACACATTAACTACCAGAACCATTACAACCAGACCCGACAGCAACATCCTGTTACATATGAGTTACACATTAAATCTTTTATCTGCTTTGGATATTTACAAAATTGTCATACTATCCAAACAAAAGCTTAAACTATCTATCAAAACCATTTTGAATGTGCCAAAAAATTGCCCTTACTGCTCTTTGACCTGGCTTTATCCTCGTCGTGCTCTCCGTGCATTCCTGATTCGCATTCTTCTGGGCATCTCTTGTGGAAATGCTAAAGTCAGGTGGTTCAGTTCGAACTCATGCCTTCGAATAGCTATTTTCAGTTCCTCCCATGCAGTTAAAATCCTCATTTTGTAATCCTCCTTATCCACTTTCCCCATCCAGCGCACAAATGGGACAATTCCGAACTCCCTTGCTTCCTCCTCATCGAAAGCTTCACTTCAAACTCATGCCTTCGAATAGCTATTTTCAGTTCCTCCCATGCAGTTAAAATCCTCATTTTGTAATCCTCCTTATCGACTTTCCCCATCCAGTGCACAAATGGGATAATTCCTAACTCCCTTGCTTCCTCCTTATCTTCAATGCCTTCTGATATATCCATGCCCACACCAGACACAACCCACTCAAAAATGGAGTCCAAACCTAGAAGCAGATCCTCATCAAATAACCATCTGATCACTTCAACATCCTCAGCAATTTCCAAACCCCAGGCAACCACCATTGAGATAATGTCGACATTTAAACGGAAACTCAGCTTGTTCTCCATGAAAACTGGTCCCAAAACCCCAAACACAGCATCTATCATCATCTCCTTTATATTTCAGCAATCCCTACAAATGTTCCCTCCTAACAGGCCCAAAAAAACCCTTTTGCTATTTTTTAATTTTGACTGTAAAATTCGCCTACATCCTCTATCTGGCTTCTCACCTGCACAACTCTATTTATCTGCAACTCAAAACACATAAACTCTGCTGTTTTAAAGCTTTCTTGTGCCTTAAAATAATCGCACAATTGATGGTGAACATCCATGATTAAACTATCAGCCGTCACCAATCACTTCATTTCATCATTAATGAATTACACTCCTCTTTAGATCCGCTTCCAATTGCAATCTTTGCCAGCAGAACTTCACACGCTTGAAATCCTTACTAAAGGATATCCATTAAATTGAAAAGACAGCCTGCCGTAAAACGTGCATCCTCTAGCATTACATTTAAATTACTCAATCAGTTACCTTTTTGGATGAGGACATCAGTTCCGTCATGGCTGCGCTTCAATTATAAAATTTAGATTATAAAGTTTCTCTTTCCTTTTTCCCATTCATTTGTAATCATATAACCCGATTAATGTTTTGCAAAGGTTATATCATTGTGTTCTATGTCAGCAAAGGAAATCTTCCTTAGATTTTCAATTCTCAGCTCATCTTCCATATCAAATGATAGAGTCCATTTTGACAAACAATCTGCCTCCTTATTCCCAGCCCTTCGAATATGACTTATTTTAAAGTCCTCCAGCCGTGATAACTATTCAGTTATTGCTGAGATATAACTTGTAAATGCCAAGCATCAGCTTTTTCCTTCTTAATGGCCTCCACAATGATAAGTGAATCACATTCAAGATGAATTTTCTTTAAACCCAAAGATCTGCCAAGACTGATTGCCAACAAAGCAGCTTTAGCTTCAGCAATATTGTTATTTCCTTCCTTTAATTTTTTGGTTCCAATAACCAATGTTTCTCCATTCCAATTACGAATAATAACCCTTGCACCTAAGGGCCCCAGATTTCCTTTTGAAGCTCCATCGAAATTGATTTTGAACCATCCGGTCTGAGGCTTTTCCCACTTAACTTCCACTATATTCTTAGTTGAAGTTCTACTCCCATCTAATGCACCACTAGCTCTAATCCTAATTCCAGGCCATGTTGATTGAATTCTCTTGTCATCCAGGGTGTAAGGGATGTGGGTATGGTGTTGTGAAATCGCTGCCCCAACTACTTCCTCAATCATATGATTGATTCTATATTGAATTCTCTCCAAAGATTCTTTCTTATCTTGAAAACTTCTCTTGTTACGCTCTTTCCAGAGCTCCCAAATTAGAATTGAGGGGCTTATTGTCCACACGCTAGACAATGTGGACTTCCTGTGATGTACTGGCCAACTCTCAAAAATTGCTTTTAGGGAGATTTGCAACGGACCTTGCCATCCTAGTTTAGTTTTCAACATCTCCCAGCAGTTTGAAGCAACTTTACACTGCAACAGTAAGCGATCTACACTTTCCTCATCAACCTCACACATTACACATTTTGTCGGCCGTATAAAACCAATTCTTTTTCTTCGTTCACCTGTTAAAATTCTGCCCCTAATTGCTAGCCATGCAAAAGTCCCTGCCTTTTTAGAGGCAATCCTTCCCCCAACACAATTTAGTTGGCCAATTATCATTAGCTTCTAACCTGTCCAAAATCTGATACCCAATTTTTACTGAGTATTTCCCACTCATTGCTCCTCACCAAACAATTCTATCATTCTTTTCTAGGATGCCGGTTCGAGTTCGAAGAAACGGTTCGCCGGTACGAAAAAATTTTGAAAAGAGGTTTGGGTTCGGGTTCGTTAGTATATATATATATATATATACACACACACACACACACACACACATATTTTGATATTTATGCAGCCTAGAAGCATGATTTAAGATTAGAATGTCACATAGTATCATAAAAAGTAAACATTTAAACAATAAAAACACTTGTAAATTTGTAATCATAGCATCATGAATCGTGAATCCATGATCATACCATCATATACTTCAAGTTCAAGTTCAACATCAAAGATTCAAAACATTAAAAATAAATCATCATTTCAAGTATCATTGTTTGAAGTTCAACTAATGGATTAATAATTTATTGATATTCTTCTTCTTCCTCATCATCATCTTCTATATGGAGCCTAATAAGACTCAAAGGTTAATTTTTCCCCACTTTTATTGACGCAGTTTCCACCCCAAATTATTAAATGGGGGTTGCCCCCGAAAGCCCAACCGACATTGATTATTTTATAAAGGCATCGAGAGTTATTTTTTAGCAGGCCCAAGTTCGGCGATGTCAAAAATTTATAAATTTTGCCCAAAAAAACGTCATAAACTCCTTCCGCTGGCGAAAATTCGGCAAAGTTCGTTCCAAGTTTGCCGTTTTCCGGCAAGTTCGCTTGGGTCCGAACTGATTGCTGGGTGGTTCAAACTTGGTCCCTGTGGACTGGACCCAGACCGGATGCACAAGCGGACCGGACCCGGACCACAGACTAGTTCGAACTTATCCTGGTCTGGGGGGGTCCAGGGGTGAACTCGGTATCTTAGATTCTTTTCAGTGATAATGAGCTTCCTATTCTGAAAGATGTTCTTCATTTGTCTAATTTGCTGATCTGGTAAGCCTTCATTATCCACACTTTTCCATACCCACTCATGGCCTAGCTGACCTTGTTTCAACTCTAGATAATCACTAACCTTCTCTCCCCATCTCTGTGTAAAAAAGTTTCTAAGATCATGATGTTCAGCTTTATTTTTTAACGCTGGAAGCCCATTCCATGAATCTTCCCAGAATTTAGCATTTCTTCCATTTACAACTTGCCAAGTTATATGATTTGTAGTTACCGGTCTACAAGCCACTATAAAATTTCATATAGCTGATCCCTTGGGAGGATTGCGGATGGTTAAAATTCTGTTATCATCTTTTGAGTCTAGATATTTCACCTTCATTACTTTAACCCACAATAGGTTTGGGTTAGAGTAAATGCTCCAAACCAACTTCGCTCTTAAGGCTTCATTCATAATCTTCCATTCTCTAATTCCAGCTCCACCATTACCTTTTGTTCAGCATACTTTATCCCAAGCAAGTAGAGGAATTTTGTCTTCAGCATTTGTCCCATTCCAAAAAAAATTCCGCATTCTCTGCCCTATCAACTTAATCACCTTCCCTGGAATCCTTAAACACATTGAAAAAATACTAATAGGAATAACTTAAATGACTGATTTAAGCATTAGAATTCTCCCAGCTGAGGTGAGCCATTTGCTTGATATTTATTGACATGTTCTTAACTTGTTTAGGTTGCTGAGACCCGATTTGCATCTCATACTATTGTTATGAGACGACTAGTCAAGGTGAAAGAGGCATTGTGCCAAATGGTTATTTCTA
>MU225720.1:2566807-2582695 GCA_018584345.1 Thuja plicata
TCTCAGAATTAATAACCAGAATTATTAGACACTTAAATGCACAGATAAATGAGACACAACACCAAGTACCCTGGGAAAACCTCCCTTGTGGAGGTGAAAAACCCAGCAAAGAAAAATATAGATTGAGCTCAGAAGAATGCAACTTACAACCTCTGATAATCAGATTCTGACATGAACCAAAATGCTGATGAAGATCTTTGGTTAGATTTATTAATCACTGTCAGAAGTTGTGGGCATATATGTCTCAGTTAATGATCTGAATATAGAATCCCATAGTCACAATCTGGAGACAGCAAATTAGCGCCAAGTCTGAATTATGAAGCTTCATGACTGAAAATATAACTCGCATTATTCAGAATTCGTCATCAATATATTAGGTGTGAGTTTGACACCACTTTGTGAGCAGATCTGGTTCGTATCTGACAGTATATAATGGCATGAGATGAGATTCAGCTACTGTTCACATCCAGAGTAATTCGCATGTAAAGACTTTGACTTGAATGCATCTGTAGCATGTATTCGCTGTTTGTATAGCAGACTTTATTCCAAGCTTGTTAGATCATGTCTAATTTACCAAAAGTGTCTCTTTATATATAGGAGTCTTCACAATAGTCGGCCCAGATCTGGGTGCATAAATCAATATTTCTTGTCGCCAATATATGAAACGTCTATTATAAAAATGGGCCCAGCCCTTTAGACTTTTATTTTATTGTATTAATAAATAATAGCTCGAAATATATTAAGTTAAATTAATGATATAACTTAATAATTTAACTCACAATTATTTATTTAATTTTCCTAATTAAATAAATAAGCAATCCATAAACATTTTCTCCAATATATATATTTATTTAATACTCCAAATTAAATAAACAATTAATCCATATATATTATTTAATGCCCACTTAAATAATAAAAAATTATTTATTTAATTCTTCAATTAAATAAATAATTAATCCATCCATAATTCATTAAATAAATTCTCCTTAATTTAAATAATTAATTTATTATTTTAATTTTTTCTAATTAAAATAATGTGAGCTAGAATTCGATCTAGCTACTAAACATTAACAAGGATGGTGTCATGGCTTCTTTATTTTTGAGTTCTACACTTGAGCAAGTTGATCATAGTGTTCCAGGTCTTGGGTTTGTGGAATGAGTATTTGGCAAGTATTTCAGACTTGGTTCTGGAGTCTCATCTCACAGATTTGGGAGACACTTGAGGGAATTTCTCTCCTCTTTGATGACAATTTCAACATGATTGTTGATATATCTTGATTGTCTTGGAAGATTAACATTGACGAGTTTCCTCATTCTCTTTATTTGTCACATTTCTTGGTTGAGTTTGATCATGATTATGTGGTGGACTATTTGTGCTTGGAGACTTATACTGAGTTTTTAGAGATTACTATTTGGAGACTTCCTTCCTCCTTTTAGTTGGACATGGAGTGGCTTCTTCATCATTTGGTAGACTTGTTTCTTCCTAAGGGAAGATGTGTTGCTTGTAGGCATTGGATCATCTTTTGTTTTCAGACATTTTTCATCGAGATATTGGATCTTGTTCATTGTGAGGGCGACATCTTGTCTCTCATTTTCCTTCCTATAGGGGGTTCTTGATTGTATATATTATGATGTATGTAGTCCTTGGGGGGTATGATTGATTCCTTTATGCATCATCTTATTTGGATTCTCTCTTTTGGGGGGGAGTTTTCTCCTATGTGGTTTTCTCTTTTTCTCTGCTTGTGAGAGATTGCATTGCATTTGCATTGTACATGGGTGCCTAAAATGGTTGTAGAGGCGTGACCCATATTGCATCTTGCACATATTGCATAATAATTTCACTCCCTTAGTTACACTTAAGGGGGGGTGTTGGAGTAAATGAGTTTTTACCATTTATCTATGCTTAAGTTTACTTAAACTTAAGCATCCAACATTATTAGCTATTTATTAAGTGCATTTAAGAATTGTTTGGTAGTTGGATGTTGGTTATCTCTTCTGACTCTCTCCTTGACTTTATAAGCAAGGCATTTGTACATTATTTTTGTATCTCAATACAATTATTTGCATTCTGGTAAAATAGCCTCGTTTCTTCTCTCATGTGTGTGAAGGTTATATTGCAGATTGTGTTCCTGGTTTGGAGTTTGCTTGAACAGAAAATACACCTTTTGCTGATCCAAAATTACTGTCTGCTGCTGTTTTTGTGTTTACTGTCATAAGTTTTCTTATTTGGTCTTTTAGGAATGCAGTTTTTTTTATGCTTAGTGAGATGACTTTTAACCAATTCAGTGCCCATTTTTGTATTTATTGGGAATGATCGTTATCCATTAGATTTCAAGTTTCACAGCTTCAATGCATTTTTCATTGCTAAAGGCTTAGTTGAAAAATGTCATGTTCCTTATGTTGACTCCTTCCTTAGACACAAATATTTTGTCCCAGGCCACCACTGGATGCTTAAGTTTTGCATCTGTTCCTTGCAACAGAAAATTCCTCTGCAGAGAAACTATATTCCCCTTTAGCTTGTAAGGGTTTTTAATTTACTAGGTTATTTTAGATCTAAAGATTCTAAACTATCATTTAAAAATGATCTTTTTGTATCCTTTGCAAATTATCATAGACAACCTTGAAACTACTGATTAGAATGTGGTTATTTCTGAGACACTCAAAACAGAAGAGCCATAGGAGGATATGAAGCAATTATTAGAGCAATTGAAAGAATTCAATAGGAATCTCTAGGAAGAGACATATAATGATGAAATTCTTAGGATGAATTGAAGGAAAGCAAGGGTATGTTCCCTCAATAATAAGAACAGAGGAAAACACGAATACACTTTACAAAGGTTGAAACTATTGAGGCAAGTGGAGAATTGCAATTAAAAACAGAAAAAGATTGAAAAAGATAACAAAAATATTGCCAAAACAAAATTATTACCAAGGATATTTCAATGATTTAAAGGTATTTTAGGAAACAGTGTAATTCCAAACATAGAAATAACAAAATAGCTTAGCATAACATTCATTTTCACCTCTTTCAAGAGTCTAAGACCACAAGATTCATCTGTAGATGCATTCTAGTTATAGTAAAAGTTGATGCAATGCCCTCGACATCCACTGATGTATTCCTAATATCCTACTCTTGCTTGGGTTTGAGATTGCTGCCAGACTCAATTCCTCAGCCTGGCAAACCTGTAATTGTTAAAAGGAGAATCCATGTCAAAAACAGCTTTGTCAATTGGACTTAATACAACAAATTTATTAGCTAGGTAAGTCATACATGAAGCCAAAGATAGCAGCAGCAACAGAATAAATACGACAGCCTCAATTATCACAGGATGGACCCCACAGTCCTCTCCTAACCAGTTATAACCCAGCACCCTAGAATAAGAAAAAGTTTGTTATGGCAATTTATGTTGTATTAAGGGTTTAGGATTTCAGGCAAGGACACTAAATTCATGAGTGCAATATTGGCGTTGGTTGAATAATGGTAAAGTTATCTATATTTATTGGTAACGCCTGAATGTAAATTAATTGAAGCAATTGAGGTATATTGAGTGGAAAATATTTTATTTTAAAACAAATCAATGATATGTTGTGACTCTTCAATTGGTGAGATGATGCAATTCAGTTTTAGTATTCTTTTCCATTGTGCAAATCTGATCTGGAATACTTCACCATACACTCAACATGGATCTCGCATTGTATTTGTCACAGTGATAAAATATCTAGTTATCATTCTATCAAATAATGACTGTGTAATGTTCCCTTCCTGACCAGTCAGTTTGGTGGACTCTTAGCCTATATAGTGGGTTCTCGTATGCTAATGAATTATCATTAGGGAATTCTGAAGAAAGTTTATCCAGAAAGACGGCTGTATTAAATGTTTAGTTAAGCTCCGACAGTTATTATGAGTCTAATGGCATTTTTTGGAGTAGTTTTGGTTGAGTTCTCCAATTCTAATTTTTAATAGTAATTCAGTTTTGGGCACCAAAAAAGCCAGTTGTCAGGTCACTGTTTTAGTATGGGTGTGGACTCAATTGTTGGTGTTATCTCGACATTTGATTTAGTGCAGTGGTTTTAAATAAAATAACAATAAGTTATTAATTATATAAGGTTAAATTAAAAATTTATCTTTGTCATTATTTTAAATTATTAAATTAAAGGTTTATAGTGGCGCCAAATATTAAAGAGAAAAGCTATTTCTTTAATGAAAAGGGCCATTTGGAAGTGGGTGCCACTTTATGAGGGAGACAAAGATTTTAATTAAATTAAAGTTATTTTCCCAGCTTGGGAGTGGGGTTTTGGGAAAGCTATTTAAGTGAGCTTGGAATCCGTTTTGCATATGCTGGATTTGATGTTTGTTATTATTCTTGTTCTTGGAGGAGATTTCTCTTCTCAGGGTTTGTGAGGCCGAAATTCCTTACAGTCTATGTTCTCCACGTTTAAAGGCACAATCTGGAGGATTTCTTGGTGTTTTCATTCAGGAAGCACTCTGGAGCTTCCATGGAGTTTTGATTTGATTGTCTTCAGTTTTCTGAGCACAAATGGAAGATTTTTTTTTGTGGCTGCTTGAGGAAGGTTGCAGAGTTCCTTGCATATCTGTGGGTTGATTATTGCTGGCCATACTCTCTAAGGTTGGCCGTAGTACTTCGTAGGGGGTTGTAGATTGCTGGAAAAGGTGCGTGGTGTTGCTTGGAGGGGTTGATTGGAGTTTGCAGACATTTTTTACTAGGATTTGTGGCACCATTACTCTTTTGTTCTCTTCATACTTCTAGCTGTCCATTTTTGTAAGTTTGGTGTAGACAGCTAAGATTTTGGAACCTTTATTTTCTGGTTATTGTGGTCATTGCTTCGTATTTTTTAATATCAGCAAATGGGTATGTTATATTTATGTTTGTAATTACATTTGCCCATCTGGAGATCTTCAGTTTTGTTTCTGTAATGTACTTTCTGAATATAGCTGATTATAAGCGTTGAAAATTGCAAACTATTTCATTGTTATTTTCTGTTGTAAATCTGTATCTATTGCAATATATTTCTGCTCTTTCTATCTCCTATCTTTATCAAGCATTCTCAAAACATAAACTAAAACAAAAAAAATGTCAAAATGAAACAGGGCAGCATATTACAGACTAGCCAGAGTTTAAGTGTTAGGGGCATGTTTAACAGGATGATAGGGCTATATCTTTATCAGTTATAGCTCATGGTGGATTATTGCTTCTATTGATTCTGTCAGACCCTGCGTTGGTCCTGTCTTGATGTTGGATTATGGTGCCAACTCTTTTTGTTTCTTGTGCTCAGAGAATTAATACAGACATGTGACTACTTTGGTTTCCTGATTCATCAGTCGTTTTTTTCATCTGCTTCATGATCCTCTTGGGGATTCTTCCCCATGATTGGCTATTTATATTTGTACTTGTGTTTGATGTTAGGATTTATCTACTTTGTGTTAAGCTTTTTCTGTTATGGTGGTTCATTTTTAGTTGTAGTAATTTTTTCAGCTTCTAGAGCTCTTTTATGCTATACTTTTCTGTTGTAGTTAGGCACACTTTCAATACCCATTTACTAGCTTTGGTCATTTATGTTCTTTTTTTCTGATTGGTAGCTCGGGAGTTTTCAGTCCAGCCTGTGCCGGCAAGCCCAAACTAGGGGCATCATCCCTGAACCTTCATCCATTAAGGACCCACTCAACCAAAACATCCACTTAATCAACTTTTCATCTTTATTCAGCTTGGAAGAAATTGAAGTCCTAAATGGAAGTCCAGAAGTCACCATTTAAAATTCCACATTAGATTTCACTATGGGGATTTGAACTCGAGTCTAAAAAATGAGAACCCAATGCTTTCACCAATTGACCTCAATCCCTTTAGTGATCTTTGTCAACATTAATATAATTTATTTGTTTTTAAAATACATACAAGTTTTCCTGTTGGGGAAAACGGATTTAAGAATTCACAGGCATGGCCCATCCACATAATTCTCTTATGTGATAATTTGGCTTTTAGCTGTACTTTATTTGCAATTTCAGTTTGTTTTAGCGCCTTTGGTTAATGTTTGATAATATTTCGTTTCATGCTGTCTTTTCTCAGTTTTGTTATGTGCATCTTAAGACTTGGAATGTTTATCACCATGCTTGACTAGTGTATATATGTGCGTGTGTATTTATTTATTGTATTTTACTACCATGTACTTTGTTGGATCTATTACTTCTTTTTAAGTTTTCTAGTTGAATATGAAATTGATGATATGCAGTTGACAGTTTGCCTTTGTCATTGTTTCATTAGGTTTTTTCATCACTATCTTTTGATGAAGGTCTTGGAAGATTCCAGGAATCTCAATTAAATGCAAAGAACAATCGCCGAGCAAAGGAGAAAAATAACGACTTTAAGTCAAGTGGACCAGAAAAGAGTGAGAACAAAGTAAAGAAGCGCCAATTGGCTTCAAAGTTGAGAGAAGAGGTTTGCTCCTGACCCATGTTTTATATGTCTCTTTAAATTAGATATGTGAAATAAGAATGCATCTGTCAGATCTTTTCAATTGATGATTGTTTGTTCATAGCTTCCATGTCTTTTTTGCGTCACTTTTTGTCCTGATGAAGGTGGAGGCAGATTTTAGAGCAGCTACTTCTGCACCTGATACTGTAGAGCGCAGAAGAATGCAGACACAGACAATTGCTGCAGTCTTTAAGACTTATTTTCGCATTCTGAAGTGCAGTATAGAGCCACAAACGGATAGGTAAGTGCGTTTTGGGAATTCATTTCTAATCAATTATAATGTTATGATACATTGTTGAATAAGGAAGCATATGTATTGTTAGAATAAAGCTGTGCTGCCTCTGAGTTGACGGACTTACAGTTTTATGTTTTGTTTTCAGGTCTTACAATCCCCGAAGTGATGAACTTTTCGATTTTGGGTCTGGGAAGCACCCACTTCTAGTGCCTTGCTTGGATGGACTAGGAAGGTTTTCACATTTAATCAATGTTGATTTTATGGGGGATCTTCTACGATTTCTTCAAAGACTAGCATCTGGAGACAGTGCCTCAAAAAACATTAGTGGGGTTTCTAGTCGATTGGAGTTGACAGTTCTTGAACGTCTTAGATGCTGCATTGTGGCGTTCAAGATAGTTCGAAGCAACCTTGATGCATTAAATATAGATCTTCGGGAATTCTTTGTACAACTATATAATATACTGCTTGAATGCAAACCTGAAAGGTTTCTGCCTTGATATTTTTGTCCTTGAACATTTACTTTTTGCAAGAGTTCCTTACGGTCATGGTTTTAGTACAAGGCCAAAATTTATGATGTGGCATCTGTTGGCAGGGACAGCCATGGCCAAGCACTTTCAGAAGCATTGCAAATAATGCTATGTGAAGTCAGACAGCATGACATGCAAAGGGCAGCTGCTTTTACAAAACGTCTGGCTTCATTGTCTCTACACTTTGGATCTGCAGAGGCTATGATGGGTACATTCCTGTCTCCCATCCTTTTCATGGGTTTGTGTTTTCAATTGCCAAAGTAATTTTTAGGTTATCTATTGAAAAACTACTTTACAGGTTAATAAAGGTTAGATTTTTAATATTGTAAATGAAACCTAAATTACTAAATAAAGCGAGTTTTCATTTAGTTGGTGGGGTGATTAGGCGGCTTGGGATTATCTTTCCCTTCATAAAGTGTATGAGTCAACATTTGAATGGAGAGGTTTCTTGGGACTTGAGCTCATATGAGTTGTTTATTTCTAACATCTTTATGAATAAAGGTATTCTCGATATTATTATTTGATCCAGTTATCTTTACATGGTGTTAGAGCGGTTGAATATGGATCTATAACCGGCCCTCTTAAACTCTTGGTGAGAATAAGGCCAGAATAACAAATATTTATTTTATATTCGGATGAGAGGAGTGATTTCTGCATATTCATTTGAACAAGAATAATAAGTATAACAAATTTTCTTGCCATAGAGTCTCAAAGTATCAGAAATGGCAATGCTTAACACAAATAGTTGAGAATGAGATCTTTTTTATATCCATGGTTGTGATGAGAGGAGTACAGAGTATTGAAGGGAAGTAGTCATTGAGGAATGGGTTCTGTGACATAATTTCTAACCAGTTATACAATCTATCAGGCAAAAACACTAATTTGTAATATGGCATAGATATTGGTCTTTTAATTAGAAAGGCGTATTTGTAATATAGCATACAAAAAAGTTTGAAAATAATGCAAGCACCATGCAGATATTATTCTTTCAAGGGTAATATTCTCATTAAATTGAGGACAAAAAAATGAACATAAGAAGTTAAAGAAGTCCAGAATAAAATCAGTTTTTAAATCAAAGGTATTAGCTAATTTCTCTTCTGCAGTTTTATGTAGTTATTGTTAAGGAATATGGATCTATGATAGAGAAAATCAATAGTCTATAATCTTATGCTTTCCTGAATTTATCTGTCTCAATATTCACTATAATATTGCTGAGATTGATAGATATTAATATTGCAAAATTATTAGTATCGTATGCTTTCTGTAGTAATACAATTTCCACTGTTATTGATTGTATTACTCAGCAAGCACCGATATCACATATATATAAGTATTACGGGGAAAGGGTATGCTTACGTAGGGTCATGACCCTACGTAAACACAAAGGTCAATAGTGATTTAATAGTTATACGAATCATGTTAATACGATAACAATAGTGGTTATCATTATCGTTATTAACATGGTATCGATACACTCCCATGTTAATAATGATAACGATAACCACTATTGTTATCGTATTAACATGGTATCGATCATGCTTCAATACATCGGTTCTTTAATGACTGTCATCGCTCTGCCATTTGGGCAGTCAATATTACATTGACAATAAGTTCAATAGTACATTTATATATGTGTGATCATATTTGAAATTATATATATATATATATATATATATATATATATATTTCATTCTAACATATATATGTACATGCATTATTTGATTCAATCCGAATGAAGCTATTTCTCAACACTCCCTCTTATCAAAAGAGGATTTGAACAACTCCCTTTTGAGTTTCTTACACATGAATTACATTTAAGTTATCTGATCTCCGACACTTCGGGACAACAACTAAATGAAGTCTATTAGATAACAACCTTGATCCTAGGATGACAATGAAGTCTCCAATATCACAGGTATTACATAGCCTATCTTGACACAAATTATCATGACCTCCGACACATTTCGGGACAACAATTCAATGTAGTCTGTCATAATAATAAATCAAGAATTTAGGAATAATTATCTCAATATCATGATATCCGGCAGTCCGGGACAACAACTTAATGGAGTCAATCATGACATGATTGTTATCACAGTCTCCGACACAGCTCGGGACAACACTTAGTGATAGCACAACAATTTTACAATCAAGATATCTGGCACATTCTGGGACAATAGCTTATTCCGGGACAACTTAATGTAGTCAATCTTGATAACAGGACAAACTATTGTTGAGGCCGTCACCTTACAATAGTAGCCTTACACATATATCCTATGAAAGATTGTCACCTTCCATGATATAATACACAAATGTAATATTGCAATATTTTACATTAAAATATTCATGAATATATCAAAATACATATGACTGAGACTCATCAGAAATCACAACTACAATTTAGTGATACCAAGTTTACCTATGAAGTATTCCATTTTCAACTTGGCCAGGGGCTTGGTGAAAATGTCGACATTTTGCTCTTCAGTGCTGATGTAAACCAATTTGATAACATCTTTGTCTACCATATCTCTTATGTAATGGTAAGGGATTTCTATATGCTTGGATCGATTATGAAAAATTGGATTTACTGAAAGTTTGATGCAGCTTTGATTATCACAGTGAATCACGGTAGGATTCAAGGGTTTCCCAAATAGTCCAACTAGTAACTTTCTCAGCCACACTGCTTCACGAGCTCCCATGGAAGCAGCCATATATTCAACTTCAGTGGAACTTTGAGCAACTGCAGATTGTTTCCTGCTGAACTAGGATATCATAGCCGATTCAAGACTAAAACAACATCCTGTAGTACTTTTACGATCAATGGAACTGCCTGCCCAGTCGAAATCAGAATACCCTTGGAGTTGAATCTCAACATTCTCATACTTCAGGCCAAGTCCAATAGTACCTCGCAAGTATCTCAAAATATGCTTAGCAGCCATTAAGTGAATCTTCTTAGGTTCGCACATGAAATGACTTAACACATTAGTAGCATAACAAATATCAGGGCGAGTGTTTACTAAGTACGTAAGAGATCCAATAATTTGTCTATAGTATGTAGGGTTTGTTGGTTCTGAATCTTCTGCTTCACTTTTAAGCTTATGAAGATTTGTTTCTATAGGAGTGGATATTGGTTTACAATCCATCATTCCAAATTTGGTTAAGATTTCAGTGGTGTACTTTCCTTGATTTAGGAAAATATAGTTCTCCTTTTGCCATACTTCTAGACTTAGAAAATAGTGCTAAAGACCTAGATCCTTCATATCAAATTCAGCCACAAGATCTTGTTTGCATTTTGCAATAAGATTATCCTCTCCTGTTATTAATAAGTCATCAACATAGAGAACCAACATTAACATATCACGATCTGATATTTTGAAGTATATTTTAGGATCTGCTACATTTTTGGAATATCCTAGCTTGGAGAGATAACTGTCTATCCTTTCATACCATGCCCTAGGTGCTTGCTTCAGACCGTAGAGAGCTTTCTTCAGTTTGCACACATGGAGATTTCTATCATGTGTAGCAAAGCCTTCAGGTTGTTCTATGTATACTTTTTCCTCAATAACTCCATTCAAAAATGTTGTCTTTTCGTCCATTTGATGTATCTTCCAACCTTTAGACACTGCAATGACAATAATGGTTCTTACATAAGTATATCGGGCAACTGGAGCAAATGTCTCTCCATAATCAATTCTAGCCTTTTGAGAAAACCCTTTGGCAACAAATCTGGCTTTGTGTTTTTCAATACTACCATCTGGTGCATATTTGATTTTAAATAACCATTTTGAAGAGACAACTGTTTTATCTTTTGGTCTAGGTACAATATTCCAGACATCATTCTTTAAGATAGATTGGTATTCCTCAATCATTGCATCTTTCCAAGCTTGACATGATAAAGCCTCTTCAACATTTTTGATAGTTCAGATTTTGTAAGCTCAGTCAGGAGTGCAATATAGCATGTTTGACTTCTTGTTTTCTCATTCTCTCTAAATATTTCATTAGGTTCCACATTATTTTCCTCAATCATCTTTCTTGCCCATAGTGGCCTTTTCTTGTTGTTAGGAATTTCAGCATTCTCAAAATTAGATGATGTAGGTTCATGTTCTTTTACGATATTCTCCCTCTGATTTTCAATTGTACAATTTTTATCTAACTCTTTGACTGGACCATCTTCTGTATTTTTATAAGTAGTATTTTCTTCAAATTTTACATCTCTACTGATTTCAATACATCTTTGTCTTGGAATATAGATTCTATATCCTTTAGTGGTTTCACTATAGCCAACAAATATGCCTTTCTTCCCAGAGAGTTCTAGTTTGGTCCTCTTTTCTTTAGAACATGAATGTATACGAGACAACCAAAGACTCTTAGATGGCTTAAGTCTTGTTTATTCCCTATAAAGGCTTCTTCAGGTGTTATATTCTCTAAGATAAAATGAGGACATCTATTTTGGATTTACACAACTATATTTGAGGCTTCAGCCCAGAATGAGATTTGTATGTTTTGATCATGCATCATGGATTTGGCGGCTTCAATGATAGTTCAGTTTTTTCTTTCTGCAACTCCATTTTGTTGAGGATTATAAGGTACTGTACACTCTTGATCCCAACAGAAATGGAAAATTCTTTAAATTTTCAGAGATATACTCATCCCCATTGTTTGATCTTAGAGTCTTTATTTTCTTCCCAGTTTGATTTTCTACTAAGGCTTTAAATTCTTTGAATTTCAATACTACTTCATTTGATTCTTTTAGTTTTGAGAAATATATCCAAGTTTTCCTAGAGTAATCATCAACAAAGATTACGTAATACAAAAATCCCCCCAGTGAGGGTAATGACATTGGACAACACAAATCAGTGTGGACAAGTTCTAGTACAACTTTTGATTTATGTTCACTTGAAGGAAAATACCCTTTTGAGTTCTTTCCTAGAGCACAACCTTTACAAATTCCAATATGTTCAATATTTAGATGAGGTAAACCTGTAATGATCTTTCCTATAGTAGGTAAGGCACTATACTGAAGATGACCTAACCTTTTATGCCAAATTTCATTACAATTTGATACTTCATGATTTGTGCATGTTTTTAATCATTACATAGTTTGTATAAACTACCATCTCTAGATCCTATAGAAATAGCATTCTTAATGTTAGAATTTTTAGGCCAAAGTAGAACTTTATCTTCATGAAAGGTGACGCGATATCCTTGATCAGCTAGACTTGAAATAGAGACCAAGTTTCTCTTGATTCCTAGTACAAATAGAACATCTTTTAATTGCAATGTAACTCCAGCTCTTAATTTAATTGAACAGGTCTCGATTCCTTTCATAGGATAGGTGGAATTGTCACCAATTGTGACTCCAGTTCTTAATTTAATTGAACAGGTCTTGATTCCTTTCACAGGATAGGTGGAATTGTCACCAATTGTGACCTCTTCAGTTGAGTGTCCTTCAAGAGTTTCAAATTGATCTCTAAACCCGGTTATGTGTCTTGATGCTCCGTTTTCGATTATCCAAGTGCTTTTATTTGAGTTTAGTTCACTTGATAAGCCTAAGAAAAGTAGAGAATTCTCCCCTTCTTTGACTTCAGCTATGGTTGCTTGAGTTTTCTTCCTTTCCGGATAGAACCTGTGAGTGTGACCAAACTTATCACACTTGTAGCATTGGATCTTAGAGAGATCTCTGTTTTTGTAATGTTGGTTATTATTTCCTCTCTTTCGTTTAAAATTCTTTTTCCCTTTGTTGTTTGTATTAGCATGTAGTGTTTGAATTTCTCCCTCTTTATTTGGACCTATCCCTCTTGAGATTAGCTGAGATTCTTCTTGAGTGCAATTGTTTCTGAGTTGATCAAACTTAGGTGGTGACGGTCAACCGCTAATGCATTGGATAAAAGATTCCCAAGAGATTGGTAACCCTCTAAGGGCAATTAGGGATAGTTCTAGATCATCTACATTATTTCCAATAGTAGAAAGTTGATCTTTCAATTCGGAAATTCTCAAAAAATATGATGTAATTGTTTGCCCTTTATTCATTTTGATATTCATGAGTTCTTGTTTTGAGGTAAGCAACCTGCTTGCATTGTTGATCTCATATGTAGTTTGGATGGTTTTGAACACTTCATAAGCCATTGTTAATTTGGCTATGGTTGGAAGAATGTGATCTTTAACAACGTCAATAATTATCTTCTTCGCTTTGTTATTGCGTCTTTTCCATGTTTTCTCTGGTTCATCTTCAGGCATTCTTTTGTCTTCTTTTATATATGAATCCAATTCAAGTTCTTGAAGAATTGTTATTATTCGAATTTTCCATGAGACAAAGTTGGAGGCGCCTTCGAGTCTATCCTCCACTCTAACACTGTTCACCATGATTGTTCTTCCTTCAACTCTGAATGTAAATCTGATATTCTGAATCAAGAATTCACTATCTTTATTGTTCTCTATCAGTTAGGCTCTGATACCATGTTAAGGAATATGGATCTATGATTAGAGAAAAATAATAGTCTTTAATCTTATTGTTTCTAGAATTTATCTCAGTCTCAATATTCACTATAATATTCTTGAGATTGATAGATATTAATATTGCAGAATTATTAGTATCATATGCTTGCTGTAGTAATATAATTTCCACTGTTATTGACTGTATTAGTCAACAAGCACCGATATCACATATATATAAGTATTACGGTGAAAGGGTATGCTTACGTAGGGGCATGACCATGCCACGTAGGGTCATGACCCTACGTAAACACAATGGTCAATAGTGATTTAATAGTTATACGAATCATGTTAATACAATAACAATAGTGGTTAGCGTTATCATTATTAACATGGTATCGATACACTCCCATGTTAATAACGATAACGATAACCACTATTGTTATTGTATTAAGATGGTATCAATCATGCTTCAATACATCGGTTCTTTAACAACTGTCATCGTTCTGCCATTTGGACAGTCAATAATACATTGACAATAAGTTCAATAATACATTTATATATGTGTGATCATATTTGAAATTATATATATATATATATATATATATATATATATATATAAATTTCATTCTAACATATATATGTACATGCATTATTTGATTCAATCCAAATGAAGCTATTTCTCAACAGTTATTGCCTCTTCAAATCTATGCATATGTAGACATTACAATTCTATGTAAGAAATTTAGATACATAGGTGCTTTTCAGTTATGGACTATAATAACATTCTTGCTATGTTACATGGTGTTTCAAGGATGGGGACTGTAATGTCCCCGTTTTTGGGCACATGGGATTAGCTTATTTATGTGACCCTCGTAAGCTAATCAGGATGTTGGAGGGGGTCGTGTGGCAGAGCCAGTGGTCAGTTTCCACTCTGGAGGTCTGAAATGTCAGGATTGCTCTTCGTTCGGGTCAGATTGATAGACTTACTATTTATAGTAAGTGGTTATTGTGGGTGTTCGTCATGATTGTTAATTTTTAGCAGGGCGCCTGTGCATTGGTATCAGTGGGGTTGTGAAGTCAGTTGCAGAGTTTCCAGTTTGAGGGACTTACTATTTATAGTAAGTCTATTTGTGGCCAGTTACTATTTCTTGATGACACTTAGGCACACAAATTCAGTTGATGTTCCTGGTTCTTGAAGATTGGAGTTATTTGCATATGATTATTTAATTAAGTTTATTTCATTAAATAATCATTATTCGCCTAAGTCAATGATTAATTATATGAGCTGATTAAAAGGTTATATTATATTAAGTCAAAAGGGAGTTATTAGCTTATATTATAAAGTGTGCTTTTAAGTGAAAAGTGTGAAGTGGAAGTTAGGGTTAAATTTGTAAAGAAGACATTATTAAGGCTCGATGGAGAAAATCGAATTCATTATGCTATGGTTTTTATTCGTGTCTTGGTGTCTTTCAAATTGGGCTTGGAGATAAGGGTTTGATACATGCTATTGAATTGTAAATTCGATTCAGCAATGCACTTTGAGTTGGTTCTCGCCAATGAATTGTGATCGTTTGTGTTCCGATTATTTCAGCGTTTTGGGAGTACTGGAATTCTGGTTCAAATCTTATTTAATTGTTGAAGAGTATTACAAGGCTGCAATTCTGCTAGCATCGATCTTCTTTTGCACAGTGTTTCCATTAGAAGCCGCCCACAAAGAAATTACATCAGCCGCAGCCAAACAAATTTCAGCATGGCCAAGGTAGTGATAAGCTCACGCATTTTACTGATTTCTTAATGTAATTTTGTCATTACATCTTGTATGTCTTAATGTAATGCTATTAAGTTCATGAGGGTTATGGTGTGAAGTAATTTAATTCAGTTAAGAGGATTTAGATTTAATTCATTGTAATAGCAATCTCTATGTATATTGAGAAAATACAAAAGAAAGTATATATTTGCAAAGAAGATTTCAAAACAATTACTTTCCAGTGTCAAGAAGAATTTTGCAGTTGATTTTAGGGAAAGAGCCTGGTGCAGAGCACCCTAGGGTTTAGCTCCAAACCCTAGCAATTCTTGTTGAGTGATCAAAAGGAGCAGATCACAGTTAGTTTTCAGTCCTTGTTATAAGCCTGAACAGTTCTTCACTCAGTCGCAAAGTCGCAGAGCCAGTGGAGAGCAGAAAAATCATGCATCGCACACTCGC
>MU225720.1:2598221-2608498 GCA_018584345.1 Thuja plicata
TCAAACTAAACCTAATTTGACCCTTCTAAACCCTAATTCGACCCTTTTATGCTTGTGATTTAAATTTTCAGCATGTAATGACAATTTGAGACTTTTGCAAAGTATGAATATTATATAATCATATACTCACAATTATGGATTTATCATTTTATCATTATGTCATATGAGAATCACGCTTCTAACTTCTTATTATTATCATTATATGTTTCAACTTTGAAGTTTTGAACTAATGATGAATGAGCATTGACATGTTAAATGTATGGAATGTATGAATATACATACATATATAAATTTATAATATATATATATATATATTTCAAAAATGTCTATATATATACCCGCGGAACCAGGATCCGGCCCAAAATTTTTTTTTGCCGAATCCCCGAACCCGAACCCGAATCCGAACCCGAACCAGGATCGGCTACTTAGAAAGAAAGTATATATTTGCAAAGAAGATTTCGAAACAATTACTTTCCAGTGTCAAGAAGAATTTTGCAGATGATTTTAGGAAAAGAGCCAGGCAGGGTCTTTACAGGGACGGGGGACGGCACGAGACACGTTTCAGGGAAGTTTCCTAAAAAGCCAAAAATAGGGGACGACATTATACAAATATTTAAAATATATATATATGTGTGTGTGTGTGTTGTGTGTGAATTTTCAAAATATATTAAGATATTATAGATAGAGAGAGGGAAAGAGAGAGATATGTCAATAATTGATAACAACAAGATCATACACAAATAAATCACCGATCCACGAGTTACAAGTACAACAGCAGTAGAACAACATAAATGATAATAGCAGCAGTATAAATCAATATAACAACATTAATGATTATAACAATAGTCTCAAACATCAAAAACATGGTCTATCAATATATATATATATCCAAATCGAAATGTCTTAGACTCTCAAACATGTATCCAAAAGTCTCAAACATCAAAATATAACAGGCTATAGGCACAACCTTATGAAACTAAGCCCATTCTAGCTATCAATATCCAAAGACTCAAAATCATCTGAGTCACTATCTCCCTTTGGCAGAAGTGGATCATCCAATGATAGCCCAACTAGTCCTTGTTGCACCTCCTCCTCATCAATTTGCCTAACATCTTCAAGATCAACATTTCATCTTTTTAATTTATTTTTTAATGCCAAAAATCATCCGAATGCTTCAGAGATGCTTTTTTGTTTCGGGGACATTTTGGGCGTCCCCTAGGCATTTCAGGGACGACTAGCTGTCTGCAAATGGCAGGGGACATTTCCAACAGTTTCCTGCTGTTTTTTTTTAAATCAGGGAGGGCTAGGGGACGTTTCCTTTTCGTCCCACTATCCTCGAAACCCAAAACGAGTCCCCTTGGGACAGGAAATGTGTTTCCGCTAAACACTGCATTCCTGTTTTCTTTTCCTTGTGTCCTAAAACTTGTTTAATTTTCCAAGAGGTTTTTGGATGCATGTTAATGCGTATATACTATATTGTGATGATAATGATGATTATATGATTCTTAACATTGTTTGGACCAAATTGGTTTGTAGGACTTTTGAATTGCATGCCATATCCCTCTATATTTCCCGTAGGCAAAGAGATAAGGTTAGGAAAATAATTTAATAATAATATTTTTAAGTTTGTACCAGTAATGTCATTTTTCAATACATTTTAAAGATAATAACTTAAGTATTATTAACATTTGAATAAACTGGTTATCTAAATAGGACAGTCAAGGCCTTATGTAATATTTTATTACAAAGTGTTTGGAAACATTTGTAGAGGGAAAAGGAAATTCAAATTAAAAGGGTCAGAAAGGAGTATATAAAAAGAAGAAAATTGCTCAAAAGGAAATCACCCATTGTCTATTGAAATCACACACATTTTAGAGCTTGAGCACTTGTGTTTATCTTCTTGGTTGGGATGAAAAACTTTGGTGTGCAGTAAATTGGTGAATAAAACCTTCTTGGTTTTCAGCAAGGATTGGAGGACAAAAATTCTCTTGTCCATTTGAGGTGGTCTCATTTTCAAATCACATTTGTGTTGGAAGGTTGAAGTTTATTCCATTTTTTGTTTGGTATTTGAAGATTTCCATCGTGTTGAAATTTTTAGATCAAGTTTGTAATGTCCCCATTTTAAGAAAAAATGATTTGTGAACAATTAGCCTAGTTTCCAAGCTCTTCTGAAGGCTAAATAGTGAACAATGGGGATCTCCAAAGTTCTTGGAGAGGACAGGTATAGTTATCAGAGTTTATTCATGGCATTGAGTTCAGTTGGTTGTGAGGAGCCACTTGATGCTTTTAGAGTTGATTTTTGACTTTTTGGGAGATCTCCAAACTTCTTGGATGAATTTGCTATTTTTTAGAAAGTTACTCAGTTTTTTTACTGTCATTCCGAGTCTCTAGTATTATGTTGGTATGATCAGAATTTGATTTTTGTGTTCATTTCAGTGCTTTTCCTGACTTGGGTACGCTAGATTAATAATTCACTTAAGTTGTCTATTATCAAAATGCTAAAATTACAACTTAGTGTAATAATTCATTATAATATGTGTTATAAGTGTTTCAAAGTTGGATCCCTAGCCTTGGGGGCCTTTTTGCTCATTGGAATATTATTTATGTTTCAGAAAGGTCATTTTTTGGAAAATAACAGTGTAACACCGACGCGAGGGGGCGTCGGGACAGGGGAACGTTGGGACGAGTTTCCGGGACGGGGGGGACAAAGGGCCTCAATTTCGGGACGGCGGGGGGTGGGGGAGGGGGGTGCTACATACTATACATATTACATATAGAACTTGAAATGCTAGTTATGAAATGATGTTTTTGTATAACATACCAAATTGAAATACTTGAATATAGAAAAATTGCAACACAAACCAGAACCGTTGAACATTCAACATAGTAAAATAGTACATACCCAATAGTAACATTCAAAAATCAAAATTCAAATAGAAATTCAAGTATCCGTCCCAGCGACAACATGGTTGCGGAATGGCGGAGGTGGGGGTACTCGGGTACACCAAGAACCCAGTGCGGGGACGTCCCGGGGACCGGTACTTTGAGGTTTTGGTGGGGGTGCGAGTCCCCGGGTTTCACTGGAAAATAAGGAATCTCACAATTGTTTATTTTCTTCCCTTAGAATTTAAAAAAGGAGGATGAAAGCTTATTTGTAAGGTTAGCCATGAGATGATATTTATTTTTGATGTGGAGGAAACCTAAATTCTTCCAAAATCTTTTGAGGATGAAAGCCCTCATAACTAGTTAGTATGATTTAATCCAAGAATCAACAGCGGGCTACAATTTGAAGTTTCACATTTTGGGTTGCAGATATTGTCATTTTTATGTCTTTTGAAGTTGCAGGTTCTGAAATGTTTTGTAAAGATTTGCTGAAGAATTTTTGATGTGTCATGGGGTGATTCTAAGGGTCTTTTAGTTGGGTGTACATTCTTGCTTGCTTTATCAATTTGCTAGTAAAATCTTTATTGTTTTGGTTTTTATTCTACTATTTATGAATGCCTTTATTACTACTTTATAGGCTGACTTGAGTGCTGTATGTGAAGTTGTTTTGAAGGAGCTAGTCGTACATCATAGTATACTGTGGGCTGTACCATGGTTGAGGGGACATAAGTCTTGCTGGGGGTAAAGTGCTTGGGTTTTGTTTCTTGTTGTTTGGAGGTGCCAAGGCCTGCTAATCACTTTCCAAGCTGTATGGCATTGGGGTTTTATCAATTTATGATGATCTCACAAGGTGTTGTACCTGCTGTACCGGCACCATGATAGACCTACAACATGACTGATATCAATTATTGGCATGTATATCCTTCTTCCAGCGAACCATGGTGGTGTTTGGGGCTATTTGAGGAGATAATTTTGGGAGTCTTTATTGCTGTCTAGACCTGTCACAGCATGTTTTCAGAGCATTATCTTACCTACACTAGCATATTCCTTATCATTTATATAAGGCATATTGGTGTTGTTTCATAGTTGGGTTGGTTTATTCATGATTCTTGGCTTTTTGGAGGTGTTATAGCAGTTCTCTTATACTATGTTTCTGGATAGGGTGCAGGTACTGATATGGGTACATGGGTATGATATACCAAAATGACAAAAAAAATTGTGGGGCTGGGTATGTTTGGTTACGTCCGCACAAAACACACGCACACATACACTATTAAATTATTAAGATAGAATTAATAATCAATAAATTATTTATTATTAAACATTTACATTTATTATATAAATTAAACTATAAAATATTGTCAATGGGCCCATGGTCTATTGATGAAGTTGAAAGGTTCTTAATGAGCCAACCAGGGATAAAGTCTTGTTGAGTGCAAGGCTACGACATCAAAAAAGGGATGAGGCCTGGATCATGTCCTGGGCGAATTTGGCAAAATGGATACCCCTTAGGGCTTGACTCTTAGCCAAAGAGGTGCAGCCTAAGGCTCGAGCTCTCGTATCAGGTAGCTAAAATGACTTTGTGGATGTAATACCTCCATCAAAAAGATATAAAATATTAAAATGACAAATAAAATTAGATTATTATATTGTATATTTAACAAATTAATATTTTGTATGAAACATATCTTTATTATATTATAATTAAATAAACAAATTATAAATTTATATTTTACAATATATTAAATTACTATTTTAATAAATAATTTATTCATTATATTATAAATTATAAATTAATAATGAGCAAAGTATACAATATTATTTAAAATTAACACTGTTAAAATACTTAATTAAATCACAAGTCTATAGTACAAAACAATGAACATTGAAAAAAAATAATTTTTAAACTGAAAAAATATTTACCTCTTAATTTATTCATGTTCTAAACATTGATATTTCTAATATTAAATTTTTAAACTTCAAAATCATGCGACCTGAGAAACACATTTGTGCCTGCTTCTACCACTCGAGTCCTCTTTTTTGCAACGGTGTGGAGAATTGCAATTTTAGCAATTATAGGTTAGGGTTTTCAGTAGTATAAATGAAATTTGCACCTGCAGTCAAAATCACATCAAGATTTGCGCAATTTTTTTTTGAAAGGCTTCGAACCCCCAAAAGTCAAATTTAGTTCAATTCCGCATGGATTCCAAGTTGCACCCAATTTGGGGACGTACAATACTTAGAATTGGCAAGTAATACTGGCAGTTCGGTAACTTAGCTCATATATAGTGTTTATATTTTATAATGTGTATGAACTAATTTCGTGATACTTTGGATGGTTATACGGCTGAAGAGCTGTTATTTCAATGCAATTTATATTATAAACATTGGATGGTATTATTGCTAGTGGGTTTGATTATTGCTTATTGATGTATGTACTTACCCCATCGATCTAGTAGTTACATTTGTATTATACTTTCTGTAATGTCCCTTGCTAGACTTAGGCTAGCTTTAACCAATATTTAATATACTCAAGGCTTGAACTGAATTGATCAAGACATATTGATTCAAACTACTCTATTGCATAATCCAAAGTAAGGAAAGTTATACATTCACCAAATATATTAAGCAATCTTATTATTATGATCCTTAATGTCCATACTACCCTTATTACCATTTCAGTCCGAGAAGAAAAAGATTAGGACGTAACCAAGTTTCTTAGATACCAATCACATTAGGTTCCCTCAAAGTTTACAGACCCAAGCCCTTATCCTATCTTGGGACTATGCCCGCAAGGCGCTCTGGGTTGCTGATCCCTACCCTATCTTGGGAATCAACCTATTGGCTGGATTTAGACAGGCCTCTCCTTGGAAACACTTCAGTTCCTTCCTCTTCAGGTACTAAATAGTAGCGAATCTGAACATGAACATATATGATTATGACTCTATTAATACTAATGAGTATATATATTACAGATGTAAATGTTAGATCTTCCACACACACACACACACACACATAATGTATATAATAGACTATATAAAGACTCTTTATTCCTTATATATATATACATATGGACACCTTTCTCGTGATAGAATTCAGATATAATATACAGCATTAACTTCATAGACAATTCACAGCATACCCGTTTGCTGTTACTGATAATGGGTATTGATAGATATATTTTTAATCTCTGATTTCTTTATCAGAATTAATAATTCCCGGACCACCTCAATCTATGATCCTATTTCCTTGTTCATTCTCCGATGGGTCCCTGCTTGGTTGTATTTGAATTTCTTAATATACCTCAAGACTGATTGGTTATCATCCCTTGCTTGGAATAGACAGAACTCTCCAATAATCACACCTCATCACAATATCAGTTTACTATGTGAATCGTACATCTTAGGCTAATGATTATTTATTCTTACTAATCACTTCCTTAGATTAATAATAACCGCTAACTTCTCTTGCATCATGGTATTAGTGAATTGCTGGGCCAGTGTTCGCTAAGATAGTGATATCTAATGGATGATTTCCACCTTACCATATGGAAAGTCTTATATTAATAGCTTCACTGCACACAGTGACTTAATTCAGACTTAATCATTTTGCCACGTCACTTAAGTTTATGTATTTATCAGCTTTAGTGAGTCTTTCCTTAGCATATGAGATTGCTGTTTTAGCATAACAGCATAAATTTAAGAAATTGTGTTAATATTAAGGATTTATATTAATATTAGGATTTTACATTAATATTAAGAATTCACATTAATATTAAGAATTTATATTAATATAAGAATCTATATTAATATCAAGGAGTGATATAATATTAAAAATCAATATAAAAAGAATTGATATAATATTAAAATTTATATTATTATTGATCATTACAATATTGTATTATTAATATTAAGAATTGATTACAATATTAATATTTATATTAAAATATTATTTATTTATTTATTTTTATTAAATGCTATTTCTAAAAGGAGATATTATTATTAGGGTTTTCACCGGGGGACATGACACTTTCCAATTGAATAAGTGGAAGTGCCCTTTGTTTCTCACTGAATAAGTGATGAGTACATGGTTATACTGAGAGGGGGAGGGGGGGTGAATTAGTATAATGATAACTTTTATCAATTTTATACTATCAGTCACAATAGCCTTATTTACTTAATTAAACAATTATGCACAAGAGAGGAACACTATAACACAATATTTACATGGAAATTCTAATGTGAGGAAACCATGGCGAATTGCTTGCTTATATACTAATGTTACAAATTTTGTAGACTTAATCTACCAGAGGCACCAACCCCTCATTCACTTAGAGGCACTAACCTCTCATTCAAATGTCCACCTTCTCAATGTTGCTTCTACAACGGATGATGGATGAACTTATTCTTCACAACTTATGCTATAAATCTTCTTCTCAAATTGATCTTAAATTTGCTATGAATTGACTATAAGTCCGCCACAAAATTTTTCTTCATTTTTTTGCTATAATGATGTTCTTTATGCCACCTTCAAATCTGATATAAACCAGCCCACCATTCTGCCAGAAATACTGTCACAAATCTCTTCTTAAAATCTTTTCTTAGGCCTGCTACAATATCTTCTTATGTCTTCCTTTTAGATCTGCAATAACTTCTCATGAATTGGGTGTAGTTGCTTGATGAAATTGAAACTCAACACACTTCCTCAATCGATTTTTGCCTTGTGATTTAATATCTTCCACACACCCCTTCATGAGAGGTGGTGTCTCTTGAAAGAGATAGCCTTTTGAATGGACACAACCCTTTGTTGATTAATGTGAATAATTCTTACTAACTTAAAAAAAATCGCACCTTTTGGTATCTTTGGTCGCTGGCCTAGTTTGATTATTACTAATTGCTGTCATAGTCGCTGCATACTTTGTTCAATTGATGTCTTGCATACTTTGTTTAATCAAATCTCAATTACTAATCATTGTACGTTTTCAATGCTTTGACCAGAATATGAATTGGTTTGTTAATCATATAACTGATGGTTTGCACTAGCGATTACCATGTTAATCATGTGATCATCGATTGCCATTTTATCTTTTACTTTAAGAATATAATTGATGGCTTCCATGAGACATACATGTTATTAAACAGACTGCCATAGTCGACTTCATTAATATATTCTCCCTTAAGACACACGCTGCACCTTATTATACGTCAATTACTTCATGTTTGGCAACTTTTCTTTTGATCAACGTGGATTCATACTTGTAATATTATGATTTGGATCTGCTCTTTGACATCAATATGTGTATTATCTATAGATTCTATACAATGAAGTCAATCATCCTCAATACTTGAAGAATGATTTCCTCGACATTAATGATAACTAACGTAACATTCTTCGACATCACAACGAATTCCTTCCACAATGGTTTTGACATTAATGTCAATCTTGTCTTTATTACTTTGACATCAATGACAATAATTCCAACAATTTCTTTCATTCATAAAGATAATGAATATCTTCTTGACATCAAGTCAACGTTTCCAACAGATGATTAGTAACTCCACTGAATAAGTGTGTAGTGTTCTTTCTTTCAGTATTGCATAAGCACCCCATTGAATAAGTGAGACTAGCTGGCTTGTCATCTAGTGCATTTTCCTTTCAGTTGTAGCATTCTAATTATGTGTATGGCTATATTCCACCAAGTTTTCGGAATAGGGACAATAGGGGATGGTAGGATGTGTTTCTGGTATGGGGATACTTTTGGGCCATTTTTTAGGGGACGACAGAAGATGACTGTTAAAAAATAGGAAATTTTTATAAATATAGGGAAATTTCAAATATGCATATCATAACTTGACAAAGCATTCATCATGGATATTGTAGAAGCTTAATATATTTACAAGGATTTGGAAAAGTGATTCATCATTGTAGAAAACTTTCATTGTCAATGTGCAATGTGCAATGTGCATACATATTATATTCAAATTATAACAAAAATGCTCAAAGGCTCAAAGTTTCAACCATGAAATGGCATAAATTGTAAACAATAAACATAGAACTATAAAAATATAATAATATATCTGTGTCCATAATCAATAGATGGTAGGTCTAAGAGTCTAAATCAAGTAGATTTGATGCCCCAACCTCCTCTTTCATCTGTTATATACAATATATTCCATTAATATACTTAGCGTTACATTTATGGATGCAATGCTAGGTAATAAGATTGTGACAAAACTATTCGTCGCTAAAATTCTTTTATCCTTTGTAGCAAAGTCATTGTTGACACTGTTTAAGAATTCACAAAAGCAGTGTAGAAATACTTGTTTTTTTAGCAATCTTTTGCAATTTTTGTACAAGTAATTTCTACGTTTGAGTATAAACTTGAGACTATCTCTTCCTATAATGTCGGTAAATTGTCTTTTGTTTGTGATTTTGAGAACTATGATGCATGATTGACCTTTGAATGCTAACTTGCTTGTTGTCCCTAATGTTTACGTAGTTTATTTCACAGGATGGGAAAATTATGCTCTAATACCACTGTATAGTCTCCTTCTCCGATGTTAAGTATTGCCCTATTCTATGATGAGCCTTGATGAGTAAACCTGCACACGAGTTAGAAGATTCTATACAAAACATATATATATATATATATTAAAATAAAGTAAATAATATCCATTTCCCACCTAATCGTAGGGAGAGACCGTAATCAAGTTCTTAGCTCTCTAGGGAGGACCTCCTAGGGCTCCAGTTGCCTTTATCTCTCATCTCTCATTTCACCTTCTCATTACGCCTTATCTCTTCCTAAGGCCTTATGGATATCCTATACCTAGGTGTATCCATCCTTATAATCATTGGGAAGAGCTTCATCTCTTCCTAGGCCTTATGGATACCCTATACTTTGGTGTAGTTATCCTCATATATCCATATGCATAGTTACACTGCCCTGGGGGACGGGGGGACAAGTTTCCGGGCAGGGGGGACAGATGGGCCTCAATTTGGGGACGGCGGAGGGGCGGCGGGGGACGGGGGGAGGGGTGTATATACTATATACTATACATGTGGTACTTAAAATGCTAGTTATAAAAAAATGTATAACAATATAAGAGTCTAAGCCATTTAGTGAAAGACTAAAGTAAACTATAAAACTAAATACTACATTGCATTGAAGTTTGAACATTGAACATGGAACAATAAGTTAAATAACATAGAAAATACTAAATAGTCGAATCAGCAAATGGAAGAGTTCTATGAGTATCAATTTATCAACGTTATGAGTATCAAAATTATGATTACATTGAGTAGCATGATATGAATATCAAAACAAGTACAAACTACAAAATCAAAATGCGAAGGCCCAAAATGTAGTGAAGGAGGCCTCTAATCGTCCCTCGGGA
>MU225720.1:2613953-2695049 GCA_018584345.1 Thuja plicata
TGAGGTATATGATGGTATGATCATGATTCATGATGCTATGACTACAACTGTTTTTGTTGTTTAAATGTTTTTATGATACTATGTGACATACCAATCTTAACTCATGCTTCTAGGCTGCATAAATATGCAACGCATGTGATGGATTTATCATTTATGTTCCTTGTTTGTGTATGTTAGCTTCTATTTGATGATGTTATAGTGTGTTTAAATTATATTCAATAAAGGGTGCATGAAATAAGTTTTAAATTGTAAAAATCTCTAAATTTTAAGGGTTTTTTAAATTTGCCGATTCATGGGCGATTCGCGATTCGATTCGGCCCTTGCCGATTCCGAGACGATTCCGATTCTCGTTACTTTGGCTTAGAGTCATAAACTATCGAGCAAGGCATAAACTTATCTTTGGCATAACCTTAGTATTATCATTAAGCGCCGAGTTAAATAATAGGCGGAACATATCATCCTAGAAGGAATAAAGATATCGATGTTTGATGAGCTTTTATTAATGGGAATGATTATGGCAATACTATTATAAAGTTTGGCTTAGAAAAAGAATTGTAAGTCATATATTTGGCATGCACACAATGCCTATCCAAGCAAAATAATAGTGTTAGATTTCTCCAGATAACATTCTGGATCATGCCACTCACGTGCCATGCAAGATCATACACAGATAAATCGCGGCACGCTTAACTCTCAATTTCTCGGTTCATAAGATGCAGAACGTCTGAAAGCATATTCTTGTGAATTACATCTTTCGTCAAAGATTCTTATTCTTTGCCCCTGAAAATCACTTCAAATGCTTGATTTGTTTACAGAACAAATATGTAGTGCATTATGCTCCGACTTATCGGCCATGGCTTCCTGTCAAAACATCTTAAGCAGGGGAATGCAAATATTGACACTGGGAGCAAATCAGATTAGTTTCAACCAATTAACAAGGCATTCTTTTTGTAACTTGGGTGTGGAAAGAAAAATCCCCAAAAGCTCTGCAAGCCGGTTTCCAGTGATGAGGCGACTCAGCCATCAAAGCAGTATCTAACATCAATGCCTGGTGATTATATTTTAATTAGCCCTTCTTTATATTGAACATCGATATTGACTAAGTCATGTTAGAAGCTCGCCATCTAGTATCTGTAATCTGACATTGTAAATGTAAGTCTTGATAATATTGAGCCTGAGTATATTTCCTTCCTCTTCTGCACGGTGGTCTCCCTTGATTGTGTGTGACATTATAGTTTATTATAATTTATATATTTTTTTATATTTTCATTGAAATCAGTCACTTGATCTTCTTTTCTTTTTGTATTTTACATGATGACTCCAACTCTACTCTATTGTTGCCTTTCTTTAGTTGAATGTTTATGAAAAGTTTGTTGTTAATGCTGAGATTGCATTAGAAACAAGTTGGCATCCAAAACATTTTAAGAACTTGATAATAGTACCTCTCAGGGACCTGGCATGGTTTACTATTTCTACATCCAAGTTTTACTCTAGAGTTCAGTGCTCATTTTAGCTAGAAGTCTCTGAAAATAAGTTCACATTTTGGAGAGATACCGAATTACACTGCATACCCGTCTGTGGTTATCTTGCGTTCCATTGTAGCCTTGTTGCAAAAATACATCTGATGTGTTGGTGAGACTAGGCTTATGATCCAAAACCAATTTGGGTTTGACCGTACAAAAAGCATATATAAATCACACACACACGCACACATGTATGTATATATGTGCGCATGTGTTTTATGCACACACACACACACACATATATAAATCAGTCTCAACTTGTGGTTCAACTGATGAAGATGCTTGCCTCACTTAGAGCTTTCCAGGATTCAATTCTCATTAATTATGAAGGCAAATGGTCATATCTTCAGGCTTTGGTAGCTTAAATAGCTGACTTGTTCAATCGGGATTTTGTACTCTAAAGATATATCATTTAAAGAAATTAGGTTCCAACAGTTGACATTTCAAGAGACATTTACGAAAAAAGTAGTTATTTTAACAAACTTACATCCTTGCAATAGTTAAAAAGGTTAATTCAAAGTAGAAGGTGAGATTAAAGTATTTTGTAGATGGTTATCAAGAAAACATTGGACATTCAAAGAGAGTTTTGATGAGTAGTATTGCTTTAAGGTTTAGAATGGTGGGGCAGATCTCTATGGACAGGATGTTTTCTTTAAGGTACATGAATACCAGACGTATAAATATAAGAGAAAACTGGAGTACATTATAAATGATTCAGATTGCCGAAATGTTAAAAAATCAGTAAACTAATAGAAACATAAATTTAAGAATAGAAATGATGAATTGGTTATAAAAGAAAAAAAAGGCTGGAGATTGTAGCAAAGTGCAAAGTGTTCCGTACACATCAAGAGAAGTATTCATGGTATAAAAGAAAATTGTTTTATGTGGCATGCCATTAAAAAAAATGAGGAAAATGGAATAACAAAAAGAGAAAAAAACTTACAAATCTTTGCTGGTCCAAAAATAATAGATCTAGCCAGATTTGATAACAATGGTTTAGATGATGTGGAGCTACAAGAAATGAGTAAGAAAGAAAACTTATGATGTTTTTATTGAAACTTTCTGGAATGTCCCCATTTTGCAGAAAATGTGGATGCCTTGACATCCCTAGGTTGCCTTTGTAACAGTGCACGCAACCAAGAACTAATGACTGAAATGATTATATAATCAGCTACACAGCAAATTCCACAACCAAACAAGTAACTTGTTCAATCCAGCTTGATAAGTTCTTGCACATTACATAGAAATATGATCATTCAAATGAAGCATTACATTAAAGTTTGATCATACAAACATACCCTTCAATCACAGTCCAAACTTCAAATATTGTAATAAAATCAGAGCCATTGAAGCCCTAGTCGTTACCAAACTGGAGTGCTCAATGGCATCCAACCAAGGCTCTGCTACGACACTTCCAATGACCATGATTACCACCCAAATACTCCACTATGCTCTGCGATAACAGCTGAAATGGTGCAAACCATATATATATATATATATGACAGTAGACTCACTGTGGGCAGCCGACAATGGTGTTAACAGCTACAGCCTTGACTTCGTCCTTGCTACAACAACTTCCAACCTTCAGCAATTGAGAAATCATGTACTAACTTCACTAAGAACTCATGAATGTTAGTATGAATGATGCCCAGCCCTCACTCCTTGTCTGCAAATTGTAATGACCAATGTGAATGATGCCTAGCTCCTAACTTCAACGCAAAACTATAGAGGCCTTTGAGCTATATAAATGTATAACACTTATGAATTGCTATCTAAATCTGGAAACTCTATTCGATCATACCTCTGAATTGTTCGAGCATTTCCTTGCCATTAATATATTCTTCGTGGGCACAAAATAATATTCTTTGAGCATTGCAAATAAACTAACCTCCAGAGTGTGTATTGCAAGAATGTAGAGATTGTTAGCAAAGATGAATTTCGTCCTCCAAGCCCTTAAACAACAAAACTCCACTGAAACCGGAAATATCCAAATTCTCCAATCAAGCATACCAAATGAACTCCACAAGTTTGTTTTATACCATTCTCAAAAGGTTCCACTCTTTTCACCAATCCACGTGGGATAAAACAAGTCATCTTTTTGGTCTCCCAAATATTAAAGGCCTCATTCTTTTTAAAATATTAATTTTCTCCTCTTATTTAGGATGTCAAATTGGCCCTTTTTAGAAACAATGTTGTGTTACTAGGCCAAGGGTTACAAGTTGCTTAAGTCATAAAGTAACAATATAAGAGACTTAGGTAACAAAATATCAAAATATATTTCTTTTAATACAAGTAAACTTTACTCAACATCCAAGAATGACATAATTTCACTGCTGGGAAATAGAGGCTGACCCAACAGATAAAAATAGACACTACAAATAACAACTACTAAAAAGTGTCCTAACACCAAACTAGACCAAATTGAGATACACTGAAACTTACTATAAATAGTCAGTGCTAAAAATGACCACTGCTAAAAATAGAAAATCTCAGACAAGTTGTTTGAAATCACTCTAGAAGGTGTCGTTCATAACCGTTAATCCATCTAAACTCATTGATGCATTAGCAACTCCCCATAATTCAACACCAATTGCACTACGAGAGAATCGTGAAAATGGGGACATTACAGTTTGCCCTTACCAAAGATTGCTTGTTCTCAAGCAATGCCAGTGCAATCCATAATCAATTGATTGATCCATATTGAAACCAAGAATGATCCCAGGGTCACAAGTCAACCTAGGAAAACTGTACCGCCATCTACTGTAGACGTTTTCCTACAAGGTGCCCAAACCAAAGATATCCTGCCAATCTCCAACAAGAAGAGCAGTCAAGCATTGCATAAGCTCAGTCATCTCCTCAAGAAACTGCTATTTGAAAGGTCCAAACTAAAAAACCATAGGAGTGAATTCTGGGATGTCAAAATAGGCTATCACATTCCTATCAATTGTTGAGCTGCAAACCAAAGTGATCTCAAGATTCCAAATCAAATCTGGAACATAACCACCATGTTGATATTGCGCTACCTTGTTCATAACTAATAAACCAACATACTCAAACTGCACTCTCCTCTCTTGGAACCCCATAAACAAAACATCATCAAAACCAAAACTGAAATCCCTAAGAGAAGGTAACTTAAAAAAGACCACATCAACAAACTCATTGCCAATCACGATCCAGGGCAATAGGAAGAACACTGTGCTCAACCATATAACATAAACCCAAGCATCACTCCACATGACATCACGAAAATAAAGATCAATCACTGTTACAACTCTGCAATTTGTCAACCAAGGAATTCCTCTACTATTGCCAACCAAAAACATACCATGGACACTTAATCTCCAAGTGTCAAGGGGAGGACCTCTCGAATACATCGGCTAACCCATCTCATTGCGATCAAACAATCATCATTTGAAATAATGACAATGAACACCTAGCAAAGACTGTAGTGTCCCAAATTCTCCCAAGAGATAGTGGTGAATAATTGAACTATGCCCAAAGAATCTCCCATAACTGATTGTACTGAAGCCTACAAGTGCTCAAAATCAAACTGACCCAAGACTGAGGTCGACATAAATAGTGCGAGGAAACTAAGACAGCAGCGAACAATCATAAATCTCATTGAATACATACTCATAGGAGTCACGAGAATTGGAGTAGCTGACAATCCATCTCCAATGAGAAAATCTCCTCTATCATCAATCCTCAACCATGTACTATTCGTCTGCTAGACTTGAAATGCATATAAACTTGTTTGCATGCTAAAGACCGTAGTCCTGTGGGTGCTGATTGCAAAGTGAACAGCGGAACCAACACATAAATTTTGCCCATAACTCCAATTCTGTGACCAAACCTCATCACTAGAAACTACACTTGGGTCCCAAATCCTGCAATCAATTCCATTCTCATCACTTGAAAACTTCAGGGTATACTCAGTTTCACCTCTTTGTAACCCAGCATGACATTCAACCGGAAAATGAAAACTGAAAATATTACAAGCAGTGTAACATGGGGACTCGTCCCCCACCGTCTCTGTACCAAGGACGTCCCCGTCACAGAGACATGTCGTCCCCACGTCCCCCCACCATTGCCTTCCCGCCACCAAGTCGCCGCTAAGACATGGGGACGGCCAGACATCCCCGCGACGTCCTAGGCATCCCTCGACCGTCCCAAGGACGTCTCCAATGATGAGGAGTTTGCCTTGGGGGATGATTAGAGGCTTCCCTTCACTACATTTTGACATGATTTTGTACTTGTTTTGATATCTGAATATCATGCTACTCATTGTAATCATCTAAAGTTATGATATTTTTGATATAATATAAATCAAAATCTTCTATTTGCCAATAATTTAAAATTTTAATAGTAATTGGTAATTCGATATTCAATGTTCAAGTACACTGTATTCTGTATTGGGTATGTTGCAATTTTGCTATGTTTGAGTGTTTGGTATAATTAGTTCTTATACTGTTATACATCATTTCGTAACTAGCATTTCAATTTGTGGGCCGAAGAGAAATGATATGCACTCCTCGCAATGCAATCAAGCTGATAAGTACCACAGTTTTGCGAAAATTGGTGCTTACATCTATTGGACTCGTATCCATCATGCTTATGCTGCTCTACTCTGTCAAAACTACAATCTGGAAGTTTGTTATCACATAAAAACAAGTCTGCAAACCTGGTGCAACAAATGGTATCAATCAACATTATTAAAACTTAAAATTTGATTTTTAACCTCTTCGGGAATGCATTTCCTTTCATTTGCTAGTAAAAAATTGTCAATGTTCACTTCCCAAATTTGGAAATAACTATATTTAGCACTCACCATCATGACATCCACTCCTAACTTCACTGAAAAAACGATTGAGGGAAATGGATTCATACATAGCGATGAATTCTTGAGACAAGTGAAGCTTCCACCAAGATTACTTGCATAGAGCATATCAATCACCCTCATTATCTTTGTCTTGTTTGAGATTCTCCTTATGCCCAACTTCTTCTAACATTGGAAGATCATTAATCATTGCTGTCCTGTGACTGATACTACTCTGAAATCTGCTTTCAGAATCTATTATAGCAACTATTTTATTGCTGCAAATTGAATCATTCATGAGTGTGGTTCCTTGCTGGTCATTCCGCTCTTCATTGTCATCATTTAAATAACAAAAATTGGAAACATTGTGCATTGTTTCATCCCTTCCAAGAGCATTGACCCCTTCAATGATTTGCATGATCTCCACGCTCTTAGAATTAACTTCTTTTAAAGTGATTGCAATTGAAGTCTGATTTTCTACTTTGTATAATTTATAATGGGTCATGCTCAATTGTAAACAAAGTTTGTCCACCTCCTACTTATCTTTTGCAAACTTAATTGCAATATCCCTATCTTTGATTGTGTGAAGGTGTACACTATTGATTCCACATGCCATTATTTTTCACCTTTCCTCAATTTGGATTTTCCAGATGAGGTCTTCAATGAATATATGAGTGTTGTCTTTGCTTGTTAATACTTGCACAACTTCATCTTCTGAAACCACAAAACGCTCCTTCAAATCTTGCACATCTCAAGGTCTCTAATCAAGTTCACTAAGGACAATGGGGCGGCCACTCAATAAATTTTCAGATTTATTATCATCTGTAGGAGTTATGTCATCATCAATATTCGCTGAACCACTAGTTTTTACCATGCAATCCTCTAGAGGGGGTGGAGGAACATCATTGAATACCGTCTCCTCAAAAGAATACTCTTCATTGTTCTTATCAATGCTGATTTCTAGTTCACCAACAAAGAGCTTGGTGTACCCTTCACCTATGACAAGCGATTTTTGCTCTTTTGCTAAATCAAATCCCAGGATCTCATGAACAAAAAAGTATTCATTAGAAGTATCTTCTTCTTCCTTGGGCTTCATTGTGTCCCTTAGATGGGGTCTAACCATGTTAGATTATTTTTCATCATTGCTGGTCCAAATTCCCTTTAGTAACTTATCTTTAGATTTCATAATTGCTGGTCTAAATTCCCTTTACTAACTTATCTTCAGATTTTTCAACAAGTTTCTCATCTTTTGTGACACATGAGGCATCAACTTCATTTTTAGATCTTTCAATCTGACGGGTAGTATTATACTCACCTGTGGTGGTAGAAATACATGGAGAATTAACTTCATCATCAGCCTTCTTGTTCAAATGATCATTCTGAATCAAACTTATATTGGACTCATGTATTTCTTCTTGAAATGAAGGCAAGAGAAATCCTAGAAGTATAGGGAGATTTTCCAATACCTTTTCACCTATACATTGGTAATTTGGCTTCCAATCCTTGTTACTGGAGAAGCACAAATTTTGCTTCCTCAATTCATTCTTGCTAGCTTTCTGAATTTTGTCATTGAAGAAGTCCTTTTTATTTGTTTCTAATTTAAAAAAAAAATGGATTTTAAACATCCTGGATGCTCATGAAGGCACTGAGTATCTTCTAGCATCTCATAAATCTCCGTCTTTCTTGCTGAAGCAACCCAACTTCAACTACAACTACTCAAATTCAATTCTGAAAATGATTTCTTCAATGTTAACCTGTCTGGCTGGTAGGATGCGCTACTCTGACCACTGTAATAGGCACCCTTTGTCTGATATTTTTTGGTTTACTTACTATGAATATGAGCAAGAGTTTATGACAATTCAACAGTGCACACAACCATTAACTAATGATTGAAATGATTATATAATCAGCTACACAGCAAATTCCACGACCAAACAACTAACTCGTTCAATCCAACTTGATAAGCTCTTGCACATTACATAGAAATATGATCATTCAAATGAAGCATTACATTAAAGTCTGATCACACTAACATACCCTTCAATCACAGTCCAAACTAAAGATATTGTAATATAAATCAGAGTTATTCAAGCCCTAAATGTTTCCAAACTTGAATGCTCAATGGCGTCCAACCATGGCTCTGCTACAGCACTTTCAATGACCACGATTACAACTCAAATACTCCATTATGCTCTCTGATAACAGCTGAAATGGTGCCAACCATATATGTATGACAGTAGACTCACTGTGGGCAGCCAACAATGGTGTTAAGAGCTACAGCTATGACTTCATCCTTGCTACAACTTCTAGCCTTCAGCAACGGTAGAACTCGTCAATGTTACTCTGAATGACGCCCAACCCTCACTCCCCTCACTCCTTGTCTACGAACTGAACTGTAATGATCACTGTGAATGACGCCCAACTCCCAACTTCAATGCAGAACTATAGAGGCCTTTGAGCTGTATAAATATATAACGCTTATGAACTGTTATCTAAATCTGAAAACTCTATTTGATCACACCTCTGAACTGTTCGAGCATTTCCTTGCATATAATATAGTCTTCTTGGGCACAAAATGATATTCTTTGAGTACTGCAAATAAAGTAACCTCCAGAGTGTGTATTGCAACAACGTAGAGATTGTTAGCAAAGAAAGATTTCGTCCTCCAAGCCCTTAAATAGAAAAACTCCAATGAAATTGGAAATATCCAAATTCTCCAATCAAGCATACCAAATAAAATCCACAAGTTTGCTTTTATAACATTCACAAGAGGTTCCACTCTCTTCATCAATCCATGTGGGATAAAACAAGTCACCATTTTGGTCTCTCATATATTAAAGGCCTCATTCTTTTTAAAAATATTAATTTTCTCCTCTTACCTAGGATGTCCCCCTTTTAAAAACAATGTTGTGTTACTAGGCTAAGAGGTACAAGTTGCTTAAGTCATAAAGTGACAATATAAGAGACTTATGTAACTAAAAGTCAAAATATATATTTTTTAACACAATTAAACTTTTTACCCAATATCCAAGAATGACATATTTCACTACTGAGGAAATAGAGGCCGACCCAACTATTAAAAATAGACACTTACTAAAAATAGCAACTGCTAAAAATAGTGTCCAAACACCAAACTGGCCCAATCTGAGAGACATTGAAACTTATAATAAATAGTAAGTCCTAAAAATGGCCACTACCAAAAATAGAAAGTCTCGGACAAGTTATCTGAAATCTCTCTAGAAGGTGTCATTTATCTCCATTAATCCATCTGAACTCATTGGGGCATCAAAAACTCCCCAAAAGCCAACACCAACTGCACTACGAGAGAACCGTGAAAATGGGGACATTACAGCCTTAGGGATGTTAGGGTGTGGCCCACGTCATATACATGAAAAGAAATGAAAAAGAACATTCGAAAACAAACAAAACCCTAAAAGAGGGGCTCACCAAAGCTGTCCAAGCTCAAAGCTTTTAAGAATCCTGTATACATTGCTGTTTTGCATTCATTATAAGAGAAAGGGAAAAGAGAAGAAGAGAAACAATTTCTGAGATATCATATAGATGATGACTTCGATTTCTAAGCTTGTTGCTCAATGTACCTGTATACTATGCAATATGCAACATTTCCTTTTTTGGCATCTCTGAATATAAATGATGCTTCATGTTATGTCTATAGACTATGGTTATCAATCTATCGCATAGACTATGGAAGCAATGAAATTGTTTTCATGACTACTATTTGATCTTTTAACTTGTTTTAGTTTGTCTAATTTATTTTTAGGCATTTTGTTTGTTTGTATTTCAATATTTCAAATGCTTATCCCTTGATAATTAGAGAATTGTTAAATAGGAAGAATTGTAATATTGATGATTTGTGACCATTGGCATTTGGACCCCCCTGGGGTTCCATAAAATATTGTAAGGCTAATAATTATAAATACATTTTATCACATGAATAGTTGCTAACTAGTTGAGTTGTCATTTTCAATGCTCTTGGCATCCCAGTTGGGAGGCTCGTAAAAAACTGTGATAGACTGATCTGAATAAACTTTTGAAGTATTTCAATGCTCTATGGTGTTAAATTGTGTATATGAATATTGCAGTGTACATTTATTGTATTTGGTGGGTTGTGCCAGTATATTTCCTTTGGGAATTCTGTTCAGCTGACACAAATTTTTTTAACATTTTTGTAGCTCTGGTGACAGTAAAGAATTTACTACAGAAGTACAGCAAGTGTCGTAATTTATTGGAAAATGATGGTGGAGGGGGCTCAGTTGGTGGTACTGTAGCGGTAAGTATTTCCCAAGTTTGTAACTATTGTAACTTGTTCTTGATAATGGCGCAGGAATGTAAACTTTTACTTTCTGATAGACATTTTTTCTAGTTATCCTTGAGATTGTTAAATTTATTGTGAGGAACTTGTAGTTCTAACAACCCATAGAATGACAGTACAGGAAACAAGTTTCTACTACCGTTATTATCACAGTACTTACCATGCAACATAAGCATGTACGAAACTGTCCTTTTTAATATCTAATACATAAGACCTTTGCTCAATGACTGTAAAAGATCTCCTTTCCTGGAAAATTGTCCCTGTTTTGATTTAACCAATGAAGAATTTTGTACAATATTCAGATAGGAATCTCTTGGTTTAATTTCTGTTATAATAACATTTTAAAAGTCAAAACTTTTACCTTTCAGTTGGAATAAATCTGAGATGTTCTTTCTATTTATAGTTAGCTTATTTTTTGATTGCTTAACAAGAAATTTTTATGCTGCTTGTTTTATGAGACAAATAACTGTGAATTTTAAGTGATCCTTTTCTTTCAAATGTTCAGATGTCTCCCATTTACATGTTTATGTTTTTTTAAAATTGTAAAGCTCTTACTCATTTGCTTTCCTCTCTAATAAATGGGTTAATTATATGACTGACAGAAGAAATTTTACTGTTAACAAGGTGTCACAGACACATCTTGCACAGCTATTTATGTTCAAGAAACTCATCTGGGTAGTTTGATTGGATTGGTTTTTATCATAGTTTAAGCGTTTTATTCATAATCATCTATGTGGCATTTAGTTTGCTTCAAGGTTCTTGTCCATCTTTTTGTTTCACTTTTGTCTATAGAAATATGTGGTGCAGAGTTAGTAGCTTCTTTAGATTAAAATGGCCTATTCAATACTCCTCAAAATTTGGTACACATCTCATCTATCTTTATTTAATTTTCATTGAAGTTTTGCTGGAGCATCTGTCTTTTCTCCATCCGGAGATCTACTAATTTGGAAGTTTCATTGTATTTCTACCTAATGTGCTACAAACTTCCCTTGATTGGAAATGATAACCTTAATATTTCTGTTCAGAACTATTTTTTCCCTTTCAGCCTGGTATTTTATTTGTTGATTTTTCTTTTTAATAATTTTATTATTTTAGGGAGTTGTCAATTTCCCTATTCATTTTGGTTTATCTCAGTGTTGTCTCATGCTTTCTATAGATGACAGAGGTTGTTTCATCTCCTAAAAGAAAATTCAATAGCCTTGTTGGTGGTTAGTAAGGGATTAATATCTCACTTGACATTTTGTAGCCTTTTCTGTTTGCAGAGATATCAACCTGACGCTGTGGATCCCGAGTTAAGTGGAGCTCTTTCTTCTATTCTGTGGGAAGTGGCCTTGTTATCCAAGCATTATCATCCAGCCGTTTCAGAATTAGCTAACAATATTGCTAACATGAGTGTATCTCATAATCAAGTGTTTCTTTTAACTGTTTCTCCACGAGAAGCTTTGAAGACTTATTCGACAAGGTTCGGGGCATTCTCGTCTCCCATTTGTCAGATCAAGCCAACACAGAAGAGGAAGTGGAATGACAGGAATGCAATTCTGGATAACTCCATAGTTGACCAGATCAAGGCTGGTGAAGATAAAGACTTGGTTAGAAAGAAGTTTACCACACATTTTAAGGTGCTTAGGGATATTAAAGAGAATGAGAGATTGAGAAAGGAGCTAAACACTACTCTATCATCCCTAAGAGCATATGATCAATACAAAACTAGAACAGCAAAGAAATTAAAAAAGGTAACCACTGTGTAGTCTTCATGTTTTTAAAATTGATAAATTCCACTGGTCAAGTTACATGGCCCTGATTAGCTAAATTTTGTCCAAGGGTTTTCATGTAGTTCCATTTAATGCTATTAGCATGTGTACTGGTTCATCATTATTTAGATTTTTTCTGGCAGTAAGCATCTGTACAATGAGTACCACACTGAAATACATGCAACTTTCCCATCTTCTTCATAATGAAATAACCATCATTAGCAGCACTAATTTAAGGGTATGCTAGTGAGTAGCATGTGATCTTTTCCATGGAAGATATGGGCGTTTTTACATTTTAAATGATCTTTTTGGAGATGGTCACATGAAACAAAAAAATCATTCCTTCATTTGAAAGCACATGAAATGTAAAGACACCTACATTCAAAGAGCCGTTGCTAACTTTAAGGATAGTCTGCAGGATTTCTTGAAGGTTTTTATATAGATACCTGTTTGGATTCAGGTTCGGGTGTGCTGGCACAACTGGGGTGATTGGGTTTGTTTTGGGTACATCTATATAAAGACATAAAAATTAAATTTTTTTTTTTTTTGCCTATTTGCAGCCTTCAAGAAGGAATTAAGTTCAGAATATTACGTAGCTTGCATATAATAAACTAAACAAACAAAACCACCTTAAAAATAAAAATACTTCAATGTCAATTTGTCAAACATGATAATACCACAGTATCTGTAAGGTATTATGAAGTTCAAGAATTTTCTTTTTCAATACTTATGGGGTTGGGCTTTTTAAGTTTACTCAAAAAAGTTAAAGTGGGAAATAATGTTAAAAAGAGGCAAATGAGCAAAAACAATTTAAGTTGACCTCTTGCTTGCATGATATGATTGTCAAAGTGGCAAGCAGGCCTGGTCACATGCGCTGTGTCATGGTGTAGCTTGGATGGTTGGTGAACAGAGGTTAATAACTTCAATCACTATCCTCAACAGAAGCATAGGTAAACTGTGCAGAAGTTGGATCTTACAATAGAAAAGGAGGGATGTAAAAATACCTATGTTCCACTGAGACTTAATCTATGTTTGGGGATGGTGGTGCTGAAATACACAAGTACTTGAAAAATTAGTTACAAAAAGATGTATAAATGTATAAGCACATTGCAATGATTGCATTGAACTATGAACATTTGCTTATTATTAACAATAACATCTTAACTAGTAGTTTTTAATAGTGAAAATCAAAATATAGATAGGGAAAAAGAATTTTCAAATTTTCATATTCATGATTCATAAATACAATTAACAATGTTCAAAGTTCAAAATCAAAATTGTAAACATTGGATAGTAATACTAACTCGTGACTCATGAGTCAATTGCTAATGGCCTAAGGCCTCTAATTATCCCCAAGCTCCTTGCCAGTTTCATCACTGGAACTGTTGAACCCACATGCTCAAGCTCATCTATATCAATACTAACCAGCCCTATTTGTGTAGTGTCATAATCAATTTGTGCTGGCTCTTCTAGCTTTACATCCCAAATTGCAACTAGATTCTCCTTGTATGTGTGTTACAGTCAATGAGACACAAGGCACTATGTATAGCTATGAGCTTCTCTGTCCTCCTAGAAGTAAGTCTATTCCTCTTAATGGAGTGGATGAAGCTATAAGTAGACCAAGTCCGTTGAGCAATTGAAGAACTAAAAACTCGAGGAAACAAACCAATGACTAGAGTAGTAGTCAAAGATCTAGATGTGTGCATAGTCCACCACAACTTGGGGTCATCCTATGACAGTCTCTGTATCTATACTGGTGGTCTTTGAATATCCCAAAAGAGTGGCAAATTTTGTCCACTCATTACAAATCAAGATAGTGTCTATAGGATCATACATTTTCTCAATGGCCTTCGTAAACCATTCCTTTACCTCAACATCCCCTAAGGTGCAATCCTGCCAAATGTTTGCACATATCACTTCGGGTTCAATGCATAGGCAACTATGTGTAAGGGAGTGTTGAGCTTTTCCCATCTACGTTCAATGATTGAGTGAAGATGCTTGATGTAGAATTGCAGTGTGTCCTCTAGCATAATGGCCTTCATTGGATCAAGCATATAATCAATGCATTCATACACCTCTCCTAGGGAATGTGCATTACCTCGTATCTAATAACTCTAAAGATTGGAGTAATGACAAAGCCATATATTTGACATCAGCCCAAAAGACATCATTTTTCATCACCTCCTTCACCCTCAATACTATGCCTTTGACTTAGGCAACCGGTTCCATTCTACTAACGTAGCCATTAGTTGCAATGCCTCTTGCAACGGAAGTGTCCTCTCCAAGAGAGTAAAGTATGATGCATACTGTCTCTTTACGGGTTTTGGGATTTCCTTCTTGGAGAAGAACTTGAAGAGTGCATGTGAAGTGTAGTGGTTCCAAATAAATATCTACTCATCTCTAGCATCATCAACAATTATTTTGATCTAGTTGATTTTACCCATGTCCTTGAGTGCATTATTCATGGCATCCACACAACAATGAGTCCACCAAATATGTCTAGGTTGCCTAAATCAACTTTCCTTGTAGCTTTGTATACATGGGTGACATATGTCACTATATGCAACACATTTTGTGGCCCAACCTCCTCTATAGTATCCGTGAGGATCTAGAACAAAAAATGAACATCCTTGTTATGCCCTAAACAATCAATAATATGTTATCACCTAAATAGAGCACCCTTGCTGAGTAAACTCAGTCTATCGCCGATCATGGGAAAACTTCCTTGATTGTGGGCTTAGAATCTAGAAACTGACCTCCAGAGTAAGTTGGATCTTGTGGTACTCACCTAAACTTGCCTAAACTAAGATTTTGCAAAGGAAAGGGTTAGAAGGATACAAAAAAATAACTGAAATCTAATTGCTAAAAGGTGATGCACCAAACCGTATCATTGACTTAAAAAATAACAAACACACAATAGAACCAGTAAGAAGAAGCTTCCCTACACAACTCAATAACACACAATTCTTGCATCAACAATTTGTAAGAAGGATAAAATGACAGTTCTTAAAAGGAGAAAAACTTCCTCACAGTTCAAAACTGATAGAACACAAACTTTCAACTTGCGAGAACTATATACTTCCATAAAAGGCATCAAGATGTGATACATAAACAAAGAAAAAAGAGAAGACACAAGCTATATTTCACTGCCAAAAGGTGTTACAAATCTGTATATCTCTCAAAATGAGTTACAAAACCCTTTCCTTCTACCAATAACTCAAAATAGTTACAAAACAACAAGCTAAAAGGAAAAAAAAAATAAACTACTTATAATAAGCCTTCAACTCACACTTATGCTTTTACATCCAACTGCCTCATTAATGAGTGCAATAAATTCTGGGTCAGAGTCAACCTACAAGACCCATTTTCAGCCCCTTACACAACTCAAAAAGACATAAAGGTGGCCCATAAGTCATGCCTCATCAATGCCACCATAAAGACCCCTCATAAGTTCAGTCTTATCTCTTTAAATAGCTCATAAAAGCCTTTGAAAAGCAATAACCTCCACTAAGTGCAACAATCTCATTCTTGTGACTTTAAGATTTGTCATAACTCTACAAGAGTATCTAATTGACTTTAAAAGCACATGCCTTTCTACGATTTGCATATTTAATTTAATATTTATTTCATAGTTTATAATGCACTATGCAATAAACATCAATTACAATTTTAAGTGTGCAAAAATAGAAAAAAGAATAATAACAATATTTTTTATATTAATATTTATAAGTCATAAAAATACATTATTTAATAAATATTAACCTTAATTAATATTTTTTGAATAATATGTTTTTATTGCTTTTAAATATTAATATAAAGTTATTATATTAGGCATGAAAGCCTTTTACAATACACGACTTAATAATCAAACAGTTTTCATAAAATAATCAAGGCACAAAATGTCTTAGCCGTGGCCTTTGGGGTAAAACCCTAATATGAAAACCACTTTCATTTTAATTTTTTTCTCTCTTCCATGAGACCTCCCTGCCCCCATGTCTTGGGTTCGATTGGAGAGATTTTTTGAAGATTTTTTATGCATTTTGTTGAGATTTATGGAATTCGAATGCATCTTTCAAAACCATTTGAGGCCGCTACTTCATCGATCTCTTCCTGGGCCGCCATTAGAAGGGTTCGAGTGCAGATCTGAAGCTTCAATTCTTTTTTATTTTCCTTTTGCAACCATTGCGGGCTTCTGCATTTGGAAGTTTCCATGGAAATTTGCAAATTTGTCCATCTGTACAGGTATGCCTTGGAGGATTTTTATGATTTCGAGCCCTTCAAACAGAGAAAAAGTGAAAATGTTGATATTTTCGCTGTTGGTGTACATCTGTCTTTGTTTCCACGACTTATGTTCTTCTGTAAATCTCATTTTTTGAAGTTTTGTGCCAATATGTACTTGTGTCTTTCTCTGATGTAGATACTCTGACTCGGCTCACCCATTTGTATATTCCTGGACCTCTCACTTTGTACTATCTTGCTCGAGTTGTGTCTATGTTGGCTGCACATTTCTTTATACAAGGTGGACATAGCTTAACTAAGACAACGGGTTCAGTTGTATTTGATAACTCCCAACGCATTGAAACTTCATCGTCTCCTTGAAAAACTAAGCGTTGCTTTCACAAAAAAAGGATAAATGTTTTTACTTTCTCGAATAGTATGATGAAAAGAAGAAAAGCTATGTTAGGATTATGATTTTTTGAGGGTTTCTGTAGCTACTTATGGAAGATTTTCGTATTTGGGCTCCTACACAACAAATCACTTTGAATTTCCACGTCTTCCCTAATTTGTGATCCAATTGTGTCTGTAAGAAGATTGCTAGTATGGTTTTCAGCTTCCTGATGCGTTTCTACAACTTCTCTTCATTTGTAAATCATTTGTGCCTCGAGATACATAGCTATTCTGGTTCTCTTTATTGTTTTGATGTGGATTTTACCATTGATCAAAAACCATTGTCAAGATTGCCGGCTGCCTACTTTTTCCCTCTATTCATGTTATGACAGTCCCTCTATGATGAACTATTAATAAGACATCCTTTCTCGTTTAAAATGTCACCTTCCTTCATATCTGCTTCTTTTAATAAATGAACCTGATATCTGCTATTAAGATATGCTTGTTCTGTATCTGCGTAAGGGTATCAATTTTCTGCTTCATCTTCAGATTTATTAGTCTCTAGGATGGGCTTTTGATAATAAAAACTCAAATGCTGCTCTTTTAACAGTCGTGATACTGTCTTTACATTTCTAATGTCGATGCTCTTTCAACTCATTGTAACATTTGTTGTCCCTAACCTTGATTCATGGATTAAATGATGATCATGCCTCCATTGATATATGCATATCTTTGTTGATAAAGCAGATTTTCTTGGCCATACTGGACTACTATTGTAGTTGTAATAGAGCATCAACCCTACAACTCCTTTACCGTCATCATTACTCATCGTATACACTCATTATCTTTGCCTTGGTGATTTTTTTGTTGTTGTAGCTTTTGTTGTCTTTATCATTTGAGCCTATTCCTTTAGGGCCCGTTTGGCAGCAGGGATACCATATCCTAGATATGGTCAATTCTGGAAGATGCTTATCCTCAAAATGAAATCCGGAATATGAACTGACCCGTTTGGTTCACCCGGAAGATAACTGAGAAGATGCATAAGGAATTTTAATTCTTTATTTTTTAATTTTTTTGAATATGGGGTGTATATGTGTATATATATACACACATGCACACATGTGTATATACATAGATACATGTATGTATATATACATGTGTGTATATATAGACACATGTGTATATGTGTATATGTGTGTGTACATACACATGTATACACGTATACACACATACACACGTGTGTTATATACACACATGTGTGTATATATACACACGTACACACACGTGTGTTATATACACACATGTGTGTATATACATATACAAGTTTGTATCCATATATACACATATACACGTGTATATATAGACACACACACATGTATGTGTATACACATACATACATTTGTGTATATACACACACATTACATGTGTGTATATACACGTGTATATATATGTGTGCATATACACACATGTGTATATATACGTGTCTATATACACACGTGTATATATACACATTTGTGTATATATACACGTGCATATATATACACATGTGTATATATATACATCTTTATAGCAATATAATATACATCTTTATAGTCACGGATTCTACAAAATATTAAATTTGGTTTGTATATACATGCACATGTGTATATATACACACATGTATATATATACACACATGTATATACACACATGCATATATACACACACGTGTATATACACACATATATATATACATCCTTGTAGCAATATAATATACATCTTTATAGTCACAGATCCCACAAAATATTAAATTTGGTTTTCTAAAAATTGGAATTCCCATTCCACTTATTTTGAAATTCCAATTCCACCTATTTAGGTGGAAGATGATATTCCCATTTTTTGGACAAAATGAGAATTTCAGAATTCCAATTCCATTTTTTTCCATGGACCCAAACATGGAATTTAGCATTATCTAGAATTAGATAATGCCAATTCCAGTCCAATTCCTGCTGCCAAACGGGCCCTTATGGTATGGATCACATTTGTTTTCATGATACTTGTGTCTATTATTGTAATGGATATTGTGTTTCCTTTATAAGCTCCGACTATTTAGACAAAAGTCTATGCTCTTTATTGGTACATGAATGATGTTGACATTGATCTATAGTTGTAACTATTGTTAATTGTCATTGCTTCTATATCACTAGTATTCCCTTCTTTGATCATTGTTTCTACCCATATGGCTGCTTCTAGCACATTTGATCATGAAAATAACAACCACTGTCTTATGACGAAGATCATTGTTGTAGACCTTGTTATAATTGTTGATATAGCTAATTTCCTTGGCCATACTGGACTACTATTGTAGTTGTAAAAGAGCATCAACCCTACAACTCCTTTACTATCATCATTACTCATCGTATACACTCATTATCTTTTCCTTGTTGACAATATTTCGGTTGTTGTAGCTTTTGTTGTCTTTATCATTTGAGCCTAATCCTTTATGGTATGGATCACATTTGTTTTTGTTGTACTTATATCTATCATTGTAATGGATATTGTGTTTCCTTTATAAGCTCCAGCTGTATAGAAAAAAGTCTATGCTCTTTATTGGTACATGAATGGTGTTGGCATTGATATGTAACTGCAACTATTGTTAATTGTCATTGCTTCTATATCAGTATTGCTAAGCATTCTCTGATACTTCACTACATTAGCATATTTACTTATTTCTGGTCACTATTCTCTTCTTTGATCATTGTTTCTACCCATATAGCTTCTTCAAGCACATTTGATTATGAAAATAACAATCGTTGTCTTATGATGAAGATCATTGTACTAGACCTTGTTATAATTGTTATTGAACAATGCCTTCGAGAATAAATACCTCTCTTTTTTTACTGGGTAAAAGTACAAAGTTGTGTCATGTTTCAGGACCACTTATTAGCACAACTAAATTTGAGTATTTCTAAATAAAGATTAATTTTTGTCAAACATATGGTCTAGATAGATTCATTCGAGCTAAGCTAGATAAGTGGTTAAACTTTTCCAATTGGAAATGTCTATTAAATGCATGTTTTATACCAATTACCAAAGAAATAAAATTATTTCAGAAAATCGATGTTTCAATAACCCCTACTCTTTTTAATGATATTTAAAAAAATATATAAAAAATACCCTTTTGTAGAGGTCAGAGTCAAGATTATTGTCATATAAAGTTTATATTATTTTGATTAGATCTAATATATTATAATTTCAAAATACAAGAAGTAGGTATTTTAACATTCGAGAAGATGTTGCTTCAAATAAGTAAAAAAATAGTAAATCATATCAAAAATTTAAAATTTATATTTAACACTAGAGGAGAGAGTTATCTTCAAGAATATGTAATTTTTTTTCTGAATAGTGTAGATTTGATAGGGGAAATTTGGTGGGAGATGAAAACTGTCGATTTCAGAAAGTTCAACTTTGAGCAGTTATAACGGAGAAAATACACATTGAAAACCAAACTTTCTTCTTTTCTGCACTAGCTATACATTTTATTTATAACATATTTTTAAATTAGAGGAAAAATAGATTATTTGCATATACTTGTTTGGTGGGAACTAGACCCCAGGTTTTTAGCAGTTTTCAACAATTGAAAAATTGACTTCAAAAATTAAAAAATTATATCAATTCTTGTTAAAAAAAAATTTAAAAAATTATAGGCATCGATTTCATGCAATAATACATATTTCATCAATTTACATCATCCTCAAATTCTAAATACAAATGCCACTTTTTATGTCGTTAAAGTTGAATAGTTTGCATGTTGTGGTCATTTTCCTTTATAAAAGTGACACATGTTTGTACTTTTACCCTACTATTGTGTCAAATGTTGTCATGATCTCATAACATTGACACTGCCTTAATAGCTTGCAACAACACTTCTTTATGATCACTATCTTCCATGATAGAAATCATATACTTTTTGTTGCCATTTATTCATTTTTTGGCTTGTTGATGATTATTTCTAATTATGCACCAATGTTACTGCTTCATATCATGTATCTTATTTTTGGTCTTTGTGCATGATATGCTTGATTTTATTATCAGATTATACCATCATGTTGTCATGCTTGTTCATGATCATACATATAGTTGAAGTTATTGTGTTAACACAAATCTTGTATATTGTCAAGATTTAAATTGTTGGCCTCCATATTTTCAATAACTACATCTGTCTATGTATTCATTATCGTAGTGCATAAGCACTAAGTTCTGTAGATTACCATGCATTTATCATCAACAAAATTATTGATTTTTCACTTATTGTAGCATATTAAAATCCCAGTATTGTATATCTTGAACAAGACAACGGCTTGCTTGGATTGTATTTCTATTCAATTTGAAAAGATAACCTTCACATCATCACTTATGATTGCCTCTATATTTTACCGTCTCCTTGTACTGGCACTGTCATTGATTCTCTGAACTTGTGGTTGTTTTATTGATGGTTATCCCTTTTGTGCCCTAGCACATGAGCCAGTAAACAAACATGTTGCCCTCAATGATTTGTAACTATTCTCTTGACTAACAATGTTGTCGGGTTATCCTTGTTGCTGACTTTGAAGTATGAACACATCTAGAAGTTAAATATTTCTTTGTAGTTATAGCTACATCCAGTGTGACCATACTTGCTTTTATGGTGATATTGTGACAATACTTTTGCCTTTACTCATTCTATGTTTAAGCATTGTACCTGTAGCACATCATCTACAATATCTATCTCTGTCTCTTTGAAATTTACTCACTATGAACTTCTCTGATCATACTGGTGACTCTTCTATCTTTGTCTCTTGATAGAATGTTGGGCTCTACCCTTGTGGGAGTTGCATATTGCACCACATGCTGAAATAAGAAAGATATCAAACTAAAAGATAAATGAGGAATATGAAACCTGCTCCTTCATACGAAAAAAACCTGTCAGATACAAATGAGCATATGGATCCTGCTTTGATAATTCTTTTTTTCTCAGATATCCATGATAGCTAGATGTTATGATGCATATGTGGAATTGATGCAGGAGCATCTTGGGATCTTAGCAATCTTGCATCAACCAAAAATATTTGGTTTCCTATTTGATTAGTCTGATGTTTCTGTTAGCGGTCAATCTGTACTTGTTATTTTCTGTTGCGGTCGCTACAGTGTGTTCGTGGCTTCGTGGTTGACCTTATCCTATGATCGCACATCATTTGAATTCATCGCGTGTTATATTTTGCAGATTCTTTGCATGACAATCATGTTCATTTTTTTTGGTCAGTCATTATGTTTTCTGATCTATTCCGATCTTCCGATGGGAATCTCCGTGTGTGATCATGCCAACTCAGTGATACATTTGAGGCCGAATTATTTCTATGATCACAACTCTTATTTCTTTCATTGGAGGTTGTTCTAGATGATTTGGGTCCTGACCTATTTGGTGTAACATGTTTTCTCTTTATTGGGAAATGTGATCATTTCTATGGTGACCTAATGTTGTGATTACTTTATAAGCTTATGGACTTGTTCCTAAGGGTAGGTTCTTTGCATATATAATTTAGTGATGGTAAGTGTGTTTTGGTGATGATATAGTGATTTGATTATAGGATTATCAGATATTATATTGACATTGATGTCAACTATTGACTTTGTGGTCTTAGTACGTTGTCAAGCATATTTGTGATTAATGATGACTTTCAGTGGTTTCTATCTTTAGGGGAGACTTAGGTATGTCTCTGGATGTCATATGCATGACCTCTACTGCTGAAGTAAGTTTTTGTGAGATTTGTAATCAAATGGAATATAATAGTATAACTGCTAGAACAATTATTGATAGGTGATAGATGAATTGAATGTCTTTGTGAAATCTCTGATGTATCTTGTGGCGTAGTCACAGGATATGGTGGTCAACAGTGTTAGATGCTATAGTTGCAATCACAACTACTTTGAGTGACCGGTGAGAAGGATAAGTGATCGGTGAGAAAAAACAATGTTATTCAACAGGTTAAGTGTTTGTGTTGTTGAGCGACAATTAATAAATCTTGTATCGATGATCAATATCGATGTGGCGATGATTAACAATGAATAATTTAAATTCTAGTGATGTGTATTCATGATTGGAGGTGATGATTCGGCATCACATTGATCGATGTTATCTTGTGGAGAAAATTCTAGAGGAAGTTTGAGTATGGTGAAAATGTGTTTGACTCTTTGGCTCAATTTCATATGTAAATCGTTGTGTAGGTCGATGCGGTTTTGGAAATATGTTTTGTGTATTTAATTTTTTTGTTTGACATGTTGGATTTGAGAAGGATGTTTTTTAATTTCATTTTAGGGTTTGATCAAGGCGGTGGACTTAATAGTTCATTATATAATGGTTGAAGTTGAATGCAAAGTGTGTTGATCGTGTGTTGTGCAAGTGTGGTGTAAGGTGCATGTTGCGATCAAGCCAGGGAAGAGTTAAGTATTCTCAGAAGTGATGTGTGCTTCAGAGGATCTGATCAAGCAGAGGCAGTGTTATTTTGCATATCATTGGCGTTGTTGTTCCCTACTAGTTACAACCGTTAAAATCCCCTAACAGGGTAGATCCTAACAAATCCTTATTGTAAATCCTCTAACTAGGTGACACATTAGCTTGTGTTTTTAGGTCCTCTAACAAGGCTACTCTTAACAGGGTAAACATTCTAACAGGTCTAAGGTAAATACCTTAACCGGGTAGCACCTAACAGTGTTGTTGTAAACTCCTAATAGGTTTAATCTCCTCACATGGGTGTACTTCAGAAGACTACATCATTTAGTGGGTACTAGTCCTCACCGTGTTTTTTTTCCTATTTGAGTTTCTACGAGATAAATCTGTGTGTCAAATTTGTGGATGATCTTGGATTTTTACGATTTTTATTTGTTGCTATTAAGATTAATCTTGTGAATGGTGATTAAAGTTTAAGTGATTGAAAAGTTGGTTTATTTGGTATATTACCGATTCCCCCCCCCCCTCTATAATTTGATCTTAGGTCTAACTATTGGTATTAGAGCCTTGGTCCTCTATTGTGGTGAAGGTTAACATCTTGAGGTAAAGATCCAAGATCATGAGAAAGGAGGGTCCTAAATTCACAAGAGAGAACTACTTAATATGGTGTGGTATGATGAAGCTCTATCTTAAGGGCTTGGGTGATCAGTATTGGGATCATGTGGAAAATAGGTATATTGTTCACCCCAGGAACCCTAACTCTAGATCATTTGAAGGTTAAGCATGAACATACTGTTACTATGGAAGCTATTGCAAGTACTCTTTCACATGCAAAGTATGTTGATATAAGGCTTAGATATTGCTTATGAAATGTGGTAGAAGTTGAAAATTATGGTGAAGTAGGGCACAAAGCCTTTGAATGCAAGAAAGGTAACTATGAGAAGAAGGTAGAAGACAGTAGGAGAATGACATTTTTTATGAAGAGTCCATCGGTTCAGTAAACAAAAATCAAGCAGAGGAAGGTGCAACCTTGATGAATAGGGGAATCCTATATCTTAGAGAGCAAGAGAAGGAATCTATACAAATGAATAATTTGTTCAGAACCATATATAAGGTACAAAACAAGGTGTGTAATGTTTTCATAGACAGTGGAAGTTTTGATAATCTTTCTTCAAAGGATTCGGTTGAGAAAATGAAGTTGCAGAGGATGGAGCACCCTAAACCCTATCAAATTTCATGGATACAAGATGAATACAAGGTACTGGTAAGTAAACAATGCCTAGTTAAATTCAAGATTGGGAAGTATTATGATGATGTTTTGTGTGATATTATGCCTATGAATTTATGTCATATCTTGTTGGGTAGACGATGGTAGTATGATAGGAAATCTTTGCATGATGGTAGAAGGAATGTTTACACTATTGTTTCTAATGGGATAAAAAAAAATTGACCTTTAGAGGAACCTCTTAAGAGTGAAGTATGTACCAGTGCAATAATTTGTCTAGTGGATGGTAGGAAGTTTTTGGATGGCATGAAGCATAATAATGTGTATTTTTCTTTAGTACCTAAGGAGTCTAAAGGGAATGTCTTGGTAGAATCACATCCTATGGAATTCATTAGATTATTGAATGAGTATGATGGCATCAGATTTCATAATGTACATGATGGATTACCATCGGTTCGAAGTATTAGTCATTGCATGGATTTGATATTAGGGGCTAGTCTTCATAATAAAGAAGCATATAGGATGACACTGACAGAGAATGAAGAACTCAATAGGAAAGTGCAATATTTATCAAAGAGAGGGTTGATCAGAGAAAATTTCGAGTCCATGTGCAGTGCTTGTAGTGTTAGAACCTAAGAAAGATGGACAATGGAGGATGTGTATTGATTCAAGAGCTATCAACTAGATTATAATTAAGTATCAGTTTCCTTTGCCAAGTATGGATGATTTGATGGATGTTTTGAGAGCTAAGTATTTCACCAAGATAGACTTGAAGAGTGGATATCATCATATTAGAATCAGAGAAGGAGATGAGTGGAAGCCTGCATTTAAGACAAATGAAGGATTATATGAGTGGTTGGTAATGCCTTTTGGATTGTCTTATGCACCTACTACTTTTATGAGGTTAATTAATGAAGTCCTGAAGATATTCTTGGGTAAGTTTGTCATTGTATATTTGGATGATATCTATATTTTCAGTAAGAGAAGAGAGGAACATTTGATGCATGTTAAACAAGTATTGCAAAGGTTAAGGGAAGAGAAGTTGCTAATAGATATCAAGAAATGTACTTTTATGAAGGAAGACTTATTATAATTGGGATTTGTAATATATGATGAAGGATTAAAGATGAATCCTGAGAATGTGAAAGTCATTGTTGAGTGGCCTACACCAGAGAATGATGGAGATGTAAGATCATTTCATGGGTTGGGAAGTTTCTATCATAAACTTATCAAGAACTTTAGTTCAATCTGTGGAGCAATGACTGGAATTGTGAGAGTGTTAGGATTAGGTAATACTGAGAGGGGGTGAATCAATATTAAAACACTTTAAATTCAAACTTAATAACTTCCAACTTAACCATACAATAGTTGCTATGAAAATAACATACATATAAAGAAGATAACTCATAACACAATGATTTTGTTCATGAGGAAACCCTGGCCAAGGGAAAACCCTAGTGGGAATTATACCCACAAATTATGCACTAGAATTATAGTCTCCCTTTTAGGAGACATAGCACTGTTAGGAGATGAATATTACATTTCCTTGTTAAAGGAATATAAAATCCTGTTAGGGGTACACAATCAACACACTGCTCTTACAATCAGAAAAATTGTCCTGTTACAATGATTTACCAAAAGTGAACTATACAAACATATGCTATGCTCAAGTACTTCCAATTATAGCTTGCATCAACTTCTGTCTGATTCTGACATCATAATGCATCTACGCATTCCATCTATATCTTTGCACCTCAAAACATCTTCATATATACCCGATCTCATAATCAGTCGACTCTCAAGAACATCACCAAACATGTCCAACACTTATCCAATTATCAAATCCATAGTCGATGATCATACTATAAAAAAATTGGGGTAGAACCCAATCCAAATATAACTTATCACTTCTAAATTCCATGTTATACTTCCTTAATCATCGTGACCATTCACCTGCTCTGTTTCGCTGCTATATTGTCTTTGCATGACTTCAATAGGCTGTAACTCTCTGAAATGAACTCCAAAACACAAGCAACCTTAATTGAAGGTCTATTATATCCAAAAATACCTTCCTCTAAGCTCACATGACTTAGTTCATCATATAAAGTTCTCGCTTACCAAAACTGTGTGACTGTACCTAGTAAACTGCTTCCTAGACTTAGCCATTTTTGCAAAACTGAATATCAAAATTGAGTTTCACTTCAAGAGACCATACACGAGTCTTATTGTCATTAATGAAATCCTCTATACAATCTAAAATGGGCCACTTTCCAACAATCTCCCCCTTTGGCATTGATGGCAACACTTCGTGAAAAATGACTAAGTGCTCAATACCAAATTATTGACTAAGTTCAAACTTTTCATATACATATACATATTATCTCCTCTATACATTTTTCATATTTACTACTCCCCCTTTGAAATCAATGGAAAAGGTATGCCAAAATGTATTATCTATATATATAACAAAATTGTACATCTTCTCACCAAACACTCATACCATGTGAAGTATGTCTTGGAAAGAGGTTTCCAAGATCTTTGCCTCTATAGTCCATGTCTTTACCAAAATCTGACCCACATGGATCAATCCATTAAATGAAAACGATGAATTTTTCGCTCCCTTTAGTTCTGTAGGCATATTTTCTGTGAGTGCCTTCATTGATGTCTCCATGTCAGAAAGGTGTTTTTCAAGATTTGATGGTTTAGGACTGATTAAACTCTTCAGCACACCAAATCTTCCTATTACTCTTCCTTTAACGATATCCAATACACTTATCTTATCCAATAGTATGGATACTTCTCTGTCTAACTCTGCAACAATATGTGAGGAGGTCTCACAACTGTGTACCAACTTATCCAATGTTTTCCTATCATTTGTAATGATATCATCAATATTCTGAAGGTGTTTGATAGGATTTATATAGTATATGTATAACTTCCTTCCATGTCCTATATAGGTCTTCGCTTCAGAAATAGTGTTTCTCAATATGCCCAAGTCTCATGAGATAGACTTGCATACTTCCTCAAGTTTCTTCACCAAGTATTTATGGTCAGCTCTTACTTCTGTGGTCTTCTCCAGAGACTCAAAGTGACTATCAAAGTCATCTAATGTTGTGTTCACATTCTTTGTTGTGTCCTTTCCTTGGAAAGTGAAAGGTAGGGGGAGGATTTTGTTGATAGTATCAACTTCTCTTTCCATTACCCTTGAATTTTTCTCTGTTCTCTGCTCAAATCTCTCTTTGGCTTTGGAAAAGGCTATGTAAGATAGCTTCATCGGCTCATCCTCATCCATCCTCTCTACATCAGTACTCAGATTTTTTTCTTCACTTGCCAAAAAAGCTGAAGAAACATGTGTAGGTGTTTCTTGCTTGACTTCAACTTTTCTCTCAATTTTTTTCTCTGCCTCAATTGTGCTTTGCTCATCCTTAGAAGGCCCTTCCTCGGTAGGATTTATTGCATCCTTTTCATTTCTTCCATCTATATCAAACACGATATTTAAATTTCCTTGAAAGGGGTCACTTATATCATGTGATGTGTCCAATGACACAGGCACACCAGTAACAAAGAAATCTCGTTGCTTCACTGTAATTACAAACTGGTTTTTATCTTCTCCATCCTTAGGTGAATCAATGTTTATCTCAGGTATCTTGGATGACTCTCCCTTTAAGATAGTTTTAGGCTTAGTAGCCTTAGGCTTAGGAGGTGAATACTTCTCAGGTTCAGTCTCCATTAGGACCTTATCAATAGCTTTATGTGTGTCCTCAATAACCTCATCATATTTCCTTCTCATTATCTTTATCAATCTTGCTTTAGTTCTCAAGAATATTTTTATTGCTTTCAAAATCCTTTCATGTTCATCATAAGATATAAATGGTAGCATGTCCTCAATTTCTTTCACTCTAATCTGTTCATCCTCAATTACTGCTAATTGTTTCCTAATCTCTGATTTTCATATAGTTCCTTGGGAATACTACCTTCCATTTCAATTAGGTTCTTCTTGAATGCAAACATATGATCTATGACAAAATCTTCAATCTGAGTCTTATCCTTTTCATCGTACATGTCATAGTATTTAGGTAATTGATAGGGTTTTCCTTGTTCTATGATTCTCTTCACCAACATCTTTAGATCCAGTTTCCATAGTTGTTTGGCCTCTGTTTTCTTCTCTTCTACCTTCTTAACTTAGACTTCCTTTTCTTCTTTTCTCTTCTTTTTTACTTCATCCCTCTATCTTTTTGGTGGTGAATTATGTTTAGAGGACCTTGTCCTATTCGCAGTGGTCTTTATTGTTTCTTCTGTCTGTGATATCTTCTTAGGTTGTCCTGGTCTGTTCCTCTCTTATCTTAGCTGACTTTTCCTCATAAGTTCCCCATCTTTCTTATGATGGATCAATTTCTGAAGATAATATATGCTCAACTTGTATTGTTAAGATCTCTAAACTAACCTCATACCTCATAGGGTAACACCATTTATTTTCTCAGTTCTACTGCCTCAAAGTACACACAATCAGTTTCGACCATGAAACAGATTGTATCCTTATACTTCTCCACCATTTCCTCAGGTATCCTCATTCTTCTCTTCATCTGTTTCTGTAGAATCTTGATCATTCAAAATAATTTTCCATCTACCCAATCACTTTTTTGTCTCATGTAGCTATTTGTAATCTGAATTCTAGTAGGTTCATTATCCTTCCAAGCTCTTGGGTGCATTCTAGGGAATTTGTGCACTGTGTGGATATACATATGTATTGACAATGACCCATATCTGAATGCTTTAGATTTGTCTCTCTTTATCTTCTTCACATTCTCAAATAACTAGTGTGCAAGTACTTCACAAAGGTTGTATTTAACATTTTCCTTTACCATTCTATATGTCATCATTATAAATCCAGCAGATAGTGAGTTAGGTTGGTTGTTGTAATGAAGTTTCTAACCTAAAATCATTGAAACCAATCTCACATCTTGTCGGAAGATGTAGGCTATAGTCATCGCTCTCTTATCCCATTTAGAGTGGGTTAGGGTTTCCACTTGCTTCTTTGTGTTCTTCTCTGTAACAGGGATAACACCAGAGTTATCCACACCAATTATGTCGTATATTAACTCACTACATATATTCATAGGCTGATCACTAATCCAAATGAACTAATCATGTACTCTTCTTAACATGATTTTGATCCATTCTTCATTGAGCTCATTAAGTTCCACCATTCGCATCACACTTAAGTTTTCTAGATGAGAGAACTCATCCTTCCATTTACCGTCTACTTTGAACATATCTTTCATTTCCTTATAGATCTCAAAGTCTCCCAATGACTCATACTTACAATGGATGTATGCCCTAATATCCTCAACATGTAGACGCCATAGGGTGTTTGAGAAAATGTGCCTTCAGGATCATCTTCGGTTGATTTAAAAGGATGTTTCTTAAACGTATAGCTCGGCCTTTGTTGACATCAAAGATCAATGGAGTACCCATAATCAAAGCTTCACAAATAATCTAGAATACCTTTTTTTCTTTGATGAATCTGTAAATTCTCACTCAATTAATCGCAAGGGGTCCTAGATTTCATGCTTGCTTCACAAATCTCCTGCAACTTTGCTTCGAATAGTGATTAGATATGTTTGGATGAATAGACTTATACTTTTCCATGAAAGTATTGGCATATTTCCCAATAACCTTAACTCTGCATATGATCCAGTCGATTATTAATCTACCGATCACAAGATACAGTGTGTATAGAAGTGTGCTCTCAGATAGGTGCTTCATATCAATCATACATACTCTCCATAAGCTCGTAAAAGCTTATTCCACATAAACAGGGGCTGGATGGTTTTATGTGTATTTATCCAAAGCTCCCCCCAAGGCCATGCCTGGCCATCTAGGTCGATGTAAGAACATCAAGTGAGGGTTCAGTAGAAACTACTGAATCTCCCTAAACCTTAGGCTCATTCGACTCCTTTGCTTTCCAAACCTTACCACTTTATTTCACAAATTGATTGTCAAAATCTTCCATGTATTCTGCCATACTTTTTCCAACATTACCAACATTTTTCTTTATAACAATAGGTGGTGGTCTTCTATTACCTGTAGATCAATTATACCTGCAAAAATTCGCTACATGTTCTTGATTGTTACACTTGTAGCATGTAGGAGGTGATATGTTTTGATTAACCTACAACGTGCAATACTTTGCGATGTGCCCAAAGTTATTTCTCTTGTAACATATGATCTTAGCTATTGTTTCTTATGTAATGTAATCTTTCTTAGTGTAGGATTGATCAAGATTTCTACATTATGTCTTATTGTGTACATATTCATAGCAATTGAAACAATAACCAGAAATGGGTTTGTAAGTAATTTTACCTCTGCAATCTCTCTCCATGTGACCAATTTTATTTCCTCCAAAGTATCTACCTCTGAAAGGTTTGATATGATTTTTAGGCTCTTCTTGTATAGGTATTTCTTCATCTATCTTTTCTTCATATTTTTCTTCTTGAGATTTATAACGTTCATCTTTATTGAAGCCAACTCCTGTCATGTCTCCTTTAGGTTTCTATCTCTCTCTTTGTTCGTCAATCTTGTTACTGCTCATATGAAGTTTTCCAATGTGTTTCTTAGCCTCAACAAGTTTTCATTTTATAATTTGGTTGTATTTCTCTAATTCATGATACTTGGTTCTATAGTCATCAAGTTCAATCTACATGTTTCCCATCTAAACATTTGCATTCTTTAGGATTTCTTTAATTTTGGTTCTTTCATCTTTTTCTTGCTGAATTTCTTTAGCCATCTGAATAGAAGTAGTTTCATGTTCCTGCTTCAATGCTTCTTTTTCTTGTTCAAGTTGTTTGATCTAATCATGTGAATCATTATCAGAATTCTCTTTTATATTTTCCATAAGATCTTGCCTTTGATTGTTTGGAAAGCTCAAGTTTTTCCTTAAGTTTCTTGATGAAACCTTCTGCTTTTCTCAATTTGAATTTCAAATCACCATTTTCAGCTTTAACCTTATCAAGGTCTTCAAGTGTTTCTTTAAAGTTTTCTTCCAAACTATCTAAATCCATCTGGATCTCCCTTAAGTTGTTAGACTTTATATCCAAGAGCCACAACCTCTGATACCAATTGTTAGGATTAGGTAATACCGAGAGGGGGGTGAATCAATATTACAACACTTTAAATTAAAATTTAATAACTTTCAAGCTAACCATACAATAGCTGAAATGAAAATAACATGCATATAAATAAGATAACTCATAACACCATGATTTTGTTCACAAGGAAACCTTGGCCAAGGGAAAACCCTGGTGGGGATGATACCCACAAATTATGCACTAAAAGTATAGTGTCCCTGTTAGGAGACCTAGCCCTATTAGGAGTTGAATATTACATTAGTATATTTCCTTGTTAAAGGAATATAAAACCTTGTTAGGGGTACACAATGAGCACACTTCTCTTATAATCGGAAAATTTGGTTTGTTACAATAATTTACCAAAAGTGAACTGTACAAGCATGCTCAAGTAGTCTCAATTATATCTCTCATCAACTACTATCTGATTCTGAAATCATAATACATCTACGCATTCCATCCATATCTTCGCATCTCAAAACATCTTCATATATACCCGATCTCATAATCGGTCGGCTCTCAAGAACATCACCAAACGTTTCCAACACTTATCCAGTTATCAAATATGTAGTTGTAAATAATACTATAACAAAAGTGGGGTAGGACCCAATCCAAATCTAACTTATCACTTCTATATTCCATGTTATACTTCCTTAATCACCCTACTCTTTTTTGTTGCTATATTGTCTTTGCATGTCTTCAACAGGTTGTAACTCTCTGAAATGAACTCCAAAACACAAGAGATCTTAACTGAAGGTCTACCATATCCCAAAATACCTTCATTTAAGCTTGCATGGCTTAGTTAATCATATATAGTGCTCGCTTACCACAACTGTGTGACTGTACCCAGTAAACTACTTCTTGAACTTAGTCATTTTTGCAAAAATGAATATCAAAACTGAGTTTCACTTCAAGAGACCATACACATGACTCTTCATTTCATAAATGAAATCCTCTATACAATCCAAAATGGCCCACTTTCCAACAGAGAGGAGATAGAAAGGAGTTCAAATGGACACATGGAGCACAAAGGAGTTTTGCATTGTTGAAGTAGACAGTGACAGAACAAACGATATTAGTTTTATTTTATTTCAATAAGGTATTTCAAGTAGATTGTGATGCTAGTGTAATTGGAGTTGTCTTGACTCAAGAAGTGTTGAGTTTTAGGATAGCTACAAATGTAATAGCACTTTATGTTGTATGTGTTTTCCAAATGCAACAATCTCTCTTTCATTTATATTGAGAATGAGGATAGGAGACACATGTCCCTTCATGGGACATGTCTATTCATAATTATGAGATTAATATAATGACCATTGATTATGTAACTACATAAATACACACACACACACACACACATAATATCTCTGAATCATTATTATATTAATTTCTCCTAATACTAATTTAGATATATATCTATATATATTATGTCTCACATTATATATATATATATATATATATAGGATTTATCCGACATAAGCTACAAAACATCAACACTCCCTCTTAGTTAGGGAAGATAAAATCTATCCAAGAGAATAACACAAAGTTAATTGTGAAAGTTTTATTTTGATAGCACATTACTATGATATCAGAGATATGGCCTGACCAGGAATATCAAGTCTCATGATATTCACCATAACTCATAGATTCATAAAAATATCATTTCATGATATTGAGAACATTGGCCTACAAAATATCAACTCTCAAGATATTCACCAAGTGCTCAGAGTAATGGTGTTACAACATCAAATCTCATGATGTCCACCAAGTACTCAAGAGTTCTTAAAGATATCATGTCATGATATTGAGAGCATTGGCTTGCAGAATATCAACTCTCAAGATATTCACCAAATGCTCAGAGTAATGGCCTACCAACATCAAATCTGATGATGTCCACCAAGTACTCAAGATTTCATAAAGATATCATCTCATGATATCCAAAGCATTGGTGTGCAGAATATCAAGTCTCATGATATTCACCAAGTTCTCAGAGTAATGGCCTACAAAATATCAAGTCTCATGATATCCACCAAGTACTCAACAAATTTTCATAGGTAATGTGCACTTACCATAAGAACATTCGCATCATATATTATGATATGTTTCATCCATCACAAGATATCTATCACAATAGAGATGTCATCTATCATGATTTGTTTCAGCCATCACAAGATGTCTATCACAATAGAAGATGTCATCTATCATGATCTATTTCAGCCATCATAATATGTCTATCATAATAGAAGATCATGGCATGTTTAAGGAACTTAATACACTATTCAATATATCATCTATCAAGATATGTTTCAGCCATCATAAGATGTCTATCATGATAGAAGATCAAGTTATTGTAAGATCGTCGCCTTCCAATAACTTTAACAAATACAAGTGATAATCATTTGGAAGTTGTCACTTCCTCATGATTTACACAGGGGGAAGACCCATTAAAAACATGAATTCACACACATGACATCCACTATGCCTCAACATAGAGGGTGGAAACAAGGGATTTCACCTCGAACTTCTCTCATAGAGAAGAACTCATTGATAAGATATCAATCTGTTGATCTTTGCATCCAAGATTGCTTAAGATAAACTGCCAGACTCCCTCTGAATCTGATATCAATCTTCTAAGCTCCTCATCCAAAGTTATCTCTGAAGTGTCAAACTCCCTCTGAATCTGATATCAATCTTCTTTTTTTTGCAAGACCATCTCTAGAAAAGATCAAGTCAAATATCTCTAATAGCACGTATAGAATTACAGATGACAAAAAGACTAAAATGAGTAGATAAATGTAATATTCAATGATAATATATACTTATCTGCACATCAACATCCTTGACACAAGTTGCTTCAATGAAGGTCCATATACATCAAATCAGAAAACACCTTCTCAGATTATTTGAGAGACATATCCCCTTTGAATCATCTCCCCACTAAGGATGGTTCAAATGGGAATGTAACATTGGTTATTATTCTCCCCCACAATGTACAATTACCACTCTTGTATCGTTGAACAATTCTCAAGTCTTCTTGTGAAATGAGTTGATTTCTCCAAGAGAGGTGAAACTCTATAATTAATGTTTTCTTTATATAAAGAGACACCCTTCCTTGAATATGTTCTTCTTTGTTAATGCTTGACCACGATCATAACAAATTAATATATCTCTTTACTGAAATCCACTTTCAGGAATTTCACATAGACCCGTACACACCCCTTCATAACTTTTATACCCCACACTTTCTCTCCAATCTCTCCAGTGAGATTCTTCAAAATTTGTTTTTCACCAACATATCCAAAATTCAGCACAATCCAACAGTGGATTTGTGAGATATGATTCATGTACTGAGACTATATTTTCTAAGACAGTCACACATTCACCATCAACAAACTACTCTCTTACATTTGCAATATGGCTCTGACACCATGTTAAGTTTTAGGATATCTGCAAATGTAATAGAACTCTAAGTTGTATGTGTTTTCCAAATTCAGAAATCTCTCTTTCATTTATATTGAGAATGAGGATACGAGAGACATGTACCTTCATGAGAGATGTCTATTCATTATTATGAGATTAATATAATGATAATTGATTATGTAGCTACACACACACACATGTAATATCTATGAATCATTATTATATTAATTTCTCCTAATACTATTTTAGATATATATCTAAATATATTATGTCTCACATAATAATAATAATAATAATAATTTAATAGTCTTATAGGATTTATCTGATAGAAGCTACAAAACATCACAAGAAGGAAGACATGTTGCTTATTTTAGTGAGAAGTTGAATGATGCTGAGAGAAGATATTCAGTGTATGATCAAGAATTCTATGATATAATCCAAGCTTTGCATAAGTGGAGACATTATTTTTTACCTAGGGAGTTTGTACTGTATACTGATCATCAAGCATTGAAGTATTTGAGAAGCCAAGGTAAGTTGAATCAGAGACATATGAGATGGGTTAAGTTTATGTAGAGCTATACATTTGTGTTGAAAAATAAGAGTGGTGTGTTAAATAATTTTTTTGATGCTTTGAGTAGGAGAAGAACTTTGTTGACTGAGATGAAAATTGTTGTATTAGGATTTGATGAATTGAAGGTCTTGTATGAGGAAGATCTAGATTTCACATAACCATGGAAGTCTTGTAAGGGACCTATTTTTGCATAAAGAAGTAAGTCAATGGATTATTTCATTCAGGATGGAATTTTATTCAAGGGAGTTAGTTATGTATACCTAGGAGTTCTATGAGAGATAATTTGATTAAGGAAAAACATAGTGGAGGTATAGCAGGACATTTTTGCATTGATAAGATAGTAGCTTTGGTAAGTGAGAATTACTTTTGGCTACAAGTTCAAAAGGATGTGAAGATTTTTGTACAGAATTGTAAGGTATGTCAAGTTGCAAAAGGTAGTAGTCAGAATGTGGGGTTGTATACATATTTAACAGTACCGACCAGACCTTGGGAGGAGATTAGTATGGATTTTGTATTTGGTTTTCCTAGAACACAAAGAGGCTATGATTCTATCTTTGTGTTCCTAGACATATTTTCTAAGATGACACATTTCATTCCTTCTAAGAAGACTACAGATGCAATGCATGTAGCTGATTTATTTTTCTAGGAGATTGTGAGACTACATGGATTACCTAAGAGCATTGTTCCAGACAAGGATAGTAGGTTTGTTGGTTATTTTTGGAGGACATTTTGAAAGAAGATGAAAGCTTGCTTGAATTTTAGTTCTACTTTTCATCCACAAACTAATGGACAAATATAGGTTGTGAATAGGAGTTTAGGGAACTTTTTGAGGTGTTTAGTTTGGAATAAGCTTGGAAATTGGTATTTATTTTTTTCACAAGAAGAGTTTGCTTATAAAAATTCAATAAATAGGAATATAGGGAGGAAACCATTTGAAGTGATTACTAGGTTTAATCCTAAGGGAGTAGCGGAATTAAGGGATAACAGTCGTAATATTAAGAAGAGTGTTGAAGGAGAGGAATGTGTTGAGGTTATGAGGTCATTGCATGAAGCAATGAGACATCATTTGGAGGAAATGAATCAAGTTTATAAGAGGGGAGAAGAAATGAAGAGGAGACAAGGAATTTCAAGTACGAGATGAATTAATGGTGTACTTACAGAAGGGTAGATTTCATATTGGTACTTATAACAAGTTGAGGATGAAGAAGTTTGGTCCTTGTAAGATCTTGACTAAATTTGATTCAGGGAATCCATATGAAGTGGAATTACCAAAGGATATAGATATATCACCAGTGTTTAATGTTGCTTATTTGTATGAGTATCATGAATCAGGTTTCTATAGTAGTAAGGAATCAAATTTTGGACAACGTTATCCTAAGAAGAGGATGGATTAGATAGAGTAAATCTTGGATAGCAGAGTTGGTCGAAGTACAAGAGGTAAGTAGTATATGGAATATCTTGTCAAATGGAAGGACAAACCAGTGGAGGATTCTTCATGGATTTATAAAGCTGAGGTTGACCACTATGGTTTTCCTTTGGCCCTAGAAAAGTGAGAGGCTCACTTTTCAAGTACCTCGAGTGTTTGATGCAGGAGCATCTTGGGATCTTAGCAATCTTGCATCAACCAAAAATATTTGGTTTCATGTTTGATCAGTCTGTGTTTCTATTAACATTCGATCTGTAGTTGTCCTTTTATGTTGCATTTGCCAGAGTGTTTTCATGGCTTCATGTTGGACATTATCCTATGATCACGCTTCATTTGAACTCATCGTGCATGAGATTTTGTAGATTCTTTGCATGACTATCATGTTCTTCATTTTTTCGTTCAATCATTACATTTTTTGATCAATTCTCAATCTTTCGATGGGAATCTTTGTGTGTGATCATACCGGCTCAGTGATACACTTGAGGCTGACTTATTTCTATGATTTCATCTCTTATTTCTTTCTTTGGAGGTGTTCGAGATGATTTGCATCCTGACCTATTTGTTGATTACTTTATAAGCTTATGGACTTATTCCTAAGGGAAGGTGTTTTTCATAATATTATTTGGCATTAGTTGGCTAGGGTTTGTAAGAGGTTTTTGTGATCTTAATCAGGCATGTATGTTTGGCATGTGAGCTATCCATCTTGGCTTGTTGTTGTTCTTTTTGTTTCCCCTTGTGTTGTATCAGTTACAAGGATTGGACTGATCTTTTGAGGTTTATCCATCCTTGAATGTATCAGGAATAGATTATATATTTGTATATGCATGTACACATAGTGTATGATGATGCAACATTGCTTAGATCATATATCTAACATCATTTTATCACTAAAATGCAGGGACAAGGAGTAGCATGGAAGCAAGAGATAGACACAAGGAAAGCGGGAGGACTGAAGGTGGTGTAGGGTAATCAAACCGGTCTCATCATTCAGGCAGTGATGAGTCACCCTTCACTATATGTGCCTTAATTTTCATGACATATAGAAATGTATAATTTTATTTTCATGTGCATTATAATGTTTAGTCTCATGGCTTGTGTGAGACATTATTCATTTACATTGTCCATAAAGGCTACCTTTTCTATTAAAAATTGCATTCTCTCCTATGTCAAATACATCTACATAATGCAATGTAACACTATAATATTTTTCTCTTTTCTCTATGCATATAAATGTGATCCAAGAAATCTAAATGTACCTTAATTCATTTTAAAATGTAATAACTCCACTTGATTGAGTTTTAGTACCAAAATATGGTAACATAACCCTAATAAAATAAGGGTCGTTTGCAGATGTAACTATGATATTGATGAGTGGACAATTCCTAGGTTGTCCATCCATCCATGATTATGTTGTATCCACTTCTAACCTAGGTTGGTGCTCTTTCTCATAATATCTTTGACACAACTTCCTCATAATAAGGAGAGCGAGACACATTGAATGGAAGGCAACTAACAAAAAAGAATTTTCTAATGGAATCATCTGTCTCATCCTTTTCTTGCACATTGAATAAATTTGCCAATGGTTGTGAAGACAGACTAGTCATCTTATGTTTCCCCTTAGGCTTTGTTGCCCCCAAACTAGATGGATTCAATGACCTTAAAATCTACAAAATAGAAATAGAAAATATAGAAATATGGTTACCCCTACTCCTTTGTGGAAAACTAGCAAATACAAGTACTTAATCTTCAAAACAACTCCATAATTTTAATATTTTAGACATGTATTTGATGACATGTAACTGATTGAATGTTTGAGGATGTTAATCTGATGATCATACAAGGCATTAAATCAGTTAATGTATTGTATTTTCATTGATTTCAACTTTGTATAATCTGTATGGTCATGGAAATACTGCCAAAGACTTCAAAGAACCAATGAATCAAAGGCTATGCTATCACTAATGCATATAATTCAAATATTCACTAAGTGACTGTATACACCGATGGAGTGCACGTCGATGATCAGAGTAAAATAGTAGAGTCACAATGTTACCCGACGAGCTAATGTAGAGCATTACTGACGAGCAAAGTTACAGTGTTGCCCGACGAGCAAAACACAGAGTAACCCAATGGAAACAATTTCAGTGTTGCCCGATGGAAAAGACAAGGATGGAGATTCCAATGACAACTAAAGTCACACCGACAGAATAATCAGTTATCACTGATGACTAATTGAAGTGTTGACCAACAGAACATAGAGTTCAGAAACAACAAAATGCTTAGTTGTCAAGAGCTATAAATAGACTTAACAGATACTTATCATTGTTTTAATCATCTAGATAAAGTCGAAGATAAGTAATTGATTTAAAGCTGATTTGTCCAGTTGGCAAGAAGATATCTTTGAGATAAAATAGGAGTTTGCTTTAAATCTATTGGTGAGAATTGTGGATCACACCAAGAATCAAGAAAGCCAAGAAAAGGAAAAACATGTCTATATAGAGATAAACCCAATTCATTACGAATTGGTGTGGGAGAGGTGAACAAGAGAAGAGGAAAGATGCTAAAGAAAATCTGAAGCAGAAGAAATTCTTCATTTAGTCCTAATCAACAAGCTAAAGAAAGAGCTAGATTCTGCAGACACCAACGAACAGTGAGACAGCATCACATAGCATAACAGTGTGGAGTAAAGGTATATGATTGATTATATTGATCAGAGAGGTAATGGACTTATAATAGATATGAAAATCTCAAATTGAGTTGTATGTATGAACAAATCATTAGTGTTTCAGTTTAACCATTGAAGCATCAAGTCTCTTAACCAAGTAGGACTTAAAATTCTTTTATAATTGAGATACATCCCAAGGAGTATCAAACATTTTGATCATAAAAGTAGCATTGGATATGCCCGATACCTATTGACATGCCAAGTGAGTGTTTGATCAAGGATGGTAGCATTAGATGCCAGATACTAGGTGACAAACTATATTTTAAATCCTCTAACAAGGTCACACCTAATAATATGTTTTTAACCTTTAACAGGGTTGGCTCCTAACAGAGCTCACTTCAGAAGAGTAAAAATTTGGGGTAACGGTCCCAGTGGTTTTTCCCCTAACAGGGTTTCGACGTTAAAAATCCATGTGTTATGTGTTTATGTTTCATTACTTTACTGTTTTACATTTCACATATGCAATTCTAGATTTATCGGTATACTCAACATATTTACTGTGTTTCGGTAAATAGATTACTACTTATCAGTAATCATACAAAAGAGAGATAAACAAAGAAATTCGACAAGTAGAAAATGGATATAAGTATTTCAAGGCATTCATCTTGTAGGACAGAAGATAATTAGAGACAGAATTTGTGGTTATAAGTTTTAACCTGATTAATTTTTGAGGCCACTGATTCAGCCCCCCCCACCCTCTTAGTTATTACTAACAGTATTTTAAGTTCCCTTCCATCTTTTTGCATACATATACACCATTGTAAGAAGAAAGTGTGCATTAGTTCTAGTAACAATGTCAAACCATTCAATATTACACGTGACACTTCCAATTTCTAGTGTTGCCAACTGTCCTAGGCTCTGCTAGTATACTAGATGCAAATTTTGTGGCTAGTACTAGTAGATCTTCATGCATGGATTATGAAAAGCTAGGAAGAAAATGTCTAGGGATCAATTAAAATATATCCTAATGCTTAATTATTTGTGTTATGAAAAATAGAATAAGATATGACTTACAAATTTAGGTAAATGAGCCTCGTCTGGAAAAGGAATACATTTCTTATAAGTTGTGTTTTCCTACCTTCACCTAATGAGTGAGGAATTTTTCCATCGTGCTAGTTTTGATTAGGCTACCATATCTTTGTCCTTTATTTTGGGTGGATGTTAATTTCCAGGGATTGGGAATATGTTGAGTATATTTTTAGCTATAGATTCTCAAATAGATGGTGTGATTTATTCGATGACACCTAAGATTTAGGTGGAATTGTCTATTTTAAAAGGCCTATTAAAATATATTTGGATAAAGGCAAGGAGATAGGATTTGGAAATGGGTATAAAATTATTAGAATAGCTTGTTTTGTTCCAAGCATTATTTTAAGCTTGGATATATAACCTTAAACAATTTCAAGGGAAATATTAAAAAACACGCCACTTAATGTCAAGGTGCTCATTTCTTTCATCTACTGGTGAAGAAGGTTGTGCCAAATCTAAGCTTATCAAATTCAAAGTAAGAGGTAACTTGAAGAGAAAATAGTTGTTGAGGAACAAATTTAGATTCAGATCCTTGGTTTGACATATTAATATTTTGAGATTGTCAACTTGGTGAATTCCTAATTATCCTTTTAGTTGAAAGGGAAACATAATTGATTCATAAATTTAGAAAAATTGCATTTCTTTAGATAATAGTGTAGACACTTGAAAATGACATATTTCTCTAATGCAATGACATTACTAACGTTCCTCTTCAATTATTATATAGTCTTTATTTTTTAATCAATTTGTGTCTTTCCACTATATTCTCAATTTAAAATCATCATTTCCCTATAATTTCATAATTAGGTGATTTTAATTAATTACTTAATTATTAAATTTTCAATCAATATTTTATCAATTATTCATCTATAAAGTAATTAAATAATTAACGTATTTAATTATTCCTTATATTATTATATTTGATTAAATAATCCTATTATTTAATTAATATTTCCTTCTTATTATTACATTTGTGTAATAAATAAATCAATTTCCTAATCATAATTAAATAAATGATATTTACTTAATTAAACTAATTATTTCTCTAATAAATAAATAAGTTTAAATTATTTATTTATATTCCCCCATGTGCAAGTAAATAAATTACTTTATTTATTTATTTATGAATTATTCTTACTTCTAACTAATACTAATCCTCAATCTTACTACTCAATCAAGTATGTTGACTCCACAATCCTCTCTTGTGACTAGTCAACCTATTCAGTCTTCTATCCACCTCATTAGTTAAGTCTTCAATCAATTCAGTCAACCCTTCAATCTATCATCTTAACAAATCAATTTATTTTGTTGACACGCAATCAATTGAGTTCAACTCCCACTCACTCTGAGTTTAACTCTTCAATCACAGACAATCAATCCTACCAATCATGAAATATTGATTGGAACCACATAATTGTTATAAATAGAGAGTTAATTCTCTTACTTTGTTAACCACAATTTCTTTGAATTCGTATGTTGGCACGTCAAGCACTTATTTCTCAGAGCCCACATTGCATAGAGAAGGAGAAAAACAAGGAAGGACTACATGGTTCACATATTCATTTGTTTGAAATGATTTCATATTATTGATTGTTTATGCTTTATATTTTTATTACTTCCTTTCTTGATATTGGGAATACTAGCTGCCAAACATATCTCTTTGTGGTTGAGATTTGGATGTTATTGAAGGTTTATACAGATCCTTATAACCCCAATTACAGATCCATATATTCATGCTAACATCATTTTCATATAACATATCCATTGTGCAAACATGTCCATACATATCTCATCCATGTACAAATGAAATAAAGTGCATCCATTTACTACCATACATATGTATTGCATTTCATTTCAACAAAATAAAAATCTCATATTACATATATTCCATCCAATATAAAATAAAACAAAAAACAATTTTACATCTATATTGTCCATTCATGTCACCGTTAACATATTCATTACATTTATTTCATACACAAAAATAAAATAAAATTACATTCATTTAAGTATATATTCCATTCCATTTAATTAAACTAACAAGTCCTACACCCCACTCATATGTGTTGATCGTGCATAACATATACGTCGATTGTCAGTCGTGTGCGTCGAAAACCAAATTACTATGCAGCGACCACACCGCATATGTGCGTTGAATCTCTCCAGTTTGTGTTTCCCTAACCCACCGATTGTGGCTCAATCATAAACTGAGCCCCTAAAATATGTAATTTAGAGGCGGCATTCTAACTACCCATGTGCGTCATTTGCGCCCTACATGTTTGATGTTCTAACCCCAATCTGTCAAGACCTAGTATGCTTAAATTCATGAAAAATGAGGCAAATTAAATGCTAAAATTATGAAAATCACTGGAGGTGAGGCGTCAGCTGGACGTTGATATGTCCTGACTCGATCACCGATGTGTACTCCATCCTTGTACTCTATCATCGCTCCTCAAATCGCTTAGAGACTGCTCCTTTCACTACTACATCTCCAAAAGCTAAATGTGCACAATGATTTGAAAATGACCTCCAATACCCAATTTATACCCCTCTAACCCACCTTGATGGATGTGCAAACCTTTCACTTCTATTGGTCCAAGGTTTTTCACCTTCCTGAGTCCATAACTTTTGTGTATGACCTTTGTTTTTTGATCTATAAGTTGCGTTATGATCCTGGACACAATATCAACCAAATGAGCCCTCCATCATATTTTTTAATTCATTCCTTGACGGGGAACCATAATAAATAGTTACAGATGCTTTTTCACAAGGGCATACCATGGCATATTTTAATCAAAACTTCTTTGAAATAATGCTCGACAATGCATTATATCAAAAAGGGGCAAAATGTAGACACTTAAAAATGGTATATTGCTCTAACACAATGATATTACTAACATTCATCTTCAACTATTAAATCTTTTTTATTATTTAATCAATGTGTCTTTCTACTATATTCTGAATTCAAAATCATCATTTCCCTATAATTTCATAATTAAGTGATTTTAATTAATTATTTAATCATTAAAATTTTAATTAATCAATATTTTATCAATTATTCATCTATAAATTAATTAAATAATTAGTGTATTTAATTATTCCCTACGCCATTATATTTGATTAAATAATCATATTATTTAATTAATGCTTCCTTATTATTATATTTGTGTAATAAATAAATAAATTCCCCACTCATATTTAAATAAATGATATTAATTTAATTAAACTATTTATTCCTCTAATAAATAAATAAGTTTAAATTATTTTTATAGATTCCCCCATGTGCAAGCAAATGAATTGTTTTATTTATTTATTTGTGAATTATTCTCTCACTTCTAACTAATATTAACCCCCAGTCTAACTACTCAATCAAGTCTGTTGAATCCACAATCCTTTCTCTTGACTAATCAATCTATTCAGTCTTCTATTCCCCCTCATCAGTTAAGTCTTCAACCAATTTAGTCAACTCATCAATCTATCCTCTTAACAAATCAATCTTTTATGTTGACAGGAAATCAATTGAGTTCAACTCCCACTCACTCTGAGTTTAACTCTTCAATCACAAGCAATTAGTCCCACCAATCATGGAATACTGATTGAAATCCTGAAATTCTAATAAATAAAGAGCTAATTCTCTTAATTTGTTAACCATAATTACTTTTAATTCTTATGTTGGCATACAAGCACTCATTTTTGAGAGCCCACATTGCGTAGAGAAGGAGAACAACAAGGAAAGACTACATAGTTTTCGTTTTCATTTGTTGGATATTATTTCATATTATTGATCATTTATGCTTTCTATTTTCATTGTTTTCTTTCATCTTTATGACTCTTCATGCATGTTTTTTACACATGACCTACCATAAAATAACTTATTTAAATGTCCTATCCATTATCTTTCAATCAAAATACAAGATTGATCATAGTGAGAATGATGTGCCATTAAATTGTACAATCTTAGGTCCAAACTCAAGAGGTAGGGTGAGAAACCAAAAAATTTAAGTAACATTCCATTGGTTATATTTATGAAAAGTCATGATGCAAATTTTTAAGTAACATTCCATTGGTTATAATTATGAAAAGTCATGATTATTGATCATGTTGGTTTTTTTCATTGTAGTTGTAATGTCGTAAATTGTATGCACAACCTAGCACTTCCAATTCCACACTTGTATAGTGCTTTTTAGTGTGTTCAATCCTATATGCATTATAGGACTTTTATTATCCATTTAAGTCCTTTCTCTCAATTTAATTAATGCAGGCCCATTTTAATTATCTTATTTAATTGTTATCTCTTGTGTACATGGGCCTTATTCTATTATGAGTAGTCCTTTGTATGTTTTCATTTATCATGACTCAATTTCGCATAGTTTTGAGTATCCTCATGTCCATATTGACCCCCGATTCATATTTGAACCCCAATTGTCTCATCAAGGGAGACTCGGGATGTAAGGGATGACCCACATCTCCCCCTATGTTAGGAGGCACCCCTTACATTACAGATTGGGCCCAAATTTAAGTCAGACAGGTCTTTTGATTTCAGGCAAGATTCCAATTCTATGTTGGCATCCTTCAAGTTCTACACTAGAAATGGATAGGTAAGGTATAAGTACAAGGTTACCTTTCTCAATTTGCAATCCATAAATCAAGCAAGAAATCAATCTATACACAAGCATTTGGTCAATCATTCAAGGAGTAGTCAAGTGTATTTGAGCATTCAATGAATTCATCTCATCATGGTGGAAAGCATAGAAATCATTATGTAAGGATATCTTTTGTGATGTCCTTTTATGTATTTTTGGAGTCATGTTATTGCATCAACACTTGTGATCTCATTTCAAGGAGCACTTGTATTTTCAATGTATAAGATACTTATCAAGCATCTTTTATTGACAACACGCTTCCTTTCCTTTCATGCAATTTTAATTTGATTTCAAGGTGATAGATGACAGAGCTTTGAATTTGGTTATAGGAAGGTATGACAGTTTGTTATTGATCCCCTACCTCTGCATTAGCTTTCGACAAATCAAAGGCAATTCCCACAAGTAGGGGTGATCCAAGTACCCCTACACTACAGGTCACCCCTGACAGACAATTTGGGATAAGATTTTGTGTGTAGGTCAGTCAATCTTTGTGTTGGCTTCCTAGATTTGGTTTTTTTTTTTTTAAGTGATGTTTTTCTTGATATGAAATAAATCCCTTCTTATCGTTTTTCTTGCATTTCGTTATTCTTAACACAATCAATTATCCATATAGTGAAGGAAACCCATTACACCTATTCAACACTTGAAAATTTCTTAGGCCTAGTGGGTTGTTTTCTTTCCAAATGTATTGAGAGAAAATTTGGGTGTGGACTTCCTAGTTTGAATAGTCATCCTAGTGATTTCCCATTGCATCATCCCCATTTTTATTTCATTACATTTTAGTGAACCCGACACAAATTACTATAAATGGTATATGATTTATACCTCAAGCCGATATTTTCCCCTCTTCAAATCCTATTGATCCTTCTTCCTCAAAATCAAAACCTCCATCTTTAAGAATTATTGTGCCAACCCCATCACATGATAACACTTCTTTAGATGTTCATTTGGCCTTAGCTAGTAGAATATTTTGGAGACTTGAGTGTGATACCAAAATTTGATTTCCTTTCCATCATTTTCCAAAGAATCAAAGATCTCATAATGGGGACTTTCATTTTCTTTTTCATCATATCAATACACATTATCTTGCCATTTCTTTTGAATTTAGACAATTTGTTCAAGTTTTAATAGATAAATGTCTTATTTGTTTAACAACAGAACTCATAATTTTTCTTGATATAAAAAAATGTGTGTTAGCACCCGTTTCACCTATCATGTTTCTCTACATCATGTGATCTTAGTAGATTACTTCATTTGGGGATTTTCATTTTGCATGGTGTTTTTCTCTATTTTCTAATCTTCCCTTGTCAATAATCATAGGTCCCTTTCCTTGTGTTTTCTCTTGGAGGGTAAGGTTTCTATTTTCCTTATCCTTCTAAGGGATTCATTATTCTTATCTTGCTTACAATCTCTTTTTGGGAGTGTATGTATATTATAATTTATATTTCACCTAGAGTACATAATGTGTTATCATTTCCCTTTCATTTACACTTGGGGGGAAAGGGATTTCTTTTCAATATCTAAGGATCCCCTTTCCTTGGCAGAGTGGTATTTGTTCATTACATGATATCTTTCCTTACAATTAATTTATTGTCTTGATTGTGGATTTTCTCTTATACAAGAGGTGTGTATCATTGATCACAATCTCTTCCTTCTTTGTTAAATCATGTCCAATATAATAAAAAAAATATCCTACTTAGATCCCCTTTTCTACCTAGCAAGAGGGGAATACAAGGTGAATTCTTGTTCTCCCTTCTCTCTTGGTCTCAAAGATTCTATTTTTTTAAGAACTCTTATAGGTACATGACTTGGAACAAAGATCTCTTCCTCATAAGGATCCCTTTACACATGTTTTTTATTAAGATAAAAAAGGTTTTGAAGGGACTCAAAACCCTTTACCACAAGAATACTTTATATATAACATTAAATACCACTTAAACAAGAAGGAACAAACATCATGGGAGAAAACAATAGGATCCCACAACCCAAAGCACAAAATGAAAGAAAATATCCATCAAGCGGCTAAAAACCAACGAAAGGGCCAGAGGAAATTCCAGTCCAATCTCCCCAACCAAGAGTCGTCAAGATTTGCCTTTAGTATTACCCTTGTGGGAGAAAAGATTCATGTCAAAAGAGGGCATAGACATCTTATCTTTCTTACCCTTAATAGTAATCTAACCCTCTTTCACCTTTATAGTCTCATCATGCCAAGAAAACCTACTAATCAATGGATAAACATCATCGTGAGAGAGAGTGTCACTAGAGAGGGAAACCCCCAATTCTGGTGATGAGAACCTTCCTGCAAGAAAAACATTATCACTGATGCCACCATAATTGATAGCCAAAACACAATCATTGGAATTAGTATCCTAAGACACATTCCTACCCACATTCGGTGAATCAACAAGATTTAGTGGACTAGCCTCAACACCCCCACCAAAAGTAACCTGATCAGCCAGAGAAGAAGCCACAAGACACTGAGATTCCTGTGTAACCACCTAGGGGAAACTCCTTTTAGTATTATATTTATTCATAACTATATAATTTTGATTAGAATCACCATTCCACCACAAACCAAAAATTTATTTTCTCAAGACCACATTGAGCAGCTACATGACCAGTTTTAAAACATATTCTTCACCTAAAGAGAAGCCCTTCATAGTCCAAAATTTGAACCCATCTTCCCTTAGAAAAATTAATCAAGATCTCAGCAGACAACCCTTTATAAATATCCATTTCTATTAGTATACGGGCATAGGTAGAATGAAAAATATCAGATGGATTAGTATCAACCATTAAACACTCCCCAAGTGCCTCTCCCACTTCTTCTAAAAGAGAATAATCCATAGATGAAGGGGGAGATAAGGAACTGCAGGAGGTAGGAATCAAAGTACCATGGTTTAACTATTAACATATATTTATCCTCCCACCTAAAAAAATGATCACACAAGATTATATTTTTGTATGTAGCATTCTCAAATTTAGCACTAAAAAAACCCCTAGTCATAGGGTAAATATGCATTGTACCTGATAGGAGAGGCTCCCACTTTTGTTAGATCCAAGCATGCAACTAAGAACTAGTGGGACAAAAACCCTTGAATCTACGGATAATAGCATGAGAGGAGAAAACAAAAACATTGTGATTTATTTCCTCCTCCGCCTCCACATTCAACTTCATGGGAATGGTACTTGAAACTAGGATAAAACCTCTATCATCTTGTTGACACTTCAACCCTTGATGAGTCATATCCCATAGACCATGACTAGAGAACACTCTAGAAAGGCCATCATCTGCTACGCCAGAATGAGAAGCCGTTGCACCACCACTGGAAGAAACCCTAGTATTCAAAGTAGAAGATGACAAGATAGACATAGCAGAAGAAGAAGGGGTGGATGACTAAACACACATGAAATGAGGGAGACCACTTCCCTCGATAGAACCAGTCTATGGAGGAGAAACCCCCTATCTACAAAGTTAATAATCCCAGGAATAGACTCACATAAATACACAGTGCGGAAGGTAGGAGCAAACGGGGACACCATCGCGGGGAGACCTCCAAAAAAAATTTATCTTTGAGTGATAGTTATGATAAAAATAAATAGTTGATCCCTTTACACATGTTCCAAGATATATTTTCACACAATTATCTTTCCTTGTCTTTTGAAAGAGTTATACCTCTTTTTCCAGGGTTATGCATACATTATTGCTCAAGGGATATCTCCTTGGTGTTGAAGGTGGGTATCATTGTTCTTCTTTTCCATAAGATGTCATCATAGGTTTATGTTTCCATCTTAAGTAGGGGGCATATATGCAGCATCCTTGTGTACTATATGACAGATTCCTAAATCATTTTATGCCCTTGTGCATTATTTAGTGGATTCCTAAGGATACAATGCTTTCCTTGGGGTAATGTTTTTATGCCCCTGTGCCTTATTGAGTGGATACATAAGGAGACAATGCTTTCCTTGGGACAATCGTTTTGTGCTTTTCCTTGGAAATAATACTTTCCTTGAATATTTTTGTACTATATGGAAAATTTACTTTGGAGATAATGATTTGCTTGGAGCAATTCTCTTTTGGGAGATTTCCTTTTAAACAATGCTTTGCTCTGAACTCTCTTTTGGATGAGTGTAACTAGGATAACACATCTTGCTAAACTATTTCCTACTCTTCCTCCTCTTTCCCTCATGGATCACTTAGCATAATGCAACTTGCTAGCTCATGGAACGCATGGTTTCCCTTCTCTTTTTTTCTTCCATGATCTCATATCTTTTCTAGTTGGATGGATCATGTAGTCTTTTCTTATCCTTGATGTGTTCTCTTTCTCTTCCTATGAGACCACTTGTTCTCTTGCAATAGTATTCCAATCGTGATACTAGCGGTTGAGACATTTGATTCAGTGAGGTTTCTTCAACTAGTTGATTTAGAGATTTTATTTTTAGTACTAACCCCTTGTGTTGTGTCCTTTGTCTTTTTATCTTTTTTCCCTTAATTTTTGGTGCCCTTGTACATGGTTGTGTGAGTTAAGATCCTTGGTTTGGGGGCTTCTTTTGAATTTAGTGATGTTTTATCTCTTTAAGTCTTACCCATGATCTCCTTTTTTCTGCCATATCTCTTTCTTCTACCCTGTCGTGTGTATAAGTATAGACTCATACCCCCGCTAAATTTGGGGCTAAATGTAGCATCATAAATTGTATGCACTACCTAGTGTGTTTGATCACATGATTTAGTAGTGCCCATTTTAGCGTGTGTTCATTTATCTATGCATTATAGGAGTTTTATTGTGCATTTAAGTCTTTTCTCTCAATTTAATTAATGTGAGCCCTTAATTATAGATGGTCTCTATTTTATTATTTTATTTAATCATTATCTCTTTTGTACATAGGCCCTATTCCATTACGAGTGGTATTTTATACATTCCATTTATCACACCTTAAATTTGCACATTTTGTTAGTATCCATGTGTCCATATTGACCCCCATTTCAAATTTGAGTCCCAATTGGCTTGTCAAGGGAAGATCAGTACATTGGGATATGCCCCTTACATTACATGTTAGGCCCAAATTTAAGTCGGAGAGAGGTCTTTTGGTTTTAGCTAGGATTCCAATTTTGTTTCATCCTCCTTCAAGTTTTCTTCCCTAAAATGGCTAAGTGAGGTATAAGTACAAGGCTACCTCCCTCAATTTATCATCCATCAAGAAATCAAGAAATCAATCTATACATAGGCATATGATCAAGCATTGAATCATATTCAATAATTCAAGCAACTCATCCCATCATGGTGGAAAGCCTAGCAATCACTATGCAAGCATGTATTTTATGATGTCCTTTTAGATCTTTGTGGAGTCATGTTATTTCATCAACACTTGCGATCTCATTTCAAGAAGCTCTTGCATCATGAAGGTATAAGACACTTATCAAGTCTCTACTACTAATATCATGCTTCCTTTATTTTTATGCAATTTCAATTTGATTTAAAATTTAATTCCTAAACAATGGTTTGAATGAGGCAAAACCCTTTCTCCCAATATTCTCCCCATTTTTTGTGTGAAGGTGATAGGTGACAGAGTTTCAGATTTGGCTAGAGGAAGGTCTAATAGTCTACTACTAATCCCCTACATCCACACCAACTTTTGGAAGATCAAGGGAAACTCTTGAAAGCATGGGTGACCCAACTCACTCTCTACACTCAAGGCCACCCATGATAGGAAATTCAAGCTAATATTTTGTGTGTAGCTCAGACTCTATGTTTGCTTCCCAAATCTCGTTTCAGAATTTGAATTTTTTAGTTTGTTGTTTCCCTTGTTTTACAAATAGTCCTTCTTACCCTTTATCTTGCATTTCCTTATTTCTGTTACACAATCAATTATCCATATAGAGAATGAAAACTCGTACACTTGTTTAGCACTTGAGACTTTCTTAAGCCTAGTGGATTGTTTTCCTTCCTAATGTATTTATAGAAAAATTGGGTTTGAGCTTTCTAGTTTGAATAGCCATACCCAACAATGAGAAATATGCAATGATTGATGCAACATCCCCATTTTTATTTCATTACAATAGCAACTAATATGTTTTATAAGAAAAAAAACTTATACTAAAAGAAAAAAAATAAGGGTTTTGTCCCTTATAAAACTAAAACCCAAAGACACAAAATAGTAGACCAAAGAAACTATTTAAAAGGTCAAGAATATACCATTGACAACATACTAGTATCCCAGCTAATAACTCACATCAAGAGTCAGTAGACAACTCACTCACAACATGGAAAGGAGAAAGATAGACTGCAAAGTGATTTCTCCTTCATCAACAGAAAACCATCTAGGTGATACTTTCAGAAGGGTCCCCACCACAAAGGGAAGGTTGTGGAACCCTCAATGAGAAAATCAACACCAACACCAGGAATAGAGTGATGACAATGTTGAATCTCATCAGCCATAGGTAGGAATAGATAGGGACACAAAGCATTCAGAGAAGGGTCCATGCTGCTAGAGGGAATTGTATCAGTAGTGTTGGTTAACAAATTGTCTTCTTAAATAAAATGACTCAAACCCTAGAAATAGATTTGTTCAGCTACAATTGAACAAACTAAATTAAGTAGTTTGATCTTTGAATTGAAAGGTACAACTCCCTTATGATAGATATGCAATTAATATGTTTTATTTTAAAAAATTGATTAGGGTTCACTTTTAATCAGAAAGCAGAGAAAGGCCTTAATGAATACTCATCGTCATGAAATATTCACAAAAATGCAAAAGAAAATTTTGGGTATTTTTTTGATATATAAACATCACCACTAACACTAACTTTCACTCAAAGATGAAAATAAAACACTGACTCCAAATTATAGAAATGGGATCTATTAACATATTAAAATAAACAAGAATAGAGTAAATGATGCCTCAAAGAACACATTCAAATTATAGATTTCAAAATACAGTTGAACTTCTACAATCCAATCTATTCATTCCATTCTTTTTCATTCATCCATTAATAGGCACGACTAAATCTTAAAATAAAAACAACATTAATTCAAATTCAAGTCACACTCGATTGTCAAAGCAAAAGGGAGAATTCGAACTAGAAATTGTCGATCCTTTGCATTGAGTTTCAAAATAGATTATATAGATTTTTGGTCTTCCTGAGACCATTACCAAAAACTGTTCATTTAACCTCCTTCAATAAACATAATATCAATTAAATATTTTAACAACCGAGGATAAATATAGAAAATAAAATATTACATAATGACAATTATCATGGTGTTGTAGTATCCTCTCCGCTTTCCACCGCCACAACTGCCTTTGTTGCTTTATTTTGGGATTCTTATTTTTGTTGGTAGGTTTGCATGGCATCTATTGCAGCAGTAATATCATCAATTTTAGGTACTTAGACATTTGTGTCGCCAATGACCTAGTAGATGGTTTTTTCTAAGTCTTCTTTGGCTTTAGCAAGGAAGGCTTGATGATTATTAGCATGCCAAATCAGAGTAGTATTTAATCTTCTCAACTTATCGTGTTCTGCCATGCTAAAATTTTGAGTAGTGATGTTATCAATATTTTGAAAGTATTGATCCTTAAGTGTTTCTATTGTTATAGCTCCAGATTGATCTTTCTACTGAAGATTACACCCGGTATCATGGAAGTAGGTTTGGCATTGTCCTAACATTTCTTTAGCTTCCCCAAATTGTTTCTTCAAATTCTTAACATTGGTTTTTATACACTCAATCATGTAACCCATACTGAAAAACCACTTCTTTATGGGTTGATCTTCTAATTTTAGGATTCATAGGCTTACAATTATAGGAATCATCAAATCAAGAATATATTTGATCAAATTTATATTATTCTTATAGGTGGAATCCTCTTCCTTATCTTTTCTTACCTCGGGTAGTACATGAAAAAATTGCCCGATATTGTAATAATTCTCGATCAAAAAGGAGAATATACTGCTATTCAGGAATGTAGAACTTTGGGTATTCTGACAATTTGCCTACATTCTTGGCTTGTGCCAAGGAAAACTATGACTAACTGATCTTATCAATAAGTGGAATTCCCCTCTCTTTCAAGTTTGTGACCTATTCTCATGTAGCATTTCCAAAGATGTTTTCCTCTTACAGTTGATTAATCAAATTCTTTCTCTAATTAGATTTAGGATCTAGAATTGAGTCAGAGGAAGAAGCTTCTATTTGGGAAGAGAGAGGTGTTAGAAGAGACTTCAAACTCTTTCACAAAAATTTAACCATCTCTTTAAGCAGCTCCTTGTCAAATTTGATTTTTGCTAGCCTCTTGTGGATCAAATTATTTGAAGACTTCCACAAGACAATATCTTTATCATGTTCAAGATCTCCAACATAAATATTGGTTATTGTATAGTCATCTTTCATTGCAGAGTCAATGATTTTACTCATTGTTGGTTGGGCCACTTCAAAAACAATGTGCTCTTGTTTTATCATCTTCGATCATTCTGGCAGTAGTTTTCAATTTCTTAGCCCTTGGGAGCAGGGGTGTATGCTACAAAATTTTTGAAATGGAATCCCTCAAAGGGAAAGCATCTTCTTTCCTTTTCCTCTTCTTCTCAATGGTTTCCCATAGCCACATAGATGTTGCCAACACCTTAGACACAAACATTAAATCATCGGGAGAGAAATTTAGTACTCTACTCACTGGAGGGGTTGTGTTCTTCACCAAGAATGGAAAGCTTGTTTTATTTCCCACCTATTGTTGGGCATCCAATATCGCTCCTTTACCTTTATCCATATCTGACTATGTAGAAACTTGTGTATCTGGGATGCCTTGGTCCCCTTGGGCTACCTGATCTACCCAATTATCTTGAGGTTGGGTGACCTCTATCTACCCAGGTTGAGTGTCGTCTGGTTGTTTGGGTGGTTCACTATCCACAGTAGCATCAATATTGGGAAGTGATCCTCCTCCATAAGTAGGAAGGATCTCTGCAGGTTTCTCTAGAGTTTCTCCATCACCTCCTCCTATTGATTATACAGATAAAATAGTCACATTATTAGCAGGGGTGGGATTTACATGTACTGATGGCAAAATTGACCTCTGAATTGTGGATGGGGTGCCTAAAGTTGTATTATTCTTATCTCCTCCCCTTACTTTGGCCAACCTTTTCTTATTTCTACTAAAGATAGGAGCATTCCTCAAATCTATATCATCCATTTTAGGTGCCTCCTTATTGATGGGCTCTAATGGGCCCACCTGCACCTTGGTATAGTATCTTGGGTCTACTACATCTAACCCATTCTCATTGATTCCCTATACATTAAAAATTTAAATTGAAAGATTTAATTTGGTTGATGCTTAAACTCGACCAAGCCCTTCTCCTGACCTCTAGATCATCAATACAATCTGCCCAAAAATCCTCTATACAAGGAATATGATAGTAGAAAAACCCCAATTGCAGATTATTTTTAACATAATCATTGGGGTCTGAATGGTGTCTAAGAACCTCATAATTCTCCATGTCATACTTACTAGTATCCCTTGTCATATTTATGGTATTAGAGGATATAGAACATGAATAATTCCCTAGTGAGATAGGGAATGAGATAGTTACATTATGCTTCTCTACATATAATCTATTTACTTTGCAAATTTGTCTGAAAAGCTCAACCATAATTATCCTATCATCTGCATACCTGGACAATTTCCAAGGAAAATCAATGAAACCACCTATTCTAATTTTAAGTAAAATTTGGAAACTGGATAAAGTAGCTTTTGAATGTTTTTATTAGAGTAGCAGCCTCTAGTGAAATCCTTCTCTCTAGGAAACCTTACAATTCCCTCGCCATTTTCATAGTAAATACATCATTCACTCTTCAAAAATTTGCAAAGTTGTTCTTTACCTACAAACAGGGATAGAAATCATAAACTTGCACATCTTTGTCAAATTATTCCACATGATCTAACCTATACCATTCATGTGTGCAAGCAAGGGCATATATCAAATAAGATGACATATAGAAGCTTTGATTAAGTTAGAATGCCTTAACAAAATCTAAAATATGGTCACTGATAATTTTTTCCCCATCTAAGAACTCGACCTCCACACAAATCATCTGGATGAAAAAAGCATCCACTCATCCAAGTTGTTTGATTCTTCATTTCCCCTTAACCTATTCAACAACAGGATAATGTCTACAATCTCACATTTGATGTTGGTGTTGTTGATGGTTTTCAGAAGCTTTGATTTCTTTGCTCTCCATGGGTGGAACCAATCCTTAGAGATTATATTCTTTTAATAAGTTTTATTTTCGCTAAATGTGGACTATGATAGAGAAAAATCACAGTTTGCATAAGCTTCTCTGATGACTATTCTAAAAAGTTTTTGAATTGTGTCCCTGTCCAATGTGATAAGTACCCTCTCATCCTAAGTTTTTATTTCCTTGGTGTTCATGTTATACCATGTGATACATTACATTACCAATTCCAAATACTCGACGGAAACCAAAAATCTAGTAGCTTGGGGCAAACCACTTTCAACCAATTTTTGTGTAATGGAATGCCTAGGTTCCTGCCAAATTTTTTCCCATAACTCTCTAAAATTTAGTGTGTCAATTTTGTATCTCTTATTTCATTCCATGCACATTGTAAATCATTCAAATGATCATAACCAATATACTTATGCTTCATGATTACTGACAGAAATAATGTCTTTTACTCCTTTCAACAATAAATTAAGCTAAAACATAGTTTAGGAATGAAGGCTTAACTCACTGTAATTTCCTTAATGTAAATTGTGAACAGAAAAATATTGATGCCCTAACTCCAACTCTATATCCAGCTTCAATATTTTGCAGAATGATCATAGAAAAATATTTTATAAATCTTTAATAAGGGAAAATTGGTTACCCCTACAATGCCATTATTTCTTGTCTTTTACCATCAATGCCCACTTGTTTTTGACATGATGAGCATGTCATCTTCCTTTTGAATTTGTCATATTTTTATTGCTTTCAGAATTATCAATGATGAATAGAAGTTCCACGTCATTTCTCTTTTTTTCTCCTTGTTCCATATTGAGTTTCAGACTCTGATGGTACTTCCATAAGTTCTTTCTCTTTCTGCCTTCTCCTTTATTCATTTGAGAAAACCACTCTCTTCTTCATAAACGTGTTCCCACTGAAGCTTCGGGTTCCGACAACACTTCTCGAACACTTAGTTCTCTCAAGTTTTCAAACTTATGGATTCCTTATGGCATCATTCTACAATTATTTATTCATATTCTTCTTTGGACTCTGACCATCATGTTGGGACTCATGTACAAGTTAACTTCCTTTCTTATTATGTAGTTTCACTTTATCTTTTAGACCCCGCCAACTGTTCAAGCTTGTGGTTTAGTTTTGGCTTATTAACTTGAGTATTTCCAAGCCTTTTCCTTTTACTTTTCCCAGTTCCCATTTTCCTTTCAAAACCCAACGGTCATTCTTGAAGAAAACCTTTTTTCTGTGCTTCTTTTCTTTAATGATTTTTCCACCCCTTTACTTAGTTCCACTTGGATGATAAAATTCTGACAATTATTCTGGAACCTCATTTCTTTCCTGAATGAGCATTATTTGATTTTTTTTCTTTCGTTTATTTTTTCTTTATCTCCATCCTTAGCTTTGAGCTCCAAAGGTGCTTTTGGAAGTGCTTGTTAACGTGGGTCTTTGACTTTTAAAGAACAAGACATTTACTTAGATAACTAAGGACAAGATTGATTTTGAAAGATAGGGGAATAGACAAAAGACAGTTCCATTTAGAGATGCAGACTTTGATAAAATTTACCAAACTATGCTTAAATCTTGAAATCCCGACCATAATGAAAATGACTAAGGAAAAGAAATTCCTAAGGATGAAAGAGTTTAATTTGGACCATTTTCACTATGAGTGCCAAAAATGGGGCAATAGCTAGCTCTAACTGGGGACAAAGATCATGAGGGATGAAGCAATGAACTTGGTGTCTCTGGTTTTGCAAACTAACTTAACAAAGAATCGACCACAAAAAAAAATGCACACAACAAAACTGAAATAGACTAAACAAAGATCGCATGAAAAAGATAAAGAGAAAGACAAACAACCTAACTCTACTGTGATACAATTACAAGGGTTACCTACTTTCCATGGATTCATACTTGATACAACTTCAGATCCTTCCCATTGTATGATAATGGAAAGATTGTTCCATCTAGGTAAGCCAATTTGAGTTGCTTCTACAGATATGATGAATCTTAAAAGGACCCTTCCATAATGAGTTAAATTTGTTGTGTGCACCCTTTGGCTCTCTTATTTTGTCCCATAGCAGTACCATGTCTCTTCCATAAATTTCCTAGGCCTAGCCCTTTTGTCAAATATTTTTTTGAACCTGAATTTTTTTAAAGTGATTCGATCTATCATGTCTTCCATTTCCTCTTCAATTTTGGTTAGGTGCATGATTCTCATCTCCAAAGAATCTTGGAAAACTACATCTTCCACCATTGTTTTAAGTTTGGAGGTAGACAATTCTAAAGGTAATGGCAGACTCACTTTGATGTCATACACCAATTCAAAAGGAGACATACCAATTTCTCTCTTTGGCATTGTCTTGTCCTCCCATAGTGCGTAGTTTAAATTTTTGTGCCAATTCCTCTGATCCTCTGTGGCCAATTTCTTCATGATATTGATCAGGTTCTTATTGTTGGATTTAACTTGGTCATTTCCTTGTGGGTAATAGTCATACAAATAAGCTAGAGAGATGTTGTTATGGTAGCAGAACTATGTCATCTCGGTAGAGGAAAAACTTGTTGCATTATCCGACTACCTTCAATGGGACACCAAAATGTACCAAGATATTTTCCTTAAGAAAATCAAAGATCGCCTTTGTGTTTTTATTTTCACATATGTGGCTTCTACCCACTTGGTGAAATAATCGTTTGTCGTGAGGATGTGAATATTCTTGACAATATTATTTGGGTTAATTAGGCCAACAAAATCCAATCCCCACTGTTGGAAGGGACCTTCTATCACAACTATCTTCAAAGGCGATGTGGCTAACTGTGGCTTTCCAGTAAATTGTCTATGCTTATCACACTTGGACACCCAATGATAGGAATCCTTGAACATCCCAGGCTAGTAACAACATTGCCTTAGGATCTTTAAGGTCATGACGGTGGATGAATAGTTCCCTCTCTGAGCTTCATTGTGGAAATTTTGTAAAAGCTTCTATTGTTTCTCTTTGTCAACGCATCTGAGGAAATTTCCATCTAAGCCCCTCTTTTATAGTACATCATTCCAGATCACATACTTACTAGCCTTCATCCTTAGATTCCTTTTCTTTTTTGGAGACAGGCCTTCCAGACATTTTTCATAAGTAAAATAGTAAGCTATATCTAAAAACCATGGATCTTGTAAACTTACCATCAGTACTTTCAGAATATCCTTTAATGTCTAAAGCTCATTTTTTGTTATTATTTTACACATACCTCTTCCTCTAACTAGTTTTGTAGGCTTGATCTCAATATTTTACCCCTGAGCTTTTTCCACACAATCTCCTCTTTTGTTACATTTGACCTCTTGCTAAGTAATAATTCTCTTCACCACGAGTTTTGGTACAAATACTGTAGCATGAGAGTGCAGAATATAAAACCAAAATTTTTTCAAATATTTCACCATTGCAAAGGAATGTTTTTCCATCTGATAGTAATTTAACTTGTGGTTCTTTAAGGGTGTTCTCATAAAAGATATGTGAGCTTTGACTTTATCTCCATTCTCCTAGAGTAATATTGTTGATAGGGTGTGTCCAGATGTATAGCAATAAATGATGAACTTCTTATTAAAGTCTGGGTGTGTTAGTATTGGTCTACTAGCTATCACTTTCTTAATATCATCAAAATCTTGTCTCTTGGATTTTTTCCATCTAAAACCCTAGTTCCATTCATCATATATACAATGTGTTTGGTGATCTTAGAGAAATCTAGTACGAATCTCCTCACAAAATTGACTTGGCTGAAGGATGTTGCCCTTATTTTAGTTGACGACAAGATTATATGTTGAATAGCCCTAACCCTTTTAGGATCTATGCAGATTCCTTCTTGTGACACTATGTGGCCCAATAATTTTCCTTTAGTTACACAAAAAATTGATGTCTTTGAGTTAAAAGAGATCATGTGTTCTTTACACCTCTATAATATTACTTCCAAATCATCGAAGTGATCCCTTCGTTTCTTGGAGAAATTTGTCAAGTCTTCTAGGTAGATCACAATAATCTTGTTCTTCAAATCTCTGAATGAAAGATTCATAGACATTTGGAAGCTGGATCCTGTGTTAATCAGTCCAAATGGAATTCTATTATAGGAAAATGTCCCCCATGGTGTAGTGAACGTGGTCTTGTGTTAGTCACCTTCATCAACTTAGATCTGATTGTAGCTTGAGAAACCATCAAGCATAGACATCATATCTGATCAAGCTATTGTTTGTTAAATTTGATCCATATTAGGCAAAGTGTAGTTGTCCTTGAGAGAGTCCTAGTTAAAATTTCTAAATTCCACGCAAATCCTTATCTCTCTATTCTTCTTGTGCACTGGTACTATATTGGCTACCCAGGTTGAATGATGTACCAGATATATGATCCTTTCCTTCAACATTTTATCTATTTCTCGAGATGTCATCTGAGACCTTAGGGTTATAATTGTGCTACTTTTGGCGAAAATGAGATACTTATAGCTTAAGGGGAATATGGTATTTTAATCTACCACCCATAAAATATTTCAAGTATCATAGCACCAGGAGAAAACATCTTTATATTTTATCAACAATCCTGTCAACTTCACCTTTTCCTCTGGGGTGAAATATTTACCTATATTGATCATTTTAGGATTTTGTAACTTTCCTATATTGACGTTCTCATAGTCCCCTGTGGTATTCCCACTTTCAACTCTTTTTTGCTTGATATAGGCATCATGTCTATCAAATAGTTTTTCTAGCAAAATCACACCTTCAGGAATTTTGTTACCTTTGAGATGCACTACTCCTTGCATGAGATCCTTCTTGCTATCAAGGGTGAACTCCTTACAATGGTTTTCACTTCCTTCAAATTATTGCTCCATAATTGCTTCTGTATTTTTTAAGAATGCTATCAGCTTCAGATCATCGTCGAACACTTTCTAAGCCTCCACATTATCTGTGAAATTTGTCTTGTGAATCAATTTAATTATGTATGGTTTGTCTTTAAAATTTGGATGAGGTAGCAATAAGTATGTTGAGACTGCCAATGACTTGTTTATCTATTAGATCTGCATAACATTTTTATAGAAACAATTTCACTCTTTCTTTTTCCTTGGTAATGCCTAACAACAATGCCACATACTTCGTTGTGTTATTAGTGTTTTTGAAATCTAGTTTGTATGATGCAAGAGTTATTTCTCCCTCCAATGATATTAAAACTATTCTAGCACCTAATCCTGATGAGGCACAACTCTCATCAAATTCCATAGTCCATATTTGAGACATCAATTTCACCTTATCATCTTCCTCTATCGGTTCTCAGCCTATAAACAACATGTAATTTCTAAATTCCAATTTTTCATAAAAAATCTAGGCTTTAGGATCATAAGACTTAAGGACTATAAACTTTGCTTTATCTTTTGGCTCCAACTTGAATTTCTTATTTCCAACAAGTATGAGTGTGTGGGACCAATCTAACCTTATTTCTCCATCTAGTCTTTGCAAAAACTTTGAGTCAATAGAATTCCATAGCTAGAGAGGATATCTATTGCGAGGATTGTGAGTTTCAATCTTTTGGCTGGGTGAGCAGCTAGGGCTACTTGGGCATCTTTTATTTTTCTTACTAGGGGAACTTGTTTATCATCCATTAACTTCTACCAAAGGTTTTGGTTAATGAAAAACAAGCACTTTAGCTATGGAGGAAGGCATGACATCGTTGAAAGCTCCAAAATCAATTATGCAATTGCTCAATTTATTCCCACTAATGAATAGAGACACGTAGAATGGGTCTTTTTTTTATAAGGTATAGAAGTTGTAAGATTTAAGGAATCTAGGGTGAGACCATATGTGGAAATCTCATTATCAAAAGAGTGGTTTTCACATGAATTAACCCTAGCACGAGCAGACTTACAATGCTCTACTAGGTGATTCAACTCAGATGGATTCATTTTTAGATATTCGAAAGGAGATATTTGGATCCTAGAAGTTTCATAGAATTGAACAATATCAAAGGAAGTTTTATCTTTACCAGATACATCTTCTAATCTTGAGTTTGTTGACTAATCAGTTGCCTTGGGTGGAGAATCTTGAGGTATTAGTGTCTTTGTCTTCTGCATGATTGATATGCCTTACAACATTGTTTTCTTACTTCATGTAAGTAAAACCAATGACTATTTATATATTATTGTAAATAAGTCTCATCCTCTTTCAGAATCAGACTCGTACTCAAGGTAATAATTTTCAGAGTCACCATTTTTTCTCGAGCTTGATCTTTCTATAAGAGTATCCCCTTGGATTTCATCGACGGTGACCAATTGCATGTACTTGGTCATCTCAACGAATGGTTCTCCATCATGATCAGTAGTAAGGTGGAACACACACATGTTTCCTTTCTTCGGCTCGGGTGGTGCCTCAATTTCCAACCTTTGTTGAGAAGAAGGTAGGATTATTTTCTTTTTTATGATTTCTTCCTCATTGTATCTTGATATGATATGTGGAAGGAAGAATTCATCCTAGGCATCTACCTCTTTAGTTCTATCACATCATTAGTTAATATTTGTAGCATATCTTTGGAAGAAGTAGAAGCATTGTTGTTTCTACTCGCTTAAAATTCTTTCTTCGATTTTACTGTGGTGATGAAATCATCTTCTAGTTCAATAGTGGTGGTCTAGGCATCATCCAAATTTGCTACATTGTCTCTCCTCAAATGGAAGTTGATATCTGGGGGCATATAATTTAGGAAGAAACACTTCTTATTGTTTGTGGTGGGCCTCTTATTAGAGAGAATATTATTGACAATTTGCTTGAACCTGGCCATAAATTTTCTCATAGGTACAAAGACTTCTTTCTTAAATTGTGCCAACTGGGTCAGTAAAGAATTCTCATCTTCTGCACTTTTAAATCTTTCTTTGAACTAATTTCTCATGGTGACCTAGTTTTTGATTGACCCAGGGGCCAAATGATAAAACCATTCAGCGGTGCCATCAACCAAAGATTCTACAAACAACTTGACTACGACATCTTCATGTTGCACCCCAAGAACACAAAAAGAGGAAAAAAAGATTACAATATGTTCATATGTGTTCACCTTTCCATCCCCTAATATTTTGGGAATATTCTTCCTTGAACCTTTAGGCGGGTCGTTATTGGCCCCAAGATTTAATAGACCAATTATTTCTCCTAATGACACGGGTAGAGCCATATTTCTTTGCAAATTGAAAGGAATAGGATTGAAGTTAACTCTTGAGGGGAGTGTAACCCCATGCAAGGTTAGTGTTTGGTAGGTAGGAGATGAAGTACATTTCTTTGTGACAGGAGGCGGTCTAGTTTTACTTTGGTGAATAGGGATACTCACAGAAAAAAAAAAATCTTGAAGCGCTTTGAATAATGTTTTTATAATTCCCTTTTATCTTTCACTCCTCATGTACCTCTTGGACTCCAATCTGTCGAGTCGGTTATGTAACCATCTTATCAATTTCTTGGTTGTTTCTGACCTGCTCTATTTTCAGGAGCTTGGTTTGGTGTTGGGTTCCTAATTGTGTTTTGTGCTTGTCTTCTTTGTTGCCTTAATAATAATAGCTTGAGGTTTTTTGCCAACTCTTCCTCTCTCTCCAGTACCTAACTTTCTCTTCTATAGTCTTCAACACTTCTTCGTGATTGCCAAGAAAGTGTGTCCAATGATATCTTCTTGTTTAGCTTGGAACCCTAGGTTTGGTTGTAGTACATGAAATATATTTTTGTGAGGGAACACCATTATTCCCTCATCTCTGAGCGGTCGATCTTACAATGACCATTCATTTTCCCAGTGGAGTTGCCAAAAATCTATTGGTTAACAGATTGGCTTCTTAAATACAATAACTTGAACCCTAGAAATCGCTTTGTTCAGCAACAATTAAACAAACTATTTGAGTAGTTTAATCTCTGAATTGAAAGGTGCAACTCCCTTATGATAGATATGTAATGAATATATTTTATTTTTAAACAAATTGATGGGATTTCACTTTTAACTAGAAAGTAGAGAAGGGCCTTAATGAATACTCGTCACCATGAAATATTGACAAAAATACTAAAGCAAATTTTGAGCATTTTTCAGATATATAAATGTCACCATGAACATTAACTTTCACTAAAAGATGAAAATCACACACTGAATCCAAATTATAGAAATGAGATCTATTAATAGATTGAAATAAATAGGAATAGAGTAAATGATGCCTCAAAGAGCACATTGCAATTATAGATTTCAAAACAAAGTTGAACATCTACAATCTAATCTATTTATTCCATTCTTTTTCATTCATCCATTAATAGAGAAAACTAATTATTAAATGAACAACAAAATTAATTCAAATTTGAGTCACACTTGATTGTCAAATAAAAAGGGGGAATTCAAACAAAAAAAATTTGATCCTTTGCATTATGTTTAGAAATAGATTATATAGTCTTTTGTTCTTCCTGAGACTATTACAAGAAACTGTTCATTTAATCTCCTCTAATAAACATGTTATCATTTAAATATTTTAACAACCAAGGATAAATATAGAAAATTAAATATTACATAATGACAATTTTCATAGTGTTGTAGTATCCTCTCTGCTTGCTACTTCCGCAACTGCCTCTGTCACTTTATTTTGGGCTTCTTGTTTTTATGGTAGGTTCACATGGCATCTCTTGCAGTAATGATATCATCAATTTTAGGTACTTGGACATTTGTGTTGCGAATGGCCTAATAGACGGTCTATTCTCTTACTTATTTGGCTTTATCAAGGAAGGCTTGATGATGATTGGCACACCAAATTAGAGTATTATATATTCTTCTCAACTTATCATGTTCATCCATGCTGAAATTTTGAGCAGTAGTGATGTTATCAATATTTTGAAATTATTGATCCTTAAGTGTTTCTGTTGTTACAACTCCAGATTGATCTTTCTTCTGAAGATTACACCCGATATCATGGAAGTAGGTTTGGCATTTTCCTAACATTTATTTAGCTTCCCCCAACTATTTATTCAAATTATTAACACTAGGTGCTATACACTCAAGCTTGTAACCCATACTAAAAATTCACTTCTTTATGCATTGATCTTCTGATTTCAAGATTCCTAGGCTTACAGCTATAGGAATCATCAAATCGAGTATATCTTTGATCAAATTTTTATTATTCTTATAGGTGGCATCCTCTTCCTTATCTATTCTTACCTCGGGCACTACTGCATTCTTGGCTTGTAAGAAAAAGTATGATTTTTTGAGCTTATCAATTAATGGAATTCCCCTCTTTCAAAGTTGTGACCCATTCTCATGTAGTCTTTCCAAATATTTTATCCTCTTGCAGTTGGTTAATCAATTGCTTTCGCTGATAAGATGTAGGATCTAGTATTGAGTTAGAGGAAGAATATGTTATTTTGGAAGAGAGATGTGTTAGCAGAGACTTCAAACTCTCTAACAATAATTTGATAATCTCTTTAAGTTTCTCCTTGTCCAGTTTGGTTTTCTCTAGCCTCTTATAGATCAAATTATTTGAAGACATCCATAGGCCAATATATTTATCATGTTTAGGATCTCCAACATTGATCATGGTTATTTCATAGTCATCTTTCATATCAGAATCAAGGATTTTACTCATTGTTGGTTGGGCCACTTCAAAAATAATGTTCCTTGTTTGATCATCTTCGATCAGTATGGAAATAGTTTTTGATTTCTTAACCCTTGGAGGTAGGGGTGTATGGTACAAAATTTGTGAAATAGAATCCCTTGCAGGACAAGCATTTTTTACCTTTCGTCTTCTTCTCAATGGTTTCCTATTACCATGTAGGTATTTCCAACACCTTAGAGGAAGACATTAAATCATCGGGAGAGAAATTTAGTACCCTGCTCACTAGAGGGGTCGTGGTCATCGTTGAGAATGGAAAAATATTTTCCTTTCCTACTAATTTTTGGGCATCCAATATTGCTCCTTTACATTTATCCATCTCTAACTATGCATAAAATTGTGTATCTAGGCCACCTTGGTCCCCTTGGGCTGCCTAATCTACCTGATTATCTCCAGATTGGGTGACCTCTATCTATCTAGGTTGAGTATCATCCAGTTGTTTGGGTGGTTCATTATCCATGGTAGGATAAATATTGGGAAGTGATCCTCCACCACAAGTAGGAAGGATCTCTTCCGGTTTCTCTAGAGGTTCTCCATCACCTCCTCCTATTGATGCTCCAAATAAATCAGTCACATTAGTAGCAGGGGTGGGAGTTACCTATACTAGTGGCATGGTTGAGCTTTGAGTGGAAAATGGGGTGCCTAAAGTTGTAGTATTCTAATCTCCTCTCCTTAATTGGCCAACCATTTTTGAGTTCTCCTAAGTATGGGAGAATTCCTCACATCTATATCATCCATTTTTGGTGTCTCCCAATTGATGGGCTCTAATAGGGTCTCGTATACCTTGGCATAGTATCTTGGGTCTACTACATCTGACCTATCCTCATTGATTCCCTATACATCAAAATGTAAATTGAAAGCTTTGATTTTCTTGACGCTTAAATGCAACCAAACCCTTCTCCTAACCTCTAGATCATTAATACAATCTGCCCATAAATCTTCTATGCAAGGGACGTGGCAGTAGGCAAGCCCCATTTGCAGATTATTTTTGACATAATCATTGGGGTCAAAATGGTGTCTAAGAACCTCGTAATTCTCCATGCCATACTTATTGACGACCTTTTTCATATTTATGGCATTAGAGGATGTAGAACAGGTATAATTCCCCAGTGAGATAGGGAATGGGATAGTTTCCTTATTTTTATCTGTACATAATCTATTTACTTCACAATTTTTTTTGCAAAGCTCAACCATAATTATCCATTTGTCTGCATACTTAGGCAATTTTTAGGGAAAATCAATGAAACCTCCTGTTCTGATATAAGCAAAAATTTTAAATTGAATAAAGTAGCCACCGAATTTTTTATTAGAGAAGCATCCTCTAGTGAAATCCTTCTCTGTAGCTTGCAGTTCCCTCACCAGTTTCATAGTAAATGCATCATTCACTCTCTAAAAAAATTTAAAGTTTTTCTATAGCTGCAAACAGTGATTGAAATCATAAACTTGCACATCTTCGTCAAATTCTAGAACATGATCTAACCCAGACCATGTTTGTGTGCAAGAAAGGGCATATATCAAATAAGGTGGCATATAGAATCTTTTCTTAAGTCAGAATGCCTTAACCAAATTGCAAATCAGATCATTGATTATTTTTGCCCAATCTAAGAACTTGGACTCTGCAAAAATCATCTGGATGAAAAAGAACATCCACTCATCCAAGCTATTTGATTCTTTATTTTCCCTTAACTTGTTCAACAACATGATAATGTTTGCAATCTCACCTTTGATTTTGGTGTAGTTGATGGTTTTTGGCAGCTTTGATTACCCTTCTCTCCATGGGTGGAACCAATCCTTAGCGATTATATTTTTTTAATAAGTTTTCTTTTCACTAAATGTGGACTATGATAGAGCGAAATCCTATTTTGCATAAGCTTCTTTGATAGGTATTTTGAAATAATTTTGAATTGTGTCTCTGTCCAATGTGATAAGTACCCTATCATCCTAAGTTTTGATTTCCCTAGTGTCCATGTTATATCGTGTGATACATTCCATTACCAAGTCCAAACACTGGAGGAAAACCGAAAATCCAACAGCTTGGAGAAAACCACTTTCAACCATTTTTTGTGTAATTGCATGCCTAGGTTCCTATCTAATTTTGTCCTAGAACTCTCTAAAATTTACGTGTGTCAATTTTGTATCTCATATTTCATTCCATGCACATTCTAAACCATTCAAATGATCATAAACAATATACCTATGTTTCATGATTACTAGCAAAAATAACGGCTTTTACTCTTTTCAACAATGAATTAAGCTGAAAAATAGTTTTAGGATTGAAGGATTAACTCACTGTAATTTCCTTACTGTAAATTGAGAACGGAAAAATATTGATACCCTAGCTCCGACTTTGTATCCAGCTTCAATCTTTCACAGCATGATCACAGAAAAATATTTTACAAATCTTTAATAAGGGAAAATTTGTTGCCCCTTCGACGTCATTAATGCTTATCTTTCACCATCAATGCCCACTTATTTTTAACATGACAAGCATGCCACCTTCCTTTTGAATTTTTCATTGTTCAATTACTTTCAGAAATGCCAGAGATGAATGGAAGTTCCATTTCATTTCTTGTTTCTTTTCTCCTCATTCCATCTTGAGTTTTAGAATCTGATGGTACTTTTAAAATTTATTTCTCTTTCCACCTTCTCCTTTATTTGTTTGAAAAAACTGCTATCTTCTTCATAAACTTGTTCCCACCTAAACTTTGGGTTCCAACAACACTTCTAGAACACCTAGTTCTTCCTGAATTTTTAAACTTATGGCTTCCTTCCAGAATCACTCTAAAAAAAGTTTCTTATTCTACCTTCAAACTTTGATGATCATGTTGGGAATCATGTACAAGTCATCTTACTTTATTATTTTGAAGTTCCACTTTATCTTTCGGACCCCGTCAGTTGTTCAAGAACTTATAGTTTTGTTATAGCTTGTTAACTTGAGTGATTCCCACCCTTTTACTTTAACTTTTCTCGATTCTCATTTGTCTTTAGGAACCCAATGGTCGTTCCTAAAGAAAAATTTCCTTTTGCATGTAACACCCTGCTAGGGAACCTAGGATAATTAACCTAAAACATGCAACTAAGTTTACAAGGGATTTTTTCTTAAATGGTTGCAAACAATAATGATAACAACGTGGAAGTAGTATCTCCGTGTCCTGACAGATTTCCTATGTTTTTCTTTCATGATTATTGGGCTATCGTCCATAAGGATATTACTGATGCTGTAAAATAATTCTTTGGATCTAAAAGAATCCTTAGAGAAATTAATGGTACTTTCATTGCTCCTTTTCTGAAAAAGGTTGGGGCAGACACTATGGATCTCTTTCGTCCTATCAATCTGTGCAATTCCTCCTACAAAATTATATCTAAAGTTATCACTTCTAGGATTCTAAAGCTGCTCCCTAAGATAATTGCTCACCAACAAACTGGATTTATACCGGGAAGGAAGATTTTAGATTCTATTATTACGGTCCATGAGAATATTCCCTCTCTGACTATGGCTAGAAAAGAAGGTTTCATTCTGAAATAGACCTCTCAAAAGCTTATGACAGAGTTGACTGGAATTTTTTGCATAATACTTTAAGGACCTTTAGATTCAACTCCAAGTGTATTAAATTGATAATGCAGCTGGTGTCTTCCCCCACTTTCTCTGTTTGTGAATGGTTCTCCTTCGTCCTTTTTTAAATATTCTAGAGGTCTAAGGCAGGGAGATCCTCTATCTCTAGTTTTGTTTGTGATTATTGCAGAATGCCTGGGAAGATACATTGAAAGCACTGTTAGAAAAGGGGATCTCAAAGGGCTAAAACCCTCCTCTAATTATGTTTTCTCTCATCAGAGATTTGTGGATGACTCAATTTTTATGGGGGAAGCAACTATAAATGAAGCCAAGAACCTTAGAAAGATCCTCAACAATTATGGTAAGGCTATTGGTTAGATCATCAACTGGAATAAAATCTTTATTTACTTTATTAATACTCCTGAGTACAGACAGCACAAGATAAGAAGAATTATGAACTACCAAATTGGGGAGCTTCCTGCTACCTATCTAGGTCTCCCCCTTGGGATTAACCCTCCCGATTCCTTTTGGAGCTCTCTGGTGGACAAATTTCATAAGAAACTTGCAATATGGAAAGGAGCTCTGCTCAGTCAGACTGGCAAAATTTGACTTCTCAAATATTCTCTTCAGAGTATACCGACTTACACTCATAGCCTTTATAAGATACCCAACAAATTTGCAGAGGCTATTGAAAAAATACAAAGACACTTTCTTTGGAATGGTGTTGAAAAAACTAATAGATTTGCTCTTATTGCCTGGGACAAAGTATGTATGCCTAAATCCAAAGGTGGCTTGGGAATAAGGAAAATTAAAAGAATGAATGAAGCTCTCCTTTCCAAACTTGGATGGAGGGGTTTTACCTTGAATGATGAATGGAATTCTATTTGGCATAGTAAATATAACAGGAATTCTAATTCTATTAATGAGTTTCTTAATATTGAAGACATCCTTGTGGGATCTTGTATATGGAAGAATGTGATTAAAGCCAAAAATACCATTAGGAAAGGTGTGAAGTGGAAAGTGGGCAAGGGGAATAGAGTGGATTTCTGGGATGATATATGGATCAGTAACCAGTCTCTTGCTATGAATACTATGTGGGGTTCCTTTGCTAATATATGTAAAGATAAAATAGGTACTAAGGTCATGGATTATAGAAGTAATGGGAAATGGAAGGATTTAACTACTGTGGATGATGCCCTTCTCTCTCTGAATATCACCCTCAATGCCATGATTCTAAACTTGGAATAAGATTATTTGATATGGGAACATACTATGAATGGTAGTATCACTATGGGATCGGCCTATAATCTCAATTATGAGAATAGTGAAAATCCTTTCTGGGCCAAGGCTTGGATCAAAGGGCTAACCCCTAAAATCAACATCCTTTTCTGGACTATGATTCAAAACAAAATCCTCACTCTTGAAAACCTCAAGAATAGAGGAATGTATATTACTAATATGTGTGTTTTGTGCAAGAAAGAGGAAGAGACGGTCAATCATCTGTTCATTCATTGCAATTATGTTAATGAGGTATGGTCCTATTGGTTGAAGGCTTTTAATATGGATTGGGTTTTACCTTATGATATCCAGAACATGTTCATCTCATGGGGTATTAATACTAAGAGTGAATGCATTAGAAAGATATGGCAAATTTCCCTCCCCCACATTACTTGGGCAATATGGAAGGAAAGAAATGAAAGAATTTTCAAAGAGAATGAGACTTCCCCTAAAATATTATTCAGGAAAAGTCAGAATATGATTATTAAGAACTTTAAAATAATAAAAATTAAAGGTGACCCTGAAGGGAAAGATGATAGTGAAATTCTTAAAAAATGGGGTATTCAATTTGATGAGAAAGCTCAAAGTAATAACAAAGATGAAGTGGCCTGGGAAAGTCCTCCGACGGGATGGATTAAGATTAACTTTGATGGGGCATCAAAAGGTAATCCTGGTATTGTTGGATGTGGAATGATCATCCGTAATGAGAAAGGACATTGTATTGATGTGAGGGATATCCCTATAGGTGTTCAAAATAATCATATGGCCGAGGCTCTGGCTACCCTCAATGGTCTTATTATGGCTAAAGAAAATAATTATAAAATTGTTTGGCTTGAAGGGGATTCCCTGAATATTATCAAGGCCCTTAACAATATTTCCAACCCTTCGTGGATGATTAGTAATATTATTGATTATGCCAAGACTATAATCAAGACTATGAATAAATGAATTGTGACGCATGTGTACAAAGAAGGCAATGTTAGTGCAAATTGGGCGGCTAGCTATGCATGTAAAAGTGACCATATCTATACTTGGAATGATGATACCAGCTTGTCGTACAATATCAAATCCCTTATGCATAAGGAGATGATCTACAGAAGGTAGAGAAATGAAAATCATTTAATCAAATGAATACAGCTAACACGAGTGATGTAAGTCCTAATTATAAGGTGTCAATCCTCTGCAATGCCACTTGGTCTCGAAATACCATTTCAAACAAATTTTGGGGGCTCTCAAAAATTGTGGAATACATTATAGAAAAGGAGAATAACGGAAAAATCAAGCACAGAGAGAACCAGAGCAACATTGTTAGCAGATATAGAATGGGTGGGAGTAAGAAAAGACATGAACCAGCCAAAATTCTTCAGAAGGGGAATTTTTCTGTGTACATGGAGAAGCTTCGTGGAGGAAACCCTGCAATTACCAGTTTTTTCATGTGTAATTGGAAGAAAGGGAACATCCATTTCAATAATCAATGGATAGATATCACTGAGGAACTTATTGCGGAGGCCACTGGTCTTCCTATGAATGGCATGAAGTTCTATCACGACCGCAATTATTTTGATAAAGTATATGAGAGGTTCTTGGAGAATGAGGAGGAGGCTGATAGACTTGCCAAGAAGGTAGGAGGTTTCTTCAGTCCTGCTAATATCAGTCGTCCATGGCGTTTTGTTTTATATGCAGCTATCTGTTATCTTACCCTTGATGGGAGATTTACTAGAGCCTACAAGCATCATTTTGTTGTCCTGAATTATTTTAGGCATAATGAGGAAATGAGTATCCCTTTCTATCTTATGAGCTCTCTGAATGTCACTATGAGGGAGTTTCAGAATGACCCTTTTGGGGATCATGCCTCTCACCAAGGTTTAATGGTACTCATTTATGATGTGTTAAAAATGAGGAAAATGGATAAAATTGTTGGTAAGGGTAAAATCCTTAATGATGTGGAGACTGAGGAAAAAGAGTTGAGAGAAAGATTTGATGATGATACTGAGGATGAGATGAACACTATTAGCACTAGAGGTATGGGTAGTTTGAAGGGTAGTTCCTTGAATATTTCTAAGAAAAAATTGGAGTATGAGGAGATGAACCCTAATTTGGAGGGTTTCATAACTGAAGACGAGGAAAACCCAAAAAGCCTGAGAAAAAGGAAAGTCAGTCTTAAGAAAAAGCCTTCATTCATCAAGAAACTAAAGAAGAACAAGGGCATCCTCATATCCTCTGACGAGGAGGACCCTTTTCATGAGAGTCTAGAGAAAAGGGAGAAGGTGGAAAAATACAGGGATAACACATAGAGTAAGGTTGAGGAAAAAGAGGTTAGTATTCAGGAGAAGGCTAATACTGACACTATAGGGAACACTAAGGAAAGCTTCAACATTGGCTCAGACCAGAAAGACAACATCCTTTCTTTTGGGAGGTTTATGGCTACCATGGCTTGGGATACTGCGAATATGAAGACTGAAATCAAGGAACAAGGCAAGATTGTGAGTATGATTAAAGTTGCTACCTTCGGGGAAGAGTCTATGGCGACCAGCTTGAAGAACTGGACTGAAGCCATTAACAAGGGTGAAGCCTTTGGGGAGCTAGGCACTAAAGTGTTGACTACGGAGGATAAGATTAACAAAATGAACAAAGAAGCTAAAGCCAGCAATATTGAGGTGCGCCTGTCCTCACTGGAAGGAAAAATGAAGAAAATGGATTTGATGGTTAAAAAAAATATGTGAGCAAAGCTTTAATATTCTAAAAGTTTCTATTGAGCAATGCAAGAATCTGATGGAGAGAATTGAGGCTAATAGAAGGGAGGAGAGTAAGGATTCCAAAGAGGGTCTGGGCTCTGGTATCTGCACTCATGCAAGTATAAAGAAGAAAGACACGAACCTCGAAGACCTTAGAGTCTCGATGGATAATATGGAGTTTCTTGTAGAGCAAGAAAAAGATCTGATGGAGACTATCTAGCTCCCTGTGTGTTGTCTTTTGTTTTCGGGCTATTTTTTCCTCTCGGGCTATCTTTTTCTAGGTTTGCGGGGCCTAGGGTCCCTATTTCTCCTTTGTCTCATCTTTTGATATTTGACTGATCAACTTTGTCTATCTTCTAATCTTTTGTACAAGGTTTCGGGACCTTTCAAATCCTACTTTTACTTAATCAAAACAACGTGGAAGTAGTACAATGAATCACATTACATACACATAAATACAATTCAAAAATAAATTACAAATATTGAGGCTTCCTTGACATAGAGTTACTTAAGCTAACTAATCTACAAAAAACAACTAAAAAGAACTAACATAAAATGTACATCCATTTAAATCATAATATACATCTCATATAACAAGATCACATATACAATTGATACCCAAGGTATACATAATGAATCAACATCCATTGCACAAGTCAGAGGGTATACAATAATGAATAATACTACAACACATCCTCTGAATGGATGTCAACCAATATATAGATAAGGTACAAATATACACCATCATAATAGTGAACAAGTCTCCAGAATAATAAGAAGATAGAACTGTAACAAGGATCATCCAAGCATGAACAAGAACATCGAATCAAAAATGGTAAAAGAATCACTACCACCCGACCGCGTGGAACCAAAGGTCCACTCCCACCATGTCGAGGAGATAACATTAGGACCACACACACAAGTATACAAAAAGAAGGAACAACAAGATAAACATGATGTCAAAAGGTACGCACAGGAAGATCCTAGAAGCTCTCTACAACAATAAGGATTCTACACATTACCAGAGGCACCAAAGACATGCAGGAAACCTAAGCTTCATATAGGGAAGTTTCATCACATAATTCCACCCTTGAGTTACCCCAGTAGTCCCTCCTAGACCCTGGCCCCTAAGTGACTCTATGTGGCTTAGTAATCCTTCCATAAAGACAAGGATTCTAACTCCCATCCTAGCCTGTAATAGCACTCAAGGCATGGAAAAAAATTAGAACATCTTATTAATTCATTTTAAATCCTCATTAATGTATCATTTCATCACTTGTTAAGTTACTTGCAAAGAGTTACCCTAGTAGCTACTTAGGGCCCTGGCCCCATTGCAAGTCACTTCTCCTCTATACACTTAATTAACCTACCTAGGCTCAAAGATCAACACATAAAAATGGTAAACATAATTCACAAATATGGTTCCTTCCCATGTAGGAATTATTTGATTCTCAATTAACCATACACATCATAAAGGTACTCTCAAATGATCACAACACTCAAATGAGTTCAATACTTAAACTTGGTCAAGTATTAAAGATCGAGATGATAACAACCCACAATGCATGCAACAGGTACACATGCAATAGTAAACAAATCCTAAAAAATAAAAACACACAATGCCCCTAAAATCTTAGTTCAAAATCAAGGTCGAAATAATGACCGAAGCAAAAATAACTCTAATGATGCAAGTAACCAAAACACACATGCATTTACAAAATAGATATAAAAACCCCAAGCCTCTGATATAACAATCTTAAGGTCAACTAAAACCCCCTAAAAGACCATAAAATACAACATAGACGTCCATTTAAATAACTTCAAGATACAATTCAGCTAACAGAATACTCAGTCAAAACTTTATAACACATAACTTAGTTATTCTTTTTTTTCTAAAAATAGAATCTCACTGCATGCAAATTTTTAAAAGTTTTTTTTTTAATAGAATATTTTTAAAATAAAATACCACTACATGCAAATTCTAAAAAGAAAGTTTTTTTCTAAAAATAGAATTTCTAAAAAAAATACATCATTTCTCAAAATAGAATACGGTTGCATGCAAATTCCAAAAATAATAATTCTTTTAATTTACTTTAATAAAAGAACATACAAATAAATATATCTTTCCTAAATACCATACAAATAAATAAATATTTCTTAAATAACATGCAAATAAATATATCTTTCTTAAATAAAATGCAAATAAATATATCATTTACGAATACTTATTCTTTAAAAAAATTTATTTAATTAATTTTTATAATAAAAGAGAGAACATACATTTATCCCCATTTATATTTTAAGATGCAATTGTAGATCTACATGCAATAATATTAAATTGCTTTAATAATAAGGCAAACAATTTATCCCTTTTTTTTTTTCATGAAACCCTAATACCCAAAACACAGATCTGGAACTAAACAGAAAGGAAAATCCTAGATCCAATTTAATTTCCTTTTTTAGATTTAATAACTCAAACAAACATAATAAAAGACAAGGAATTTTTGCACAAACAATTCTAGTATTTCAGACACATAGAACACAAGGATTTGAATACTGAAATTTTAAAGGTTTCAAACCCTACCTTAAAAATGAAGAATAGATCTAAAACAGTGATGAAGTAAGGTGCAATCTAAAATACTCCAAAGCTTTAAAAAAATTCTTTAACTCGCAAAATTCTCTTTCGACTTGATTGAATTGCCTAAACTGGATTTCAAATCATATATACAGAAAACCTAAAAAATTAGGGTTGAAAAAGTGAAACCCTAGTTAAGAATTAAATCTTAATTTAAATTTAAAGAAAACTCTTTAATTTCAACTTTAACTTAAATTAAGTTTGCACTACTTAACTTTACAATTTGAAGTCAAAGTCATAATTTTGGAAAAGTTTATTTGAAATGTATGTTATTATTTAATATGCAGCTTGATTATAAATATCATTGTTATATTAATGATCTATTTATTTTTAATTTTTGGATTTAATATTAATTAAATCTCAATTATTTAATAATTCAATAGTCATGTATTAATATTTTAATATTTTAACCTTATTAAAAGTGTAATTATTAACATTAATAATTACCATAATTAAACATTAATCGAATCAAGCCAAAAAGCAACATAACTCCAACTGAACCCATCTAAATAGAAAAAGCAACTAAAACATAAACAACAAGCACACACGGAAAGGTTCACGAATCCACATCACCTTGACAGATTCAGATAGGGTAGTCAGTCATATTCTTGTCCATTCTAAGGACAAATGTAGGTTTAGGTTAAATATTTGGGCCTAAATACTATCTCCCATCTTTTACCATTGAGATAAAGCGATAGGACGTGCTCACTACTACCAATTCAGGGAAGACAATGCCCAGTACCTGCAAACCTGTCATCACAAAGATGAACATATGCATACATATAATATAACAGACAATGGTTGAGATTAGTACATCATGTGGATCTTGCCAGAGTAAGTAACTATGACTCTGTCCCATACCATATTAAACACACCAAGCAAAAATATAAAACATACAAATGACACACGTGCATACAGATGTAGTGGCAGTATTGTTAGTAAATCCATAAACATAATGATATAATAACATATAAATAACCATCATTAAAGTAAACATAATATATAACATAACTATCCAATGGACCATAATATATCAAATCATAATGAAAAGTTGTACATCAATATCCTCAAATCACACTGAAATAACCAACGCACATAGAAAAGACCTAAAATAGTTTGGAAAGAAAATTGAAAATAAAACTAAGGGGTGAGTATTACACTATGATTCTTTCCTTTAATGAGTTTTCCACTGCTTTACTTAGTTCCACTTGGATGCTCAGATTCTGACAATTATTTCGGAACTCATTTCTTTCCCGAATGAACATTTTTTGATAGATTTTGTCACTTTCCTTTATTTTTTCTTTGGTTCCATCCTTAGATTCAGACTCTAAAAGTGCTTCTAGAGGTGCTTATTAACGTCCCTAGAGGGATACATTATCATCCTATAAAGATTCATAAGAGTAAGAGTTAGAGGCAAGGAAGGTCAAATGATCATCATTTGTTTCCTTCCACCAAGTGGCAATACCTTTACAATGTGAGAGAGAACAATTTTTAGCCAGATGACCTGTAGAGATTGTTCTCTGGCTCTAATCAAAATGGAAGGTCATCATACCCAAAAATGAGAACCACATCCCCTAGAAGGGATGTGGAGATGTCTATGTCAACTAGAATGCGAGAAAAGGTAGAGTGGTCCATCACATCCATAGCCTCATCTACCTTTAAGAAGCAGCTAATAGAGTTATCAATTGCCTCAAAGAAATAATTCTCCCAAAAATGAAGGGGAAGATTAGGGAGACAAATTTACACTTATTATTTTAGTAAGAGGGTTAAAAGAGACTATCTAGGGTTTGATTGAGAGAGAGTGATTCCCTCACACCCATAATTTCCTCAATATCAAATCACATTCTTTAGTATAAGTAAAAGCATGAATAAAAAAATCCTTTACATAGGGGAAAATATTGATGTTACCAGAGACTAAAGATCTCCAAGAATCTGTCACCCAATAATGCAGATCCAAAAGAGAGGGCCATAAACCAACAAATATACAAACCAACCCATAACATTGGTATAAATCCATACTTTCCACCACATCCATGCTACACACCACCACAAGGGGGGATCTTGGCACAGGCGATAGGTGGATATTTTTCCTTTGGAGGAATAGTGGCAACAGATTTGGGATCCTGAGCATAGCTTCACCCACCAGCAATAACAGAATTTGGGGGATGGAGACCCATCCTTCATAGTCCCAGAAGTGGAAACTCTGCCACCTCCAAAACCAAGAAAAAGAGGAGTCTTTGAGCCCCAAAAAGAAATAGATGGGACATTCTTGGCACACCCCACCCCATTTTAAGGAGGGGTGGGTTTGAAGATCCAAGGGAAACAAACCCATATAACGTAATAGTGGGAGACACAGCTAGTGGAAGGGAAGATCCAACCCCTACATAAATATTGTTATATTTATTAATTTGATTAATTAAAACATCTCTAATTTCACATAATTTTATATTCTTTAACGTAGAATGGTCCATAAAAAAATCTTAGTGGCGTATCTTCATTATAAAAAAAGTAGTGGATCCAAAGGAGGGAAGGAATATGTAGCGTTAGACTCAGCAATCCCCAAAAAATTCATTATAATATTCTACAATGTCATTACCTCAACATTATGTGAACAATTTGTATTGGATTATATTCTAAGAAGAATCAATGATTATCATTACAACCTTCAACTTTGATTGTGTTTTTATCTATAAGATCTTATACCTTATGTTTAAAAGTGAATAAAGTTTGTGGTAATGTCATTTGACCTATGAAAATTATAAAATATGTTATTATCATATTATTAAGGAATTGGTTTAGAGGTATGTAATGGATGGATAACAGGTGATGCAAATATATTAGCACTCAATAAATTTTGGATCTTGTAATGCCTGGACTCTTGAAGCTTAGTGAACTTACAAGATAATTCACTTAAAAGAAGGAAAAGTGTAAGCATTGACATCTTGATTCACATTTTCCTTCACTACCCTTTAAAAAATTGTTTGACTCTTGATGCTTAAAAGGATAATAATTGTGTTGAATCAATGATATATTTAAAGAAAATGTCATGCCCTAGAATTTGGGCATTTAAACCTTAATCTATGAGCATATGTTTCCTTTAATCTTGATATTTCAACTATATAACTCTTCTAGGTAAATTGTAACCCATTTGGCATATACTTAATAAAAGAATCTACTCTAATCTCCTTTCTTAAATTAGCTTAACCATAATATGAAAGTAACTCTTTTTAATTAGCTTGAAAAGATGAAATGTATATACAATTTTCTCAAAGTAATAAGGTCTCATATAAATTAAAAACTTTCCCAAATAATATTCATTTGTAAAATAACAACTTTATTTTTGAAATAGAACTTTAAGAACATATCAATTTCTAATTCATTAAGATGACATAATTACAGAAATGGGAAAACTTTTATTTTCAATACTCAAAAATGGGTTCAACATATCTTTTACAAAGGCCATGTATGAAACCTATAGGGGAACAACTTTAACAGTTTGGGATAGAACCAACTCTCAACATAAAAGTACCAAGTGGTAGATCCTTCAAAAACCTCAGCCAAACTTTCCAAGAGTCCCAACATAACCTAAAAGAACATCAAGGTTGACCATGGAGGCTCACCTCCCAACCTAGGCCTTTGCAAGGAAACCCCCAAGATAGGGGATCCAGAATTGAACCAGGATACATACACACATAACAACCATGAATCTAAAATAAGGAACATGAGAAAATACCCAATACCCAAGGATATACATAGGTCTCCAAAAGACCTAAAACAAAGGGGTGAAAGAGGACTACCACAAGAGGAGAAAGACAATAATACAAAATGCATACACTAGGAATAGGCCACACATGCGCTCAACATTCCTAAGTACCACATCTTTAATCTTATTCCATGGCCACACATGGACTCATGAAAAAATTTCTACCCTTCTCCTCCATGCCCTACAATGGCAATTGAATTAAATTTACCTTTCTCTCACAAAACAAGTCATGGCTTCAAGCCTTCCAATTTTTCTTATGAACCCAAAATTCCTTTGGAAATTCTCGACATCATGGGCATCCATATACCCATGTACATCCCTCCACACATGGGAGACTCTACACTACTTAGGTAGATCACTAACTTTCACCCCATCAAGGTTACATAACCCTCCCAAGGGTGAATATTCCTTGAAGAACCCCATATACAAACAATCACAAAATAAATACAAGACTCAACACATAAACTCAATGAAAACCCATGAAGCTGAAAACAATAAAATAAACTTCACTCATGGATTTCTCAAGCTATGTACAAATACAAGCAAAGACTACTCTAGCTATGTGATAAGGCTAAATTATTGCCTTTTTTTGTATAATTTTAATACTCTGTTCTAGTTTTTGTTAAAACATTCGAGAGCCTAGCTAGTCAAAACTTGTGATAAAAGTCCAAATAAAACTGTTAAACCATGGGTAGATGTTTTTGACATACTTTGCTAATATTATACATATAATGTAGTATTTCATAAAACCATCAGAATATATGTTCTAACATGTGGATATTTAATTTGATTAAGCTTGTTGCATGAATATTTCCACGTCATAACTAACTTGGCAGGAGAGAAGCGGTTGGAGAGTGGTCGACAATATTCAAAGAAGACCGTTGAAGACCAGCTATGGTGGAGTGATCATTACAGCACCAGGAAAACATGGCTACTACAATGGAGCCATTATTCTAGGACATGGGGATGTAGCGTGCCTATATTCCCTCTGCACTTAGTACGTTGAATTGGTCATCCAAGTTTCATTACCCACACTGCGGGTTGTTGTATTTCCATATTCTTCTCCGACATGTTTTCAGCAAGATGGTTTTCCTTTTTGTTTTGTAATAATGTTCGATCATGTATATATAGGGATTGGACTGATAGTTTGAAGTTAGGAAGAAATTAGAGAAAAGGTTTTGGAAGAACATTATTGTATTTTCACAGCAATTTGTTTCAAGTTCCATGTCTTGTTTTTATGTAATGAGTTTTTGAAACGCAATGAAATAGTTCTTGATTTACATTCTGTGTTCATAGTTTAGTAGAAACTAACCAAGGGGGCCCACTTGGGAGGTGAAATAGGTTAGAATAGAATATATTTCATTTCCATCATTTCCAAGCATTTTCAGTATTTTAGATAGAAGTTACAATTTCTTCCTGTAGCATCGCAACTTGTGAGTGTTCTTGCAGCATCTGCAAGAATAGTTATAATGGATGTTTTAGGTTGAAATCTTAGGTTTCAGTATAGTTGCAATTTCTAGCATTCATTCCAGTAAGAAGATAAATGTATTATTTTCCTGCAGCGCTAGTGTAGGTTTCTTTTATGCATTTTTACCTTCTTGCAGCATAAGCAGAATGACTCCTTA
>MU225720.1:2695099-2714788 GCA_018584345.1 Thuja plicata
TGAACCATTCCTAAGAAAGGCCTTGAGCATGATTATTATACACCTATTGTGAGGCGGTTCATTTTTGGCACCGCTGCCGGGGATGGTGTCAAGCTAGGAACATTTTCGAGTCATTTTTCATTCCTAGATTAGTTTTTAGATTTATATCTCTAAAAATTTCTTCACAAGCATGAAGAATTCAATTGCATGCATCAAAGAGAAAGGCGATGAGATGAATATGGCAGATTTCTCCCAGTAGAGCCTGCTAATTTGAACGAGGAAGTTGAAGAAGTTGAGTTACCCTTTGAGGACGCAAGCCTCGACTTTCCTGCAGCATCTTCCTCTAGAGTAGAACCATTTGACGTAAGTGGCTTCCAACCTTTTGCAAAAATCTTGGCCAGCTTTCTAGATAATTCTGGCCCAAATCCACCTAACGTTAACAATCTAGTAGCCAATGCTCCTTTCCAGCAGCAACACCACAATCAAATACCTCTAGTAATGGCACATCCTACTTTCCCATTTCCTCTCCCAAGCCTTATAAATAATGCTAATATCAAGAATATACCCACAACTACTTTCCAAAGTTTTATGGTCTTATAACTGAGGATCCTGACACTTTCTTGTTTGAGTTTGACATACTGTGTCGAAGTTTCAACTATAATACTGATGCCCATAAGCTCAAGTTGTTTCTTGCAACACTGAAAGAGTCAGCATTACGATGGTTCATGGGCTTAGGAGCCAATGCAGTAAGTACTTGGGATGAGATGCAGACATTGTTTCTGCAGAAATATAAAGATTATTGCAAAGGCAGTGACCCAAAAGGAGATGATATCTTTAGGATGTCTCAAAAGGAAGATGAAACATTGGAGGATTATGTTTCATGATTTTTGTACACAATGCAGAAGAATCCCCAGCATGTACTGGTAGAGGACTCATAGAAGCTAGTCTTTTTGAGAGGGGTAAATGACAACTGTCTGGAAGCATTAGATTTGATGGCTAGTGGATACATATCCCAATCTTCTTGGGATGACCTCAAGAAAATCTGTCAAAACTACTCAAGGTCAACTGTGAAGAAAGGAAAAGGATACCGGACCACAGTCACAAAAGGGATTGGTTCATGTGTCTCAAAGCTGGAGATATCCAATTTTCTCACAGATTTCAAGCAAGATATTATAAATGATGTAGCTACACATCTTGACACAATGACTGCCAAGAAGAAGCATGCAGAAGCTGAAACACAATTGGCTAAGTACTATCCACACTGCCGCAAATAGAAGCAAGACTGTGGATGTAAGCTGGTAGCCAATCTGGAAAACCAACATTTGCCAACTGACTACATGAAGATATAAGGAGATAATGATCAAGTGTTCTTTGTTGCTCAACAGTGACCATGGGCTTCACGATAAGGTATGCCACAAGATCCTCTACAGTTTTCAAATTTTAATAATAATCAGTGGCAAAACCAAAATTATCAGAACACTTCTCAGTACTCTCAACCCCAATGGCCAAACCAGTAGAATAACCCATGGCCAAACCAGCAGAATAACCAATGGCAGATTCTGCAAAATAATCAGTGGCCAAATCAGCAAAATAATCAGTGGCCTAGTCAGCAGAATCAATGGCAACCACCGCAAGGAAATTGACAGCAAACTAACCAATGGAGGGGGCCTCCACAATGGCCTAACCAAAATTTTGGCACTCCACAATTACTACCTCCAGTGCAACCACCTGCAATAATGCCACCTCCTGCAGCAACTAATGCTAATCCAAAGCCTACCCAATTGCCTACTCAACCACAGCCAAATCCAAACAATAAATAGTAGTAGTAGCAAGCGTACACTATTGAAACTCAGTAGTGCCCTACTTATTTAGTAGAAATAGCTGATATTAATTTAAGGTCTGGTACCACCATGCCCACACCTAAATATCCTATAATTACAAAAGTTGCAGACACTCCTGCAGCACTGCTTCCAGAAGCCACATTGCCAAATATGAGCTAGCCTACTAATATACCCAACAGAACTACTATCTACACTTCTTTCCATAAAGGTTAAATAAAGAAAAACCTATACCCCAGGAGGAAGAAACATTTGATATTCTTGAGCAACTGAAAAATATGAATATTCAAATTCCACTGTTTCAAGCTATCAAAGATATACCTATTTATGGAAAGGCTATTAAGGAAGCATGCCTTAAGAAGCCAGGGTGAAAGAAGAAATACCCTCAGATAGTACATGTTGTAGGCCAATTAGTAGATATCATGTTAGGAAAGGTGGTAATACCTAAGTATTCAGAACCTGGTAGTCTAGTAGTCGACCTGATAATAAATGGACAGACTGTGAAAAATGCTATAGTTGATTTGGGAGCAGCAATACATGTTATGACTAAAGATACAATTCATAGGCTAAGCATAGAAGGCTTAAGAACAATAGCCATAGTGTTACAACTTGCTGATAGTTCAACTGTTACTCCAAAGGGCCTCATAGAAGATGTGATAGTAACCTTAGATTCATGGGAGTATCCTATTGATTTTCTCATCCTATCACCTAAAGTAAACTTTGCTGACTATCCTGTAATCTTGGGAAGACCTTGGTTAGCCACTACTGATGCCAAAATTAACTATAGATCAAGCAGTATGACAATTTCAAATGGACAAGTCATAAGGAAACTAGCCCTATATCCTCCTACCCAACCCCAGCCAGACCTATGAGAACCTATTTGGCCAGACCTAGGAGACGAAGAGGAGGAAGAGCTTAATTCAGTAGCCCAGCTCATGATGTTGCATAGGCAATCTTTTCTAAAGATGCAAGAAGAAGATAATGTGACATAGAGCATTCTAACTAATGAATGTGTTGTGGCTAAGGATGTTTTAGAAATTTTTGTTTTACAGCTATGTACCTATGAGGATTGTATACCTCCAGCAAACCCTGAAATGATTAATCAATTACTGGCAAATGAAATAGTTAGAAGTCCGGTGCCTGAAGCATTAATGATAGAGCTAACAACAACAGTAGAACTATCCTTAGGATGAAGCCTCCATGTAAACAACAAGTTGTCCCAATCACAGTTGGCATTGTTAACAAAGCTCCTCAGTTAGCATGAAAAATCCTTTGCATGGGATTACGGAGATATGGAGGGACTAAACCCAAAACTCTACACCCACAGAATCTACATCAATGATGGAAGTTTTCCACTTCGACAACCATAGAGGAGAATAAATCCAGCACTGAGAGAAATAGTTAAAATAGAGTTGCAAAAGTTGTTGGATGCTGGATTCATCTACCCAATCCCTGACAGCAAGTGGGTATCACCATTGGTAATTGTACCTAAGAAAGGAGTTAAGTGGCGGATATGTGTGGATTATAGAGAATTAAATAACACTACAAAAAAGGACCACTTTCCTTTGCCTTTTATTGACCAGGCCTTGGATAATTTGGCTGGAAAGAAATATTTATCCTTCCTGGATGGCTATAGTGGTTACAATCAGATAAGCATTGCCCCCGAAGATCAAGAAAAGACTACGTTCACATGTCCTTGGGGCACATATGCCTATTCAGTATTACCATTTGGATTATGCAATGCACCTGCTACCTTTCAGAGAGCTATGATCAGCATCTTTGCTGACATATCACATGATTGCATGGAAATATACATGGATGACTTCACAAAATTCAGTGTCACATTTGAGGAAGCTCTAAAGAATTTGGAGAAAGTACTGATCAGATGTGAGGAGCATAACCTGTCTCTCAACAATGAAAAGTGTTTTCTAATGATGCAAGAAGGAGTGGTGTTGGGACATTTTATCTCCGAAGCTGGAATACAGGTAGACCCTGCGAAGATAGAGGTAATTCTCACACTCCCTATTCCTACTAAGCAAAAAGAAGTCAGATCTTTCCTAGGTCACACTGGTTATTATAGGAGGTTTATCCATAACTTTAGTCAAATAGCTAGTCCTCTATACAACTTACTTACCAAAGAAGCTGAATTTGCTTGGACAAAAGAATGTGATGAGTCCTTCCTACAGCTCAAGTCACTTTTGACAACTGCACCAGTACTTAGGGGTCCTAACTGGACATTGCCATTTCACATCCATACATATGCTTCAGACTATGTTGTAGGTGTTGTCTTAGGACAGAAGACTAAAAACCTTGAAAATGCAATCTATTATATCAGTAAGAGTCTACATGGACTAGAGTTAAACTATACAGTGACTGAGAAAGAATTGTTAGTAGTATTTTATGCTTTAAACAAATTCTTCCATTATGTAATTGGTTATCCTATCTATGTTCATACTGACCATGCATCAATTAAGTATCTCATGAACAAACCTGCCATAACAGGTAGGTTAGCAAGATGGCTTCTTCTATTGCATGAATTTGACATAACAATCATTGACAAGCTAGGGAAAGCAAACGTGGTAGCTGATAATCTATCCAGACTTCATCATGCTGAAGAAGATACTACTTTGATAGGTGATACATTTCCAGATGAACATTTGTTTCATATTGCTGTCTAGAATCCATGGTATGCAGATATAGCTAACTACCTAGCAGCTAATAAAATGCCCACACATTTCTCTTATAAGGAAAAGAAGCTACTTGTGGAGAAAAGCTTTCATTTCTCTTGGATTGATAGCATATTATTTTACACTGGACCTGACCAAGTCATAAGAAGATGTGTAAGAGAAGATGAGACATATGACATTCTTCATGCATGTCATAATGAACCATGTGGAGGGCACTTTGTAGCCAAATGAATAGCACAAAATATTTTAACAACTGGCGACTATTGGCCTACACTTCACAAAGATGCAGCAAGTTATACAAGAAAGTGTGACAAATGCTAGAGAATGGGTCGACCAACAAGATCAGATGAAATGCCCTTAAACCCACAGGTGGTGGTAACACCATTTGATAAATGGGGCATGGACTTTATTGGTCCAATAGATCCTCCATCTAATGGGAAATCATACATACTGGTATGCACAGATTACCTGACCAAATGGGTCAAAGTCAGAGCAATGAAGCATGCAAGAGATCATAAAATTGCTGAATTTTTGTATGAAGAAATTTTTACTAGATATGGCATGCCAAGAGAACTTGTTACTAATCAAGGTACAGAATTCACCTCTAATCTGATAATAGAGCTCATGAAGGAATATAATATCAGACATTGGAATTCAAGCCCCTATCACCCCCAAGCCAATGGACAAGCAGAAGTAACAAATCGAGAAATAGAAGCAATTTTAACAAAGACAGTTCATTTGCATCGTCGATATTGGAGCCACAGAATATCAGAAGTTGTCTAGGCATATAGAACAACATGGAAGACTACCATAGGGTTCACACCATTTGAACTATTATATGGCAAAATAGCAATGTTACCAATCGAGTTTGAACACAAAATATTAAGAATAGCGTTGGAGTTAAACATTGATCTTCCTGTAGCACAGAAGGAGCGATTGCTGCATCTCAACTCTTTGGATGAAATGTGCAAGTCTGCCCTGCAATGCACAAAAATTGTCCAAAAGCAAAGAAAGCAGCGATATGAATCCCATATCAAGAATAAGCAGTTCACAATTGGAGATTGGGCATTGTTATATGATTCTAGATTCCAGGAGATACCAGGCAAGCTGTAGACATGATGGTTGGGTCCTTATGAAATCAGCCATGTATTTACAAATGGAGCAGTCCAGTTGACCACAATTGACCTGGTTCAATTCAAGCTATTAGTCAATGGCCATAGACGAAGGTTGTATCACCAGCCACAAATGAAAGAAGACTTCCTACAGTAGTTCAAACAGCCAGTTTTAAAGGATCAACAGGTAATACTTCCTGCAGCAGAGCGTGTCAACCTTCTTCCTGCAGCTCTTCAATGAAAATTCCTTCGAAGCATGACCATAATAAAAAATTTATGATCACGTAAAGTTTAAAATTCCTCATTCACTTTCTATATTCTTCTTTTTCAACCCACTTCATTTCTTAATCTTCCATCCACCCACATTCCATGTCATCATATTTCTATGCTTTCAATAAAGAGATAGTGCACTGACGCATGCGAATGCTGATGTCGTCATTCCACTCTCACCAATCTTTCCTGCCATGTGCGATGATCAATTACTAGGTACGAGCTTTTCAAATTTATTTCCATTTTTAGCGCATGTATTTAGTTGGTTATATCGAATACTGCAATAAATGTATCATTGTCGCCTTCAATCTAGTTTTGTACCTTCTGCCAAGTTTGACAAGTGAGGACACTTGTCAATATTTCATAGGGGGCAGGGAAGTGTGCCAATTTCCAAAAGTGTCATTTCTATTTACTCATTAAAAGATCCCCAAATATGTACTTTGGCATTGTCTTAATTAAAATCTAGCTTTCGCATCACACAAGTGTCAAATTGTCGTACCTTTATTCCAAATAAACCCCTAACTGTCAGACTAGATGTGACCCAGTATTAAAACCTGCTCTCGCATGAACATTTACGATTCATTCTGTTAAAATACATTATTATTATCCATATCAAGAAACCAAAAGAGTTTGAAAGAGGGTCTATGGGTTTACAGAAAGTAGTCTGAAATTTAAAAAGAAGCAGAGCAGAGGTTAAGTAGAGAAAAGATTAAACAGAGCAAAGGTTCAATTAGGTAAAGAAAATGGGAGGTCAATTGCAGTGGCATGAACCAGTGGTTCATAATATTTTTCTAGCCAGCATAGAGGCCATAAGAAGATTTAATGCCTATGGATGGCTGGGGTATTTCTTAAAATTGACGGAGTTTGATGAAGCAGCAGCAGAATTTTCAAACACATTTGATGAGGGCCATGCAACGGTATGGGGATTGCCATTTGTTGCAATAGAGGAGAAAACAATGGAAGTGACTATTTTTCCAGTAGCAAGGGAACATTATCCCAATGCCCATGATGCCAAGTCAGCCAGGGCTCAATTCACCCTACCAGGAGACCCTCCATTAGAAATCACTAAGCAGGGATGCAAAAGGATGTCCATTCCTCCACCATACCATGAGTTGGATACACACATTATAAGGTATTTCACCTATGAGGGATGATTCTCTAATTTACATGCACATAATTTTAAGCTATTTAGTTATATACGACATAATATTCCAGTGAATGCACCCAATTTTATGTTTAATATGTTGTGCATTAGTGCCGAAGAAACACAAAAAGGGAAAGACAACTCTGTGACTCACCATGCCCTGATTAAATTACTCATAGAAAGATCTCTTAGGGATACCTCCCCTATGATATGGGTAGATTTCATCCATCATAAAACCCTTCAGCCCCAAATTTCCCCTAATGTGCAAGATAACCAAGATAATGCAGTCTCCCCTGATTCAGTTGCCGAGCAAAATACCCAAGGGGTAGAACCTGAAAATTTACAAGAAAATGTGCCTTTAACCGCTCACATGAGCAAGATACCTTCTGCTACCAAAACAAAAGGAAAATGTAAGTTGGAAGGAGAAAATTCGGTTCCTGCAGCTGAACCTCAAAAACCTCAAGTTTCAAGAAAGAAGAAAATGAAATCAGTTCCTGCAGCCACTACTCCTGCAGCAGAGATGACAAAAAGGGATAGTAAGAAAAAGGCCATAGAAATTGAGGAAATTCCTATAAGAAGAATCCCTAGGATGAGAGGGAAAATTCCTAAAGTGTCCACAAAAATCCAGCCCTCTTCCTCCAAGCAATTTAGAGAGGAAACTCCTATCCATGTTGTTCTTGATGACTCTCCCAATCAGCCTGAGATGCCTGACATTCCTCAAAATCTAGAAGAGGAATGTGGTGATGAACCAAACATATGTCAGAATGACCCAGGAATCAGCCATCAGGATGTTCCAACTCAGGAGGAAGAAACCTTTATAGCTCACTAGCTGGCTTGTGCAAGAAATGCTTTAGTTCCCTACAAACGAACTTGGTTGATAAACTTCCTAGAGAAGTCATATAGAGAGTAGAGAAAGAAGGATAATCAGGATGGAAATAGTGATTCAATTACCCTGCAAACACTTATCTTCCACTTATATAATAATCATGTAACGACAACCACTCTATGGGGGGAAGAAAAGAAGAAACTGCAGAAAGAAATAACGAAACAAAGAGAGGAATTTGCAGACTTGAAAGATCAGTTGACAAAATAGAAACAGAGAATGGACCATGCTCTTAAACTAACTGACTAGGTCATTGCTTGTAGACCTCCACCCAGGGTCTATACTATTTGTCTTAAAGAACAATTCCTTCTATTCCAATTGATGATGACTCTCAAGGATATAAATACAGAGTTCAAATCAGCCCAGGAATTCTATGGGTTATACCAAACACTTCCATCTTGGCAAAAAAACCTACTCTGTGAGTTATACATGCATAATTTCATCATCCCCATAGAGAATAAATGGAATCCCCTACCTTACATCAGGGATATACACCTAAGGGCTCTGATGTCATGGATGCACAATGAAGCCAACTATGATAGGTAGTTGAGGAATTACAGAGATCTTGAGAAGATAGAACCCCTACCATTAAGAGTAGAAAGCAGTCAACCAGAAGTATTCCTGAGGGATTGGTTTAGACTGACATATGGGAATGTCAAGAAGGAAATAAGGGATAAAAATTTTAAACTCAGAGTAGAATTTTATGCAGAATATGATAGCATGTCCTACTTTATCTTCTAAAGAGCCCTAACCAATGCAAAAAGTAGATGGGACAAATTATTAGAGGTCTTTAAAAGATCATAACCACATTACCCCATTAACCTTGAAGCAACTATACACCGGGCACCAAAGTACATAGCGCTGGGTAGGCAAATCAGGCAGGAGCTCTGGTGTCTGCTAACAATGCAACTGCCCATGCTCCTATGGCCCTTGTATGGTATCAACGCTACCAGACTTGATAGGATGCAAGAAGATCACAGAAGGGAAGTTTGGGAAAGAACAAGGGGATTCTACTACTCCTTTAAGAGCCAGAGGAGGGGAAGAACTGAAGTTGGTGACAATAGGCCAATTTCCAGAAGGTGCAATGCTTGAGGAAAACCATTTGATTAACCAAGGGGTAGATGATAAGGCTAAATTATTGCCTTTTTTTTGTATAATTTTAATACTCTATTCTAGTTTTTGTTAAAACATTCGAGAGCCTAGCTAGTCAAAACTTGTGATAAAAGTCCAGATAAAACTGTTAAACTATGGGTAGATGTTTTTGACATACTTTGCTAATATTATACATATAATGTAGTATTTCATAAAACCATCAGAATATATGTTCTAACATCTAGATATTTAATTTGATTAAGCTTGTTGCATGAATATTTCCACGTCATAACTAACTTGGTAGGAGAGAAGCGGCTGGAGAGTGGTCAACAGTATTCAAAGAAGACCGTTGAAGACCAGCTATGGTGGAGTGATCATTACAGCACCAGGAAAACATAGCTACTACTATGGATCCATTATTCTAGGATGCGGGGATGTAGCATGCCTATATTCCCTCTGCACTTAGTACGTTGAATTGGTCATCCGAGTTTCATTACCCACACTGCAGGCTGTTGTATTTCCATATTCTTCTCTGACATGTTTTCAGCAAGATGGTTTTCCTTTCTATTTTGTAATAATGTTTGATCCTCTATATATAGGGATTGGACCGATAGTTTTAAGTTAGGAAGAAATCAGAGAAAAGGTTTTGGAAGAACACTGTTGTATTTTCACAGCAATCTATTTCAAGTTCCATGTCTTGTTTTTATGTAATGAGTTTTTGAAATGTAATGAAATAGTTCTTGCTTTACATTCTGTGTTCATGTTTTAGTAGAAACTAACCAAGGGGGCCCACTTGGGAGGTGGAATAGGTTAGAATAGAATAGATTTTATTTCTAGCATTTCCAAGCATTTCCAGTATTTCAGATAGAAGTTACAATTTCTTCCTGCAGCATCGCAACTTGTGAGTGTTCCTCCAGCATCTGCAAGAATAGTTATAATGGATGTTTTAGGTTGAAATCTTAGGTTTTAGTAGAGTTTCAATTTCTAGCATTCATTCCAGTAAGAAGATAAATGTATTATTTTCCTGCAGCGCTAGTGTAGGTTTCTTTTATACATTTTTACCTTCCTGCAGCATAAGAAGAATGACTCCTTAAGAAACCTAGTGCACATAGCGTGCCGACCATTTCAAGTATACGCACCTGGGTTGACAAGTTAAATGCACCTCATAATGGAAAAAATATTCCTTAGATTGAATGAACAATTCCTAAGAAAGGCCTTGAGCATGATTATTATACACCTATTGTGAGGCAGTTCACTATGCTAACCAGAAAACTTGCCTCAAATCCTAGCTATGGAAAATGAAAAGTGGTTTGTGAAGAGCTTCTCCTTCCAATCCTTTCTCCTCTCAAGACTTACTCCTACAAAATTAAGTTGTCTCTAAAATTAAAGAGTGGGTGCATACCCAAATTCCCTCTAAACCTTTCCTTATAAAGGCATTCTTCCTAAAATATCAGGAGTCATAATTGGAGGAGAGACCCTAATCCATCTATTCTCCCCACTTTCCTTCCTTCTCCATAAATGGAGTTAAATTCTTGTAAGGAAAGAAGGGATGGCTTAACCAAAGTCTTCCAACTCTCCAAATTCGCCACTTCCTAAAATGGTGACTTTAGGGGAGTCATAAATGAGTTACAAAGCTATTTATGGGCTTAAAATGACCCCTAACCCCTAAGGTACCAAGTGGGGTAGTTAGCTTTGACCCTAGTTACTCCCTAGGAGCCCAAATTACCCTCCTAAACTCCACCCAAGGTTAACTCACGAAAATAAAACCCTCAAGACTCAATCTAATCTCTCTCTTGACTCATCCTTATCTTCCTTGTCTCAATCCTATCTCAATCTTATCTTTCTAAACCTTAGGGTAAGCATAGGGACTATACTAGGTAACTCTTGGGTAAAGTTAAGCATATGCTAGTCACATTCACTAGCCATGCCAACACATAAAGTGCACATATGTCAAGTGACACAACAATTTCACATGAGCATGAATTATTACACATTTACTCAATTAAATAAACTACAATCATACACCACACTTTTACGAATAAAAATACAATACAATGAGGTCCATGTCTCTTTATAGACAGGGCCTTAGCATCATGGTTTTCACTTAGGTCCATTTCTAAATCCTCGATTAGTACTACGGTCAATTTTCATGCACACTCATTGCACACATCAGTAGGTCCAATAAACCAACGCATAAATATATCAAGATATATAACGTAAATTGAACACACTTTCACTCACATTTGCATCAATGATTCATTGAACTTAAATAATATATGCATCTAATCCATATGCATAAACATAATTCTTAATAAATCTATATAATGATGTTATTTTACATTCACATACAAATCCAACATACTGAACCATCAAAACTAATTCCTAAACATAAATATGCATCTCAAACATAGAGTATCACATAGATTCCTCGATTATATAATCAGGCATTGTATACAATAAAAGGATTCAACAAATCCATAAATAAATCATGTGTCCCAATAGTCCAACTATAACAAAATATGTTTCGACTGGAGAGCATGTAAGTGAAAAATAGTGCTAATTTTATGTCAGACTAGGGTAGGCCTCACATCCTCCCCCTCTACGCATGAACATCCTCCTGGATTTCATCAAAGAGGTGGGGGAATTGTGACCTCATCAATACTGCATACTCATAGCATCAAAACTTATATTAAACATATTGATCACTGTTAATTATTTCATGCAATGTATACCTAATCTTCATAACCATGTACATGCTAATTTACTTTGAACATCTCTTAACTGATAAGACATATTTCAAGAAAAATATGATTTTAAGAATGATAATGGTATGTTTATCGCAACTTAATCCCTTATACATTCTATCCATATTCCATATTGAACATGATAGAGAACATCCCTTCCCGACACTGGACTAGCAACATAAAACACACATGCTAGCCACTGCATGATCAAGAAATCTCAAATCAAGGTTCACAAATTTTAAATTCAAAACTCAAAAGTTAAACCAAATCAAATAGAAATAAATTTGCACAAGAACGACATTTAATAGACAGAAGAAAATCTGGAACCTAAAAAGAATTCTAGGTAGCCCTTCTTCACTTCCAAGTTCATCAAAGTTGAAAATCAAATTAAATTAAATAACATTTACAGAGTGACGAACACTTAGTCACAAGAAGGGAGTAGTAGATACACGACACCTTGTGTCCAAGGTGCGCTAAATAACATGACCAAACACTCAAAAAACATATATCTTAAGGGTTACATTTCTATGTAATAACACATTTTATTTAATTTATCTTTCAATATAAATCTAGCCTCAATCTTTGGCATATATATATATATATTCATGTCCTTAGTGTAAACGTCAATCATTAATTGAAAATTTATAAAGAGACTAATATTAATCATACACAAACACCTGTCATACCAAAATGACTAAAGTTATCTATGAATACACATACACATGTCTCTAGTTGTCTACTAGTTAGGTATACAAATATAAGTTACAGTTTATTCCCTAAATAGGTTCAAACAGATATCGGTTGACTAAGGTTGACTATGCTTAACCGATCATTAAATCACTAATTGATTGCCACACATCTTGGACCCCCTATAAATATCCCTAAGATAAGGTTCGATCTAGGTTTGTATGAGGGAGTCGATATAAATTTGATTAAAAACATATTTACTTGACTTGTCACATTTAAGTAATTACTTCAAATAATGCATTCATCTTTACCTGATCAAATTTGAAATGCAATAACTAACATGTCATTAAAACATATTTAACCTTTGAAAATAACTAGCATTTCCAATAAATTCCTCTACCAAAAATTCTTACTTTAAATGTTTGATTAAATGTAAATTAATTAATGTTTTATAACGAAATAGCCATCTCATTTCTCTTTGAGGATTTAAATGATTTAATTAGCATAAAATCAATAAATATTCCTTGAAATAAATACTATCTTTTCAACTTTAAAGCATAATCTAAAAATTAATCTTAGTTAAACTCAAAAAAATCAAAATTACCACCCTTTAAGAATATTCCTAAATCTTAAAAGTCAATCATTATAAAACTAATGCATTAAACTAAACCTTATCTATTTACTTTATTATTAATTAAGGGTTTATATTTAACTAAAAACTTGAAGTCAACAATATAAATTCTATTTCATATTGCATAAAATTTGGACTCCTAAATCAAATCTAAATAACTTACTATATAATTTAAGTAGGATAAAATCTAGAAACTTCTAAATTAAGTCAACGATTACAACTATGTATTAAAATAGATAATTACAACTATGTATTAAAATAGATAAATTTTGAGATCCAAAACAAATCAAATCTACAGAGTTGAAAACTTTATAAATACAATTTACTAAACCACTAAAATGTTAAATGTGCACCCTCTGATTATTTTATTATTTCCTATTATAATATTAGCAGGGGGCTAGGGTTTGTAAACCCTAGTCATGCGTGGTGTGGCAGCCGAAAAATAGTGGTGAAGTTGAGGATGCGCGGCCAAAAAGATCGCAGAGAGGGTGGGGCGATTAGGCAGATCTACTCTTTTTATCCCGTGAAGAGGGCATGGAAACATTGTGTTATCTCGGGCGGCGGCGAACATGGTGGAGGGAGAGGCGGCGGGTGTCAGCAGAGGCGGTGTTGTAGTGAGGTTTTTGGGTGGAGGGAGTGCCAGAGTGGTAGTACACTGAGTGATAAGGGAAAACGTAGGGTGGGTTGGAGATGGTGTGGCTCGACGCCTTCCGCCCCACTGTGTGGCCACAGTGGGCGGGCGAGCTGGCCGTGGCCGACGCCCCATTCCCACTGTCCCCACATAGTGGCGGAGTAGCCACTTACTGCTGTGAGGGTAGGGGTTTGGGTAGGTCTTCAGCCCTCCCCGACTCCCCAATAACATGTTTAATTTTTTTATTTTATTTTATATAACTTTTTTTATTAAAAAAAAAACTTTCACAGTGGGCGGGCGGGCTGGTCGTGGCCGACACCCCATTCCCACTTTCCCCACATAGTGGTAGAGTAGCCACTTACTGCGGTGAGGGTAGGGGTTTGGGTAGGGCTTCGGGCCTCCCCGACCCCCCAATAACATGTTTAATTTTTTTATTTTATTTTATATAACTTTTAAAAAAAAAACTTTTGCAGCCCCTCTTTTATATATATATATATATATACATTGTTTAAGATCTATTATAATTAAAGGTTTATATTCTTATATGTCTTTAAATTTTATAATATTAATTATATGCGTAGTCATATATAATTAAATGTTGATTATCATTTATGCATTTTTAACCATTAGTTATAAATATCTATAGTCAACTAAATATAAATGTTTTGATTCCATTGGATATAGATAGATATATATTAATATGTATATATAAATCTAATCTCTATATATATTATCTAATTACATATTTATGTTATATATATATATGATTTAATTTTCATTACCTTCAAAAAGCATATCGTTAAATATGAAAATAATTTCCTTCAATCATGACTTGGTATATGATTAGTTTGTTGTTTGAAAGATCTTGTTTTGGCATGATAAATAATCTAATCATTCTTGTTAATGCTAAAATATATAATCCCATAATAACTAGCAAATTGAACTTTAATGTAAACTAACTCTTACATTAATTTAAAAAATGTGTTCTATTTTATTTATTTATGCATTGATATAGTTGTTTCTTCGTTACTAAACTTCACTTTTAATTAAGTATAATTTTTATCAAGTATGGCTTATTTTTACTTCAAATATAGAGTTGACATGTTTATCAAATTTTGCATAAACAAAATATAACTTATATTATTTTAAGGAATAAAGCATAGTGAACTCAAGACCCTAAAGTGGAATCCAGAGATCTGATACCATGTGCCATGCCCCATAATTTGGGCATTTAAACCTTAATCTATGAACATATGTTTCCTTTAATCTTGATATTTCAACTATATAACTCTTATAGGTAAATTGTAACCCATTTGGCATATACTTAATAAAAGAATCTACTCTAATCTCCTTTTCTTAAATTAGCTTAACCATAATATGAAAGTAACTCTTTTTAATTAGCTTGTAAAGATGAAACGAATATACAATTTTCTCAAAGTAATAAGGTCTCATATAAATTAAAAACTTATCCAAATAAAATTCATTTGTAAAATTACAACTTTATTTTTGAAATAGAACTTTAAGAACATATCAATTTCTAATTTCATTAAGACGAAATAAATTACTTAAATAGGAATACTTTTATTTTCAATACTAAAAAATGGGTTCAACATATCTTTTACAAAGGCCCTGTATGAAACCTACAGGGGAACAACTTTAACATTTTGGGATAGAACCAACTCTCAACACAAAAGTATCAAGGGGTAGATCCTTCAAAAACCTCAGCCAAACTTTCCAAGAGTCCCAACATAACCTGCAAGTGTTGGAATAGTCCCAAAGGATAACTGAGAGGGGGGGTGAATCAGTTATCAACTAGTTTAATTCTTTTCTTCAATTAATTACAGAATAACATTAATCATTAACACATTCAGATAACACAAGATAGTACACAACAAGTTTGGTTATGGGGAAATGAAATAGGTAAAAAACCCGGTGGGAATTAGCACCCACAAAGAACTGTACTTGATTATAATTATCCATGTTAGAATATCTTGCAACCCTGTTAGGAGTTGTTCTTTACAATGCAATAAGTACAGTGACCTGGTTAAGGGTCTGACCCTGTTAGGAGTCTTTTACAAGTAACCTTGTTAGGGGTGAGGACTCACTGTCCAAAAGCTCACTGCTAAAATGATGAAGGCTACAACCTTCACTAGAACAGATATGCACTATATCTAATAATTGAACTGTTTGAGTAGACCTTCTATCTTGATCAGTTCCATTTTATTGTATTCTTTCACTTCTTCACATAGATCTTTTCTTGATGAATGAAATGTCTTTACTATCCCAAAACAACAGACATTTTGTTCTATACTTTTTATGTCTCTCATCTTATCATTCACACTTAGCGTTCATCAAACAAACTACTATAAGTATCTTCCCAAAGGTGTGATCTTAGTCGGCTTTAGGAGTCCCTTCAATACTTCTTTAGTCGACCAAATCAAGCACACAACCTAATTAGAACCATGCAACTCAAACTAAATAGACGCGACGCTTCACATAGTCGGCTCTACCAAATTAACTCAATCATCCTTCTTCTGTTAGAACATGTTTAGCACCTTTAGATAATTATTTTTAACTCATAACTAAACATGAATACAAACACACATATACCAAAGATAGGCGCAACTCAAGAAACAATGTAATTACGTCGGCTCTTCACAGATAATCTTCAGACACTGTAACTGTCAAAATAGATTAACATATCTCCACTGAAATTGCATATCTGAATCTATGTGAATGCACATAGAAACCAGAACACTGATGTATATTATATGTTTTCATCAATGACAAACATACAATCAAAAAATTTCATAGAAGAAAATCTCCAGCAATCTCCCCCTTTGACATTGATGGCAACATATGATTAAAAACACCATCAATCCAAAAGTGATTCCTTTCTTTTTACAATCTTCTCAATATCCTCATCAAAGGTTCCTCTTCATTGTTGTAGCTCCTCTGACTGTGTTTTTATTTTCATAACTATATACTCCCCTAGAGTATATGCTCCCCCTTACTAATACTCCCCCTTTGACATCAATGGCAAAGGGTGTAAAACATCATGAAGCACAGGTAATACTTCAGAAGTAGAGTAGGAAACCATTCATCAGTCACCAAGGACTAATGTTCTTTGCTGCAACTTCTAATCAGACTTAGGAAAGGGAATTACTCCCAGCTTCTCCCTGAGATACTCAAAACTATCTTTTGATAAAGGATTTGTAAAAATATCTGCTAACTGTTCTTTAGTCCTCACATAATCCAACTTTACTTCTTTGTCTGCAACTTTTTCTCTTAGAAAGTGGTATTTGATTTTAATGTGTTTTGTCTTTGTGTGCATCACAGGGTTCTTTGACATATTAATAGTGCTAGTGTTATCACAGTGAATAACAATAGGATAATCAATCTGAATACCAAAGTCTTTAATCATTTGTTTGATCCAAACCATTGTTGAACAACTCAGTGTTGATGCAACATACTCAGCTTTTGTTGTTGACTAAGAGATACAGTTTTTCTTCTTGATTGTCCAAGTAACCAACCTGTCTCCAAGAAATATTGCTCCTCCTAAGGTACTCTTCCTATCATCAACACAACCTGCCCAATCTGCATCTGTATATACATGAATTTGTATATTTTCTGAGTTAGGATACCATAAACCATAGTCTCTAGTCCCCTTTAAGTATCTGAGTATTCTTTTTATTTCCATTAGGTGATTTTGTTTAGGTTCAGCTGCAAATATTCCAACAATGTCAACTGCATTGGAAATATCTCGTCTAGATTGAGTAAGATATATGAGTTTTCCAATCATAGACTTGTATAGTGTCTTGTCAATTGTTGTGGAATTATTATCTTTAGAAAGCTTACTTCATGTTATCATGGGGGTGCTTACTAGTTTGAAATCTTCCATTTTGAAAGTCTTCAATATTTCCTTCACATACTTAGATTGATTTTCGAATATGCCTTTGTCTATTTATTTTACATTCAATCCCAAAAAATATTTGATAGGTCCAATCATGCTCATTTCAAACTCACTTTGCATCTCTTTGGCAAATTCTACACTAAGCTTGTCATTACCTCCAAAGATAATTTCATCAACAAAAATAGCAACAAGCAGTAATACTTCATCTGTCTCTCTTATGAATAAGTTACAATATACTGCTCCTAATCTGAATCCTATCTTTATTAAGTAACCATCAAGTCTCCCATACCATGCTCTTGGGGCCTATTTAAGTCCATAAAGTTCTTTCTTTAGTCTGCATACCATTTCTGGTTTTTCTGATAGATTAAATCCTTCAAACTATTCTATGTAAACTTATTCCTTCAAGTCACTATTCAAAAAAGCTGACTTGACATCAATTTGATATAATTTAAAGTTATTGAATGTTGCATAGGCCAGAAACAACTTGATAGCTTCCAGTCTGCTCATAGGGGAAAATGTATCAATGTATTCTATTCCTTCTCTCTGCACATATCCTTTACATACTAGTCTTGCTTTGTTTCTTACCACTGTACCTTCTTTATTCACCTTATTCCTGAATATCCACTTTGTTCCAATCACATTCTTGTCACGAGGTCTAGGGACCAGCTCCCATGTATCATTCTTGATTATCTGATCCAATTCTTCTTTCATAGCACTTTGCCAATCTGAATTATTGCACGCATCTTCAACACTTAAGGGTTCAATCTGAGAAAGTAAGCATACCTCTTCATCATCGATTGAACCTTTTTCTCTGGATCTTATCAATACTTTAGCACTCTGATCTCCAATGATGTCTTCCTTAGAGTGGTATTTAGATGTGTATTTTGAGTTTTTAGGAGTGAAACTCTCATCTGTAATTTGTGATTCTTCTTGACTTGGTTCGGGATTGTTGCATGAAACATCAATACAGTCAAACATTTCTTCAATAACTATGTCCTTACTGATAGGTCTGGGTTCATCTTCAATCATGGGAGCACATCCATAGTATCTTTCTTGAATCATAAACTTCTCATCAATCTTCACATGAGTACTTTCAATGATCTTCTTTAATCTTAGATTAAAACATCTATAGGCTTTGCTTTTAGTAGAGTAACCAAGAAAAATGCCTTTATCACTTCTAGTATCAAACTTTCCAAAACTATCATCTCTTTTGATGTAGCACTTGCTTCCAAAGATTCTGAAATATTTTACAGTGGGTACATTACCAAACCAAAGTTCATAAGGTGTCTTGTCTGTGCTTGGCCTTAATTGTATTTTATTGATAGTATAGACTATTGTATTGAAAGCATCTCTCCAATAGTATGATCTTGTTTGAGTATGTCCACATAGGTCTGTATGTATCAGATCTAATTTTTTCTCTACAGAGTTCTGTTTACTCCTGAATGAGGTCCTCACATGCTTCCCCATCACACATTCCCTACACATAGTATCAATTGGTCTTGCAATACTTGGAAGGTCTCTTACTACCTTTACATTACTTATCTTTACTATGTTGTCAAAATTGATATGACAAAGTCTCTTGTGCCATAGCCAACTGTCATCCACTTTTGCAACAAAATAACTTACTTCAGAGTTGAGCTGAAAAACATTACCTTTGGTCTTTGAGCCTGATGCAATCATGTCTCCTTCTTTGTTGTTGATATTATATTTGTTTTTCTTAAATTCCAATTGATATCCTTTATCTAACAGTTGTCCAACACTCAGTAGGTTATGATGCAAACCATCAACATAAAGAACACCATTTGTCTTGTTCTTTCCATCTAAGGTGATAGATCCTCTACCTATGATAGGTTTGGGAGTGTTATCTCCAAATCTAACCATGTCACCTTTGTACTTATCTAGATGTACAAATCTATCTTTGTCACCTATTGTGTGATGTGAACACCCGCTCTCTATGATCCAGTCTATTCTGATGTCTTCTTTGGAAACTAATGCTAACTCTTGTGCTTCTTTTTCATCTTCAATGTCCATCTCCTCAAGCATTTTCTCAATGTCTTTAATGGCAACAAATCCTATTT
>MU225720.1:2714838-2751419 GCA_018584345.1 Thuja plicata
TCCATCTCCTCAAGCATTTTCTCAATGTCTTTAATGGCAACAAATCCTATTTCATCTTCTCCTGAATCATCATCAGTTACACCATCTTCAGCATGATAGCATTCCTTAGTGTATTTGGGCTTGTAATTTGATCTAAACTTCTTGACTCTTATAGGACACTTGGATGCAAAGTAGCCAACTTTGTTGCATGAAAAACATTTGAATGGTAGTTTTCCTTCATATTTCCCTTTACCTTTTCTTTCCTTCTTAGAAATCATAGCAATGATTTATTCTAGTTCAATATCAACTTCTACCTTCTCATTATTATTAGAGTTGCTTAAAGATTTCTTACCATGGACTGAGGCTTTGAAGGTTTTTTCCATTTTAGGTTTTGGCCTCAATCTTGATATCTCAAATGCAAATATTTTGCTGATCAGGGTTTCTCTTTTGAAGTCCTTTGAGAATTGCATGGTTTCATCCAAGATGTTAATCTTGCTTTCATAATATGTTGTCAACGTGTTCATCAGTTTGTCCATTATATCATCCTCTGAAATTTCTCCACCATTGTTCCTAATGCCTGATACTGCTTCATTAATCCTTTGATTGTAAGCTCTAATGTTTTCTTTAGGTAGCATCTCTAAATTATTGTATATTTTCTTTCATTTCTTTCTGCACGCATTCTTTGCTTGGGTGTCTCCTTCAAACATATCTTCTAAGTATTTCCAGATTGAATATGTTTTTTTTGCCTTCTTGATCTCAGAAAATTCACTGTCAGATAGAGCACTGATTAGAGCTTCCTTGGCAATTGCATTTTGAGTGAATACTTATTTTTGTTTATTTGTAGTCTTCTTCTACAAGATCTTTCAAGGTGGGAACATCAATTTCATGAGTAGCAATCTCATAGATCTCAAAACCAACACACTGAAGAGGTGTTATCATTTTGTTCTTCCAATCAAGATAGTTCTCTCCATCAAACTTAGGACTCTCTTTCCTGAAGTATGCCATTTGATCTACCTTAAGTTTTTAGGCTCTCTCTCCAAGGCACTTGGCTCTGATACCAATTGTTGGAATAGTCCCAAAGGATAACTCAGAGAGGGGTGAATCATTTATCAGCTAGTTTAATTATTTTCTTCAATTAATTACAGAATAACATTAATCATTAATGCATTTAGATAACACAAGATAGTACACAACAATTTTGGTTACAGGGAAACTAAATGGGTAAACACCTCGGTGGGAATTAGCACCCACAAAGAACTATACTTGAGTATAATTATCGATGTTAGAAGATCTTGCAACCCTATTAGGATTTATTCTTTACAATGTAATAAGTATAGTGACCTGGTTAAGGGTCTGACCCTGTTAGAAGTCTCTTACAAGTAACCCTATTAGGGGTTAGGACTCACTATCCAAAATCTCACTGCTAAAATGATGAAGGTTGCAACCTTCAGTAGAATAGATATGCACTATATCTAATAAATGAATTGTTTGAGTAGACTTGTTGTCTTGATCAGTTCCAATTTATTGTATACTTTCACTTCTTCACATAGATCTTTTCTTGATGAATGAAATGTCTTTACTGTCCCAAAACAATGGACATTTTATTCTATACTTTTTTATGTCTCTCCTCTTATCATTCACACTTAGCGTTCATCAAATGAACTACTATAAGTATCTTCCCAAAAAGGTGTGATCTTAGTCGGCTTTAGGATTCCTTCAATACTTCTTTAGTCGTCCAAATCAAGTACGCAACCTTATTAGAACCATGCAACTCAAACTGAATAGACGTGATACTTCACATAGTCAGCTCTACCAAATTGACTCAATCATCCTTCTTTTGTTAGAACATGTTTAGCACCTTTAGATAATTATCATTAAATCATAACTAAACATGAATACAAACACACATATCCTGAAGATAGGCGCAACTTAGGAAACAATGTAATTACATCGGCTCTTTGTAGATAATCTTCAAACACTATAACTGTCAAAATAGATTAACATATATATCCACTGAAACTACATATCTGAATCTATGTGAATGCACATAGAAACCATAACATGTGTACACCATGGAAATAAACATGCAAGGCTCCCAAACATCTGTACTAATAATTGCATATAGAACACCATTGTATATTATATGTTGTCATCAATGACAAACATGCAATCAACAATTTACACAGAAGCAAAACTCCAATAGCAAGAACATCAAGGTTGACCATGGAGGCTCACCTCCCAACCTAGGCCTTTGCAAGGCCACTCCTGAACTAGGGGATCTAGAACTGAACCAGGATACATACACACATAACAACCATGAATTTGAAAATAGGAACACAAAAAAATACCCAATACCCAAGGATATACATAGGTCTCCAAAAGACCTAAAACAAAGGGGATAAAGAGGACTACCACAAGAGGAGAAATCCAATAATACAAAATGCATACACTAGGAATAGGCCACACATGGGCTCAATATTCCTAAGTACCACATCTTTAATCTTGTTACATGGCCACACATGGACTCATGAATAAATTTATACCCTTCTCCTCCATGCCCTGCAATGGCAACTGAATTAAATTTACCTTTCTTTCACAAAACAAGTCATGAATTCAAGCCTTCCATTTTTTCTTATGAACCCAAAATTCCTTTGGGCATTCTTGGCATCATGGGAACCCATATACCCATGTACATCCCTCCACACATGGGAGACTCTACACTACTTGGGTAGATCACTAAATTTCACCCCATCAAGGTTACCAAACCCTCTCAAGGGTGAATATGCCTTGAAGAACCCCATATACAAACAATCACAAAATAAATACAAGACTCAACACATAAACTCCATGAAAACCCATGAAGATGAAAACAATAATATAAACTTCATTCATGGATTTCTCAAGCTATGTACAAATGCAAGCAAAGACTACTCTAGCTATGTTAACCAAAAAACTTACCTAAAATCCTAGCTATGGAAAATGCAAAGTGGTTTGTGAAGAGCTTATCCTTCCAATCCTTCCTCCTTCTCTCAAGACTTACTCCTACAAAATGAATCTGTCTCTAAAAGTAGAGAGTGGGTGTGTACCCAAACTCCCTCTAAACCTTTCCTTATAAAGGAATTATTCCTAAAATATTAGGAGTCATAATTGGAGGAGAGACCTTAATCCATCTACTCTCCCCACTTGCCTTCCTTATCCATAGATGGACTTAAATGCTTGCAAGAAAAGAAGGGATGGCTTAACCAAAGTCTTCCAACTCTCCAAATTCTCCACTTCCCAAAATGGTGACTTTAGGTGAGTCATAAATGAATTTCAAAGCTATTTACGGGCTTAAAATGACCCCTAACCCCTAAGGTATGAAGTGGGGTAGTTAGTTTTGACCCTAGTTACTCCCTAGGAGCCCAAATGACCCTCCTAAACTCCACCCAAGGTTAACTCACGAAAATCCAACCCTCGAGACTCAATCTAATCTCTCTCTTGACTCATCCTTATCTTCCTTGCCTCAATCCTATCTCAATCTTATCTTCCTAAACCTTAGGGTAAGCATAGGGACTATACTAGGTAATTCCTAGGTAAAGTTTGGCCTATGCTAGTCACATTCACTAGCCATGCCAACACATAAAGTGCACATGCGTTAAGTGACACACTAATTTCACATGAGCATGAATTATTACATATTTACTCAATTAAATAAAATACAATCATACACCCCACTTTTACAAATAAAAACACAATACAACGAGGTTCGTGTCTCTTTTTATAGACAGGGCCTTAGCATCACAGTTTTCACTTAGGTCCATTTCTAAATCCCCGATTAGTACCGTGGTCAATTTTCCTGCACACTCATTGCGCACGTCAGTAAGTCCAATAAAGCAACACATAAACATATCAGGATACATAATGTAAATTAAACACACATTCACTCACATTTACATCGATGATTCATTAAACTTAAACAATATCTGCATCTAATCCATATGCATAAACATAATTCTTAATAAATTTGCATACTAATATTATTTTACATTTACATACTAATCCAACATAATGAACCATCAAAACTAAGTCCTAAACATAAATCTGCATCTCAAACATAGAGTATCACATAGATTCCCTTATTACATAATCAAGCATTGTATACAAGAAAAGTATTCAACAAATCCATAAAGAATTCATGTGTCCCAATAGTCCAACTATAAAAAATATGTTTCAACTGGAGAACATATAAGTGAAAAATAGTGCTAAGTTTATGTCAGAGTGGGGTAGGCCTCACAGAAAATATGTGCAAGCAATGTGGATTCCACATTTTTAACATGCGCACACAAATCTGAAAAGAAACATAATTTCTCTATACACATTACCTTGAGTTAATTGCATTAATCACATAATAAATATATTATGCACTTTCATATCATGTAATGGAGTAATCAACTTATAGGACAAATAGTTATTTCAATAATAATTGATTTAATCATTGAATAATTGGGCACACTTAGATAAAATAGAAACAATAAGTCTATGGGCCATGTTAATTTTGAATTGCTTTTGGAATCCTTTATTGAGCTCATAAAAATGAATATGCCCTTAGAAAGAGGAGAAAAAATACTCCCTTCAAAGTGCAATGAAATATTCTTTAAAATTAATATTTAATATTATTTTAATTATAAATTATCTATATAATATATGTACAAGATTTCATATAATTCTTATAATATCTGTAACATGTTAACAACTTTACATTATGCCTATCATTTCAAGTACACATGTATGAATTCAAAAACTTTTATTGTTTTGAATGAGCTTATTGTTATTTAAATTTTATTTATGAATATTTTATATTTTGGAATATTAGTTGATTCAACTGGTAAACATATCATTAATGTCATTACTTACATGGAATATTAAATAGAAATTGACATGCTTAAATAACAGATGAATGATGATTATTTGATCGTCTGAGAGTTTGATTCTACCTCTAAAGTCTCCTCACAAGCTAATGATAATTACCCCCCCCAAGGTGATGTTCCTACTGATTTGGCCTCCTCTGATCTAGTGGACTTGTCCCCACCTTTTTCTATTAGTGTGGTCCCTTCTAACCGCAGAGACCTTCAATTGTTGCTCCTGATCTACTCTAGCCTTTGATAACTAATGCATAGTATTTCTAGCACTCTGTTCCTAGTGTTGACGATCCCACAATGGGGGTTTCACTATCATGTGGTGGGGACCCTAGTGATAGTACCACTTGGACAGTTGTCTACCGACAAAGGAAGAATTGTGCTACCTTTCATTCTACTTCCCCCACTATAAGTGAGTTGGATTCCCACTCTTGATGTGGGTTACTATTTGTACTAATAGTGTGTTGTTAATGGTATATTCTTATCCTTGTTGTTTATCCCTCACTTGTAATAGCCAGCACCTTTGTTAATGTGTTGTTGATCTATTGACGCCTTTTGGTTGTGGTTGTGTAAGGATTAGCCCCCTTGTTAGCCTGCTGAACTTAATAAGAAAATGAGTATTTTTAGATGTTCTAAGGGAGATGATTTTACATCCTCCCCTTATATTGTGCATTGTCCTAATGTGCCTGTATGTTCAAAACAAAACTTGAATAAGCTAATATTCATTCATAAAAAATAAACCCACATTTTATTTTATTACGTGATATCACTTAGATATTCATTTCATATGATTCCTTTATATATGCTAACATTTATTAAAGTTCATAACTAGAGATACATGATACAAATTAAAATTTTCAAACATAATTATCTCAAAAATGAAAACAACACTAAGTAGAATAATATTCATTCCAACAATAAGGTGTAAAATGCATGATTTCCAATGGTAAGTCTTAAAATGTATATTTATTACAAAAATAAGACAAATATTTCCATTCTAACAATGCTTTAAATTATATCAATTTTAATAATAGGTCATAAAACCTATATTCAATAATAAGTCATAAAAATCTATTGTAATAATAAAATTTATTCAATTTCAACAGAAAATTGTCAAATACACATCCATTCCAACAATAAACTATAATATATATTTCTTGCACTATTAAAGCATAAAATATATTATTCCCAGCAATAAGTCATACAATGTGTTCAACTTCAATAATAATCCAAGGTCATAATATAAATATGTATACAAAATTGGTAATAAAATACTAGAAAATAGATTAAAGAAAAATTTCATCAATATTTAAAGAATTTATCGTGACATAAATTAAATAAATATAAATATATAGAAGGTACTTAACACACACTATATGCATTGGAATGTGCCCCTGAATAGAAATGTGCGCTAGATCAGGGGGCTCTTGCGGTGGCAATGACACTTATGGAATTTTCTATCATCTCTGGTGTGCAGCGTGGGGGAACAATTGTTGTCATTTATGGCCCTCTGCCTCAAGGTTTCCTGGGCTGGGGTTTTTGGGTGTGTTGTGTTCTCCTCCACTTTTGATTGGGGTTAAGTTCCTAATTAATTTTGTTGGTAGGGTTTCTATTAGAATGGTGTCCACTAGTCACCTTCTTAGAGACCTGTACTCGATTCACTAAGGTAATGAATAAGGGGGTCTCCCCTCTACTCTCTGTTGTTGGTGGATTAATTTTTACTTGTGTTACCAAATTTGTTCCTTCAAAATAGAAATCTTGACCTCTTGCATGTGCCAAGACATCCATGTGGTGGTGTGTGATTAGGACGTAGTGAAAAATGTGGATTTCTACTAACATTGTGGGTTGGTTTGCAGATTCTCTAGTTTATGGCCTTCTCTTCTGAATCTTCATCATTGGGTGAGAGATTCTTAGAGATTTTTATTCTCTCCTAATATCAAGTTTTTCTCTTATGCAAAGGGGTTTTTTATTTCTCTTTTTACTTCTTTTAAATAACTAGATTTGGTGCTAAGAAAGTTGTGGGCTTGGGGGACTCACTCTCTCAGCCAAACCCTAACTAGTCTCCTTTAATCCTCTTAATAAACCACTTAGAGTGCATCCAGTGTGGGTTAGTCACCCAAATCTTTCCCTTCACTTTTGTGAGAACTCTTGTTTTCAGGCCTTTGGAAACTCTATTGGTCATTTCTTAAAGGCGGATTAGACTATGATAGCTTTGGGTCTCTTTACCTTTGCACATATTTTGGTTGACATTCATATATCCACACCTCTCCTTGGACATTTGGTTCTCATAGTGGGGGATAGGCCATGGACCCAGGTGGTGGATTATGAAGGCATCCAATTTTGATGTTGCAGGTGCTTCTCTTCAGGTCACTTTGCAACTGATTGAACTCTCCTAAGGTGTAAAGGCATTACCACTTGGTGGAAAGATGCTAATGATGAACATTTGATTGTCCTAGCTTCTGATGAAGAATCACAGGCTGAAGATGAGTATAAATATCTTATTGCAAATTTGGGTGGTGCTCCTCCTATAAACTGGGCCTCATCAATCCATATAAATACTACTCCTACTATTGTCACGGTCCCCTTTGGTCATATCAACCCTTGTCTATCTATTGCTCCTGCTCTGCTCCAATCTACGGATGACAATGTACAACTATCTTAGCACTTTGCACCTTATGTTGATATTTTTTCAAATATATTTTTATTAGTTGCTCCTCCTTTTGGTTTGAATCCTAATGATAGTGTTTCCTAGATAGTTGTTTGAAAGTGTAGGAAAAATCATTCTTAAACCACACGTTCTTCTCCCATATTGTTGGTGAGTTATCTTCCCACTCTTGAGGTGGGATACTAGCCTTTCTACTAGTATTTTGTTTATTTTTTGTAATTTACCGCACCTTTATAGTTAGTGTGTTGTTAATCTCTTTTGATGCTTCTAGGCTATGGTTGTGTAAGGGCCAGCACCCTTATTGTGTTGCTGAATTTAATAAAAAGCATAAATTATACGCGTGAAGTTTCAACAGTCTATGATAGATTTAAAATAATGAATGTTAGATTTTATTATGTGTAAATTTTTTTCTTCAACATTTCATATCAGGCTCCATAATCTATCATCATGGTTTTCTTTTCCAGTTATATTTTTTTATACACCTACTTTACTCCAATTGGCTTCTTATGCTCTGGGAGGTCTGCAAGATGCCAAGTTTGATTCTTCTCTATGTTGCAATTTCTTTATTCATCATAGTTTCAATCCAATTATCATCTTTTATTGCTTCTTCAAATGTAATAGGATCACAATCAATAAAAAATACAAAATGACAAATACCTTCATTTACCTCTGTTGTTTCTTGATATATTTTATACAAGCTTCTTGTCTTTTGTCTTCTTTTTGGAGATTCTAAGGTAGATGATGAAGATTTTTTGTGACTACTTGATGAATAAAGGTTGTTGTCTGATGGAGAAGAGCTTCACCTTAGATTTGATTGTTGAATGCTAAAAGTACTACTTCATGCATTAACAATTGAATTTTGTTTTTGATTTGTAGTTTCATCTTCAATGTTAACTTGTTGGTAATATTTTTTTAATTTCCAACACCACTCCTAATCTGCATGAAACTTTGCATCTCTGCTTATCACTAATTTTTTTTCTTTGGATTGTATAACCTATGTCTTTGATTCTTCATTGTATCCAACAAATATATATTTTTTGCCTCATCATCCAATTTTTTAAAGAGTGCATTTGGAACATGAGAGTAAGAAATGCAGCCAAAAATTCTTAGATGACCTACACAATGTTTATATCCTTCTCATGGTTCTTCCAGTGTCATCCCCAAACTTTTTTTGTAGCGCATCTATTTAAAATATAATCTACACAACAAATAGTTTCCACCCAAAAAAACTTTTGATAAATTCTTAGCATAAAGCATGCTCGTACCATATCTAAAAGTGTTTAATTCTTTCTCTTAGAAACACCATTTTTTTGGGATGTATATCTTGTTGTTAGCTACAATTTTATGCCATTTTGAATATAAAATTTTTGAAAATCATATGAGATATACTCTCCACCATTTTTAAAATCATGTGAGATATACTCTCCACCTCTATCAGTCCTAAAAGTTTTGAGAAAATATTTTTCAATTAATTCTTTAAACTCCTTAAATTTGTTAAAAGTATCTGATTTATTTTTAACAGATACACCCAAAGTTTCCTACTATAATAATAAATAAATGCCAAAAAATATCTCATATCAGATAAGGAAATAACTTCAATGGGTCCACAGAGATCTAAGTATACTAGCTCCAATGAAATTGAAGCTCTCTAAGATTATTTTACTGAAAAAGGATTCTTTGTGATGCTTTCCAATAATGCATCATTCACATTCTTCATATGGCCTTTAGATAAATGGTAGACCAGTTACCATGTCCCTTTTATGAAAAAAGATTTAGTGCACTAAAATTCAAATGTCCAAATCTAAGGTTCAAAAACCACTCTATATCTTTTACAAAACACTAAAATTTAAATATAAGTTATTTTTAATGCTAAGAGGAAACATTTATTAGCACTAATGGGTATGTTGGTTATTGCCTTGTTTTTACTATCAATAATTATGCATGTATCATTTTTAAATTTTACAGTGTGGCCCTTTTGCACAAGTTACCTACACTTAACAAGTTATGCTTTAAACCTAGTACATAAAATACATCACCAATATAAATTTTCTCACCTTGTTTTGTTTTGAGAAGTATCCTCCCTTTCCCTATAATTGGTGCAGTAGTGTTATTACCCATCTTTACCTCTGAGTTGAGGACACGCCCAGCTCTTAGAATATATCTTTGTTTATTATCATATGATTATTACACCCGTTATCAACATACAATTTATCTCCATTGATTTCTTCTTTTGTATAGCATGTTAGCAATACATATTCCTTATGTCCATCACCTTCATTTGCATATTGGGCTTCATGTTTACTTCCATATGTAATCATTCTACATTCATAAGAAAAATATTCATACTTTTGACGATAATAACATTGAACAAATGATTTATCATACCTTTGAGAACCTTTGCCTCTTTTCTGAAAGTTTGTTCTACCTTTGCCTCTTACTTTAGTGTAACTATAATTTTTTTCATCACTTCTATTTCTTTTTTGACTTATGTCACTTCCTCTTCATGTAGAAAATTCTTCTAATGTTGCTTGTGTTTCTCTTATTGAAGGCTTATTCTAGTGACTCCTTTGTAAATTTATTTATTATAAGCTCATGTGTGTTCAATGAACCCATAAGCTTATCTATAAAAAATTTGTTGGAATATTCTTCAATAGTTATAACTGTAAGATCATATTTTCCATGAAAACTTCTTAAAAATATTTCTACAATTTTTTTATCAGACAATATTTTACCATTTATTTTTATTTGATTAATTAATCTCATTATACGAGTAAATAAATCTCCTAAAATTTATGACTGACATTTTTAAAATTTTAAAATCTCTTGTAAGCATTTGTAAACAGACTGTCATTACTCTTTTAATTCCTTGAAATGATATATGCAAGGAGATCCCACACTTCTTTTTCCTTTGAAGTGGTTGTGACTCTTGAGAGGAAAGATTCATCAAGACTCCACACTATGAACAACAATGCTTTCTGATCTTTTCTCCAATTCTCCCGCAATATATATTTTTTTATCTTGTCTGAGTGTTGCTACATCTATCAATTTTTAATACCCATCATTCACAATATCTAAAAGCTTTTATTATCTAAACAAATTTTTTATTTAAAAGCTCTAGAAAACACAAATTTTCCAATCAAACTTAGAAATTTGTAACTGCATGCCACTATTTCTTGCCATATGGCTTTGATACCAAATGTTAAAATAAAAATAAACAATCAAATAATATGAATGCAAAAAATTAGAAAAATATAATAAAGAGTTCAATAAACCAATAACTCTTGTGATCACCCAAGAGAGAGGCATAGAACGATCTAGCTTTTCATTCGATCAAATGTCTAGAATATACATGAAAAGTTGGATGAACAATTACAACCAATTGGTAGTTAAATAAATTATTAACGTAAATATAAAAACCTAAAATATAATTTTATTTTAACATCCCCCTTAAAATCTAATTTATGTAAACACAAAAGCCCTAATTTTTTTTATTTTAACACTCCATAATCTTTTTTTAAAAATATTGAATTTTTAAAAAATTTCTCTTAGTTAAAAGATTCTCTTGAATTATTAAATCTTGTATTAATAATCAAGTTATTATCTTTCTTAGACATGCCCTAAGCTCCACCTTTGAATTCTTGAGTACTAGAAACATCCCTAGCTTTTTCAGATTGCATATATACCTTACTTTAAAATGGGATCAAAACATAAATATATAGTTCTATTTTCTACTTTAAGTTTGATGTGAATTTATTCATTATATTTATTTCTTACATTTTATTAAAATTAAATTAACTCTTATAGTATACAATCTACCATGAATACAAATATTTTTATCATAGAATATGTTTTGTAACTCCCTATTTTCTAATATCCCTTCTTTTTTCTCCATAACCATGTGTTTAACAATAATAAAAAATATAATTTTATTTGTATCTAAGTAATAGTTGCATAATAATAATAAAATAATAATAACTATTCGGTGGTGGAATTATTGGAATAAGGAGGGGAACCAATAATGAAAAAATGGCTCTGCTCTATAAAAACTTGTGCATCTGGACGATCGATGAATTGGAGAAGCAGATCTATATTTTCAATAATACCAAATATGCTTCTGGTATCGCAAACTATCAATTTTCAAATGGCAATTTTGGAGGTCAGTCTTCCCCTAGGATTCTCCCTAGGGCTTCTCGACAAGAGCTATCCATCCCAGTCGATGTGAACCCTTGGATTCCAGCGTCGAGGCAAAATGCAAAAAAGGCAAAAAACTTCAAAAAGGCTCTATCCCCAATTTTCCATGCCCACAATTCTAATTTTAGCATACCCCTCAAGAACAATTTCAGTCATCTACTTTGTCCGATGGATACTTCTTTCTCACCGCCCTAGAGCTCTGTCCTCAAGCCTTGCATGGTTAATGATGATGCAGTATGTAATGAGGTTAGTAAGTGATCTGGGACCCTAAGTAGGTTTAAAAATCTTCTGATGTTGCCTTCTCCTGTGGTTTCAATTGAAACCTACACTCCTTCACACCGGCGACCACATCTAGATAAACCTCTTCCTTTCGATGGGAAAAAAAGATGAATGCAACCCTTAGGAAGAGAGCTAGGTCTGGGAAAACTAATGGCATCTATACACCACCGCATAAAAGACAGCATGGCTTCTTCTCACAGGTAAATAACCTAGATTTGACCAAAATTTGATTGAAGCTGAATGTTTCCTTGGAACCTAGGTTGCACCACATTGAAGATAATCCACCGCATTATTGTCCCATACAAAATCCGTGCAAGCAAATAGTAATTAACCCTATTTTCGTTGATGGAATGTCTAAACATTGTGCAAAATACGGAGACTTTGAAAGATGGCTTGGTGATGGTTGGTCTTTGTCTTGTATTGCTAAATGGTTTTCAAAATGTTTCCAGAATTAGGTAAGTATAACACTTCTAAAAAATGATTTCCTGTTTATTGAATGCAAGGACCTAGATTTAAAAAATACTTTTTAAGAGGGTAGATGTCCAAACTTTCGGAATTATGGTTTCTTATTTCTGAACTGGTGCCCTAATTTTGACCCCATGGAAGTTAGTAATTTAAAAATAATCCGATGGGTCTCCCTTCCAAATCTCTTAGTGTAATTTCTCCATAGTCAAATAATTAAGGATATAGCTAGTAAACTAGGAAATTTCATGGATTTAGATCATTCTTTCCTAGATAATTCATGTGTCAAAGTTGCTATTAGTATAGATAACTCTATTTCAAACCTAGACTCTCTTGAATTAAAATCCAGCCAAGGCAGTTACTTTATTTACCCCCAATTTTGCTCTCCTCCAAGATTATCGAAAACCATGGCTAGACCACCGCTAGCTGACCCTCTAGTCGCAGTAAAATTTAATTTGGAGACTGGTGGTTTTGTTCTTGAAAATTTGTCTTCAAGAAATTGCCCCCACCCTGAGATGAACCTTAATGTTAACCTAGATAACAAAGACATCAGCATAAAGAAATATAATGAATCTTTGAGGAAAGATGGAATTAAGGATGTTAATGTGAGTAATTTAGCAAACTTAGAGGTACATAACTCTGAAGATGGTAGGCCCTCATTGCAATACAATCCTACTATCTCCCATTTGTCCCTCTATGGTGATGCTCTGATGATACCTCTTAGAAGCCCTAATTTTACTATGGCCATGCCAGGATCTGCGGAGAACCTTTCCTTGCATCTCCCACTTGATCACGACGATAATTTTAGTTTAGTCCCAAATCTGGTTACCACCCCTCTTGACAAAGTGCATAGGTCTGTAATTAAAACTAAGGTTTCGATTCCTAATACTAGGACTAGCCAGCAACTTTCTTTGACCAGTCAAATCCATCTCCCTTTTGAATCAAAAAAATGAGGCTTCTCCTCCCCTAAATTCAGTTCCTATTACTTCAATAGAAATTTTAGGAAGAAATCAGATAGTTGGATCGCCTCAAGTGAGTTCTTGTTCTACTGATGTTTCTATAGATGAGGTTAGAATCATTGCAAGTTTAATGGATCAAGTTAGGCCAATCAAAACATTTATAGAGGTAAATAAGGATGTTTTGGCCATGTCTTATCCAGCCGAGGTAGCTACCCCAATAAGTTCATCAAACCCCAACAAGAAAAAACATCTAAAATTTTGGCAAACTCCTTCTAATGGAAAAAATGTATTTGAAGATACTAATATTGTATCACCACATGCATCTGAGTCCTTATTGGGTGCAAGGGAAGATATTCCTATAGAAGCCAATTCCATTTTAATAAGTGGCATATTCCCTGCAACCTCACCTCCCTCTTCAATATCGTGTCTGAATGTTGAGATTGATGTAGTTACCTACGACAACTTGGAATCAAAGGAATCACTCTCTTCTCATTCTGATTCCTTACGGAGCATAATTCTAGGAGAAATATATAGTTTGCCCTGTTCTCCTTCTGTTGTAACCCTATCACCAGTTAATGATTCCTTAGCTGACCAATTGAGGATATGAATAAGATTATGGAGGAAGTAAGGATTATCTCAGATTATATAGGGGAAAATCTAATAGATGAACTGATGAATAGATTTCTGGATGAAATTTGTGATGAGGAAGAAGTTGATCGGCAAAGACATCTCTTAATTAAGGAATGTCTGGAGCAGGACTCCCCTCTTACAAAAGTAGAGTTAAAATTCTTCCTTGAAGAAGACGATAACCTTAATGAGAACATTATCCCAACCCTAGGCCTAGATTCTTCTTTACCGAGCAAGGATTCTCTAGATTGTGTGAAAATCCTCCATAAACGAGGGAGGAAATATTTTAAATAATTGCGATCCCTAGCTGAGGCTGCAAGTGGCCAGGTGAAATTAACTGATATCTTTAATGCTGGGAAGGGGAATTTCTTTCCCTAGTCATTATGAATTTCCTAACTTGGAATGTTAGGGGTTTAAATGCCCCTAACAAATAGTGCATTCTCTTGCGTTGTATTTCAAATTTTCATCCAGATATTCTCTTATTACAAGAAACCAAACTAGACCAATCTGGATATAAGTTACTTAACAAAAAACTAGGGGTTAGAGAAATTTGGGGAGTTTCAGCCTCTGGTGCCTCTAGAGGAGTAGGATTTATTTGGGATCCCAGATCTATTTCTCTGTTAGGTTTAGAGGAACATGCCAATTGGTGTTGTGGTAGGGTGTCCAATCTCAGATCAAACACTAAACTCTGTGTCATTAATATCTATGGTCCCATTTTAAGCAAAGATAAGGAAATAGTATGGAATGAAATTGAAATAAAACTTAGGGAATTTGGTCAAGATATAGTAATAATCGGAGGAGATTTTAATACCATTAGAAAGATTTTAGAAAAAAGGGGAGGCTCGGCCCTTCTATCAAAAGCTGCCATGAACTTCAATTACTGGATTAACAAAAATCAGCTATGTGAAATAGCTACAACTGATGATTTTTACACATGGAATAATAGAAGGAAAGGTTTTAGTTCTATAGCTGAAAAAAGAGATCATTTTTTGTTAAAGGATACTTGTCTCTACTTCCATTCACATTAACAACAAAGGTTCTTCCATTCTCAGGTTTTGATCACTTTCCGATAGAATTAAAAATAATAACAGATAAAAGTCCAGAAAATTATCCTTTTAAATTTGAACAGATGTGGTTAAAAAATAAGGTTTCTTAGAAATGATTAAGGATTGGTGGGAGGAGACTATTATTATGGGATCCAAGCTATATCAAATAGTTAGTAAACTGAAAATCATCAAACTAAGATTAAAAGCATGGAATAAAGACAACTTTGGTAATATTTTTCAAACAAAATTATCCCTTGAAACGAAATTGCAAGCCTTAAATGATATGGTAATGTTAAAAGGGATGGATTTGGCCCTTTATGAAGAAGAGAAACTTCTTATGAAGAAATATGAGGATGTATTAGCTAAAGAAGAGATCTATTGGCGACAGAAATCTAGGGAAACCTGGTTAGCAGAGGGAGATAAGAATACTAAATTTTTTCACAATAGTACCAAGCAACGAAGAAGTATTAATATGATAACATATATCAAAGGAAATAACAATAATTGGACTGAGGATCCGAATGAAATAGCAAAGGTAGTCATGGAATATTTCAAGGAGATTTACGTTAAGGATGCTTTGGCAAATTCAAATTCTTGCATTCTAAACAATATCCCAAAGATTATTTCTAAGGAACAAAACCAACAATTGATGGCTAGAATCTCTAAAGAAGAAGTAGAAGCCACTCTGAATAAAATGAACCTGGATAAATCTCCTGGACCTAATGGCTTCCCAACATGTTTTTTTCAAAAATGTTGGCACTTCATGGGAGATGAGATAATGGATGCATTAGATGGGATTAGGAATTTAGGGAACCTACTTAAAGAGGTTAATAACACTTTCATAACTCTTATCCCTTAAAAAGAAAACCTGGAAACTTTTAATGACTTTTGGCCTATTGCTCTCTGTAATACCTTATATAAACTCTTCTCTAAAACTATGGCAGGTAGACTCCAAAAAATTCTCCCATACATCATAAGTGAGGAACAGTCTGGTTTTGTTCCAGGACGCTCAATTTATGATGGTATTATAATCTCCCAAGAAGCAATAAACTGTAAAAAACAACAAGAAACCTAGTATGTTGATTAAATTAGACATTAAAAAAGCATATGAAAAAGTTGATTGGGTTTTTTTAACAAACTATCTGCTAGCCTTTGGTTTTGATAAAAGATGGGTAAACCTAATAAGAACATGCATCTCTTCCCCTAAATTCTTCATCCTGGTCAATGGTTCTCCTCAGAGTTTTTTTGGTATTTCTAGAGGTATTCATCAAGGAGATCTGATATCCCCTTTCCTCTTTATAATTATGGCAGAAGCCTTAGGGCAAAATATTAGTAAAGCTAGGGAGGATAAACTTATTCAGGGTATCCAAATAACTGGTGGGACTGATCCTATCACCCATCAACAGTTTATAGATGATACAATGTTGTATGGGGAAAGCTCTACTGGAGAGGTGAGGGGATTTAAAGCCATTCTTGATAAGTTTTCATCTGTTTTCAGACAGGAAATAGATATGGGAAAATCAAAAATCTTCTTTTTTAATACAGTTACCTCTTATGAAAATGATATTTGTCAATTTTTAAATTTTAAAAAAGGCTCCCTTCCTTGCAAATATTTAGGATTATATTTGGATTTTGATTCCAGATTTGTTACTGGTTGGAATCACACTATAGAGAAGATTAATCACACTATAGAGAAGATTAAAATAAAAATGTCTTCATGGAAAGGTAAATGGTTTTCCTCAGCGGGGAAAACCATCCTGATTCAATCTGTTCTCTCAGCTATTCCTCTTTACCAATTAGCTTGTGTTGATCTCCCAGCTAAACAGCTTAATGAACTTAATAGGATTTTCAGATCATTCTTCTGGCAAGGGACAGTGAAAAAATAGAAAACTACCCTCATAGCATGGGATAAGGTATGTAGGCCTAAAAATGAAGGAGGTGTGGGACTCAGAAACCTTAAGTTTCAGAGTAAAGCTTTTGGGGCTAAACTTGTGTGGAAAATGATCAACTCACCCACCCTTAAATGGGTCAAGATACTTTCACACAAATACTTAAACCAACCATATCCTATTAATATTTTAAGAGAATCTAACCCCCCTAGAGGTTCAAGAATATGGAATTTTATGTTGGATTGTAAATCAATAATTCAAGAAAAGATCACTTGGAATATTGGTCTGGGTGAAGATGCTTTATTTTGGACAGATTCATGGGAGGGACACCCAGCTATTTTTCATTTAGGAGACTGGTCCATTTCTAAAGACATCATGGAATATTCTTGGGGTACTATGGTAAGAGATTATGTAACCTTTGATAAAAATTCTAAGGAGGGCTGTAAATGGAAAGAATGGGATGGTCAGTTGTTACCTAGATTGGAAGTTGAAAAACTTAAATCAATTCTTGCATCTAGGAAAATTAATTTCAAAAAAAAATTGGATAAACTTATATGGGATGGGAATAAGATGGGTCGATATAAAATAAAAGATGGTTATTATCATCTTAGATCTAAAACTATAATTCAAAATTACCCCCCTCCCTATAATCTACTATGGGGTAATTACTCCATGTCTAAAGCAGGTTTCTTTACTTGGTTAGTTTGGAACAAGAGAATTTTGACTGCTGAGAGATTCCAACGTATGGGATATAATGGCCTGAGTAGGTGTTCTTTGTGTGAATTAAAAGAAGAATCTTTGGACCATTTACTCCTGGAATGCTCCTTCTCAAGGAAAATATGAGACTGGCTCTATGACAAACTCAATTGGAAGTCAGCCTTCCCTAACCGAATCTCAGATCTTCTGGTATCTTGGCCACATCTTAATAAAGACTCCATTTATTCTCTCTTATGGCCTCTAGATCCTTCTATAATTCTTTGGGAATTATAGAAAGAGAGGAATAGGAGAATTTTTTAGGATTCAAAGATGGATGTTCCCAGCCTAATAAATAAAATTGAAAGCTCTATAATTGAAGTGGCCAATAATAAAATTATGAAATGTAATAATAAGGGAGTAATTATGACACATTGGGATGGAAGAATGAGGAACAAATGGATTGGACTTAAAATTCCCCCTTTCATAGGTAATGGGAAGGACCCACACCAGGAAAGTCGGAGATCATGTTCCTGGTCTCCTCCCTAGGATGGGTGGTTCAAACTTAATTTCAATGGGGCATCCCGCGGTAATCCAGGTCTAGCAGGTATAGGATGCAGTATCCATGACTCAAAAGGCATGGAAATTGACCAATTTTGTAAATTTATAGGTAAGGAGACAAATAACAAGGCTGAGCTTGAGGCTGTAGTGGAAGGTTTATCTCTCTGTCATAAGTTAGGCATAAAAAGGTTGGATATTGAAGGAGATTCTGCTATTATTATTAATGCCCTTAGGAAAGGTTCTCTTCTAAATTGGAGATTAGACTCCTTTCTCTCTTTAGCACTGTCATTATGTGACTCCTTTGAATAAATTACGATTAACCATATCTATAGAGAGGGTAACTATCGGGCAGATGAATTAGCTAATCTGGCTATAGAAAATTTTCAAAAAGAACAACTAATAGACCCTCAACAGAAGAGTAAACAAAATAAAATGGATTTCAATAGGTAAACAATTAAAAGTATAAAATAGGGATCTAATTTTAGGCTGAGATTATTTTTAAATTATACTTTTACAGTTTTCATGACATTTCCCCTTTAAAACTATTTCATGCTAGGGTTTACGACCATTATAGCAGCAAAGGAGGTTTAGCTAGCTGTTTAAACTCTTGTAACATAAATATTATGCTAAGTAAGAACTCTCCAAGATCAAAATGAACCATATCTATAAGGAAATTTTCCAATCTTGGAAGCGAAGGGAGTTTTTTCTCCCCTCCAGTGGTGCCACCACCCAAAATCAGAACCCTAAAATAGTTATCATCATATAGGTTAGGGTATTATAATTATCTTATCTAAAGATTAATTCTATAAGAAATCTCTAATATAACATATTAATCAATATAAAACACTTAATACTCCCCCGTCAAAAATATTTAAGTAACCTTAGTTGAGGCGTCATTGTAATGTCTTACCTAATATCTTTTCACCATTCCCTTAACCTGTCATGGATTAAATAATACCCTAGTCTGCTATAAAAATATGTATATGGGTAAATACATAGGTACATTCATATATAAGTATATATGTATGTACATATGAGCACAGATTTGTTGATCATAAATATGTATATATGTACTTATATGGGAATGTAGTTAGGTACGTGGGTATATACACATCTTTATCCTCAGATGTTTTTCCCTACAGTATACCCGATTTTAGGTCCTGCATTCTTTATCCTAAGTTATAAGAAGATTCATTTATTGCATAAGAAATATAGTAATCAAAACACTTCTTATCATAATATTATCCATACTTAAATAAATATGGTCTCTTTTCTCATGGAAAGATAATAGGCTCCTTACGTCTATGTAACACCGTGGCTACTAATATAATTTTAATATAAATTGCCTCTAATTTGATTATGTGGTTTGAGTTCCCTATAGAGATTTAAATCAGAAGTTTTAGACAAAGATTATTGCCAACTAAATTCATGATCTCACACGAGAAGCATACCTCATCATCGCATCATTGGAGTTTAATGACATTTATTATCTCAGGAACTCATCTTCAAGCCACTTCATCTTCTGATTGGATTTATGCAGCTAGCACGCTTGAATGATTAATACAATCTAATTAGTTTCCTTCGCTAAATTTTAAAACCACCTGTCATCTTTATGATAATTATGAGGTATTATGGTAAGCCCACTTGGGCTTTGGGACTGACGTAGGACATGGTAGAGTAAAGAAGAAGAAATCAGTAACCTTATTATATCTTGAGCTAGGCATTCTAAAGTATTAATAGATACAAGGTAATTTCTCAAGAAAGTTAACTCTCTATAAATGGAGTCCAGGATTTTAACTTTCCAGATGAGTGATAATCAGGCTATGGCATTTAGAGGTGCCATCAAACCCAAGAGATGGAATAGAATTCTAAAGCCTATTTCAGAGGCTGCAAGGAGGGAGCTTGAGAAGAGTATGGGGGAAGCTCAATTTGATAATTCCTTCACTTACAGAACCAACGGCAATATTGTTGGCATCTTTCTTGCCCTGGCTATCTTCATTGGTTTCAAAAAAGAAGAGGTTGTGGAAGTAACAAAGCTTATCTTTATTGATGATATTCTTGGTGGGTTGGAGAATATGGTACATAGTGTCAACAACCAACTTCTGGTTCTGTATGCAGAATCAGCGATACAGATGGATGTGGCTCTAGTGAAGGAAATCCCTAATAACAAATGAGTTCCAATGCTCACCTTTAAAGATGAGAGGGCTTTTGATGCTCACTGGCCAGAGATGCAGAGGAATGTGGAATTTTTGTTTTTCCAGATGTTGAATAAAGAAATGGGTAAAGATAGGCTCATAAAATACTGGCGTGAGGAAGGTTTTGACATCCCAGAATTGCTCAACAATATGGAACTTGAGGATTTTCACATCGTGGCCCCATCTGTGTTGAAATGCTCAAAAATGCTGAAAGATCCAAAAGAGGAAGCTGCTATCATCATCATTAAAAAGAATGAAGGGGAGTGGAACTGTGATTTACTATATAAGAGCTAAAGAAAGGGGTAAGTCTGAAGAAGGATTGTATAAAGTAGATAATTGTGTTTTGTTATACTAAGGGATATATAGTTAGTCACAGTCAAAGGGTAACGTAAGTATAATATGAGAACATTATGATACTTTTCTGTAAGAACTAGACTTTAAACTATGTTATGATAGGTAAGGTAACATATATATAATAGTGAATTATTAATGTCTAATACCTACTCTTCTGCAAAATAATGTAATTTAGACTAAATTTTGGATTATGATTCTATGGAAACAATTAGGAAATAAAATAGTAGAAATAGATGCAGGAGAATGTATAGAAAAATGTTAAGCTATAGCAACCTAGGGTTAGCTAAATAATATTTTCAAACTATGTTCAGCAAAATTTCAGATGAAATTCTCATAGAAATGTAAGCATGCATTATCCTGCTAGTTGAAATAAGGATGGAATCTGTTTAAATTAGGATTATATCCTTTGGTGCGATTTGAAAAATTCCAGCTTTTCTTTTAACAAAATTTCCGTACTGATTGTGGTGCCCAAAATTATTATGAATATGGAAGCTAGAATTACAACATATCTATTTGATATGTCAAATACTTTCAATTTTAATATGAACAAATTTAGTTCATTTGTACATCCTCTAGCTTTTATCCCTTAATATATATTATTTTAGGTAAAAATATAAGCATAGATCTTGATAAACATATACTTACATTATTAGAGATTGTTATCTATATTGATATAATCATATACTGTAGGGTTAGCATACAGTTGTAAAAGTATATCTTCATATTAGATAGTTTTCAGTATATATAAAAATCATAAACATCTACTAAGGCATATAATTATAAATGGACTAATATATATATAGAGTCATATAGAAATATATAGAAATATATATATATATAAACATTAATATTTATATATATATTTATATATTTACTTGCATACTCTTATAGTTAAACAGAGGTATATAGGCAAAAATTGATGTTTCCTCATAAGAGCATAGAATAATTAGTTATGGTAAAATTGACAAAAAAATTTGTTTCCTATAGAATTACTGGCTAGTCTGGTGTTAGTGCCTTATATTCAATGGATTTAGTGGATAAATAAAGCTCACATATATATAAACAAACAAAGGAATACTGAAATATATCTATAATTTGTTTTGTTTGTACGTTTTCTATGGGGAAGGTGTATAAATATTCAAATTACGGTTTTCTTTGACTCTCCAAATTAATATGATTATTGTAGTATCCACATACTTTAAGCTTTTCTATTTTGTGTCGTCCCTCCCTTGAGCTCCATCCTTTCATTTCATCTTCTTTACCTTTTTGTTTCAAATTCCTTACGTAGCTGGCATTTTTGAGTAATCCATATGGCACCTTGATGGGGCTTTCCATTTCCAAACTCGTCTCTTTATATCCCAAGTTAATCTTCACTATTTGTTTGGCTCAGTTTCTCTTCTATTTTTGTCTTTCAGTGTTGGCTTCCTGACTATCTGAAGTTTAGTGGAAATATGACTACTCCAATCAAACTAACTTGCACTAAACATCAGATAGCTTTTGATGGAGAGATAACCATTAAGAGACTTAAATCCGTACTTTTGAACTCCCAATCTATTTTCCTGAGAGCTGTTTATAGAATATTAGGAAGAGAATTTCTTTCTAACTCAGATAGATATAGGGTGAACTCAGAGATTCCAGCTATGTTCATAGCTTTGACTATTTATGTGGATCCTAGAATAGATGATATTGGCAAACTCTATTTTCAGATTTTCAAAAGGAAATACCTTGGTAATATTGACAAAGTCCTACATAATATTAAACCAGATTGTACTATCACTATGCCAAGATTTTATGATCTACCAGCTATCAATGGTAGGCCTGCTCCGACCATCCCTATTATGGCTGTCAAAAACTTTCAGGCCTTCCTATCTAGACAACCAGTGATTCAGAGAAATCTAGAATTCCTAATGACCTTTATGCACTTGAGAATCCCCAATGAGGAAAATTGGTTCTTCTCCTACTGGCATAACGACGAGGTAGGGGAAATAGACAGAAATTGCTTTGATGACTCAGATTCTGAAGATATGATTGATGTATGGATGGATGAAGGTCATCACAACAGAATTAAGAGACAAAGATTGGGAGGCCCGTCTAGTGGAGTATCCAGGGAAGAGGAAGATGAACATTAACCCACCTTTTTTGGAATATCAAGGATCCTTTTGTCTCCAAAAAGAGAGTAGTGTGTTTCTTCTTATGTTCTCTACATCCAAAATTTAATTCGATTGTTCTTGAGCGGTTTCCTTCAGTTGATATAAAGTTAAATGTTTTATGATTGGTTTAAAAGTATTATTGCAAGGGGTCATATTGGATTCGGCCTTAAACTAAAAATTTTCATATATTTACATTGCTTCAGTTACAGTATAATATGCAAGAATAGTTTTTCTTAAAATAATTTCAAAAAATCAAGTGTCGATGTTAAATCCACAGAAGGCTAACTTAGTCTCTCAAACTCAAACTCTTTTCACAAAATCGGGAAATGTATAGGATGACATCATAGAATGAGAGAAGACATTAAAGGATTCGGTTTGATATATGTATATGTATGTATATGTACACTTACATATATATACATATATGTATTTTATCAGACATATAAATCCCTATTTTCCCTAATTTTATATATATATTTTTATAGTGAAATTTTATCTTCCAAGCTAAATGGGTTGTGTGTAGTATTGTTATAACCTTTCTCTCCTTCTCTTTCCCTTCCATCTTTTATGGGTAATAATGGATTATTAGAAGGCTAAGCTAATGTGATACACAATGTCACTTTTGTAAGAAAATATTTCAAGCTGACAAATATTTTATTAGCTATAGAAAGATTTGGCAACCAGTTTTGTTGCAAGTAAAGCAATGTTTCCAAATAGGAGATCGAGACAAGGATCCAACATCAAGGGTTTTCACCTCAGCCTTATCAAGACATTGTTGAAATTATCAGACCATCTCGCTTGTGCTCAAGCTTATGTAAACAAGGATGTGTTTAAGTCCTTATGTAAAATCTATAATAAGGCAGCTCATTTATTTGTAAATGAGGGAATGCCCTCATTATTATAGTCAATGTATTCCATATTATGGACTTTGGTCCCATGCAAGACTGGAGGTTTTCTTCTCCATTCTTTCCTACCAGTGCCCGCAGGAATGGAGAAACTTTTATGTAAATTTTTTAAATTAATATAATTATTTGGCTTCGGCCTTTTACCAATCAAAATAATAATAATAGTTGCATAATAAAGATAAAATGTGTATTTATTTATGTTTAAATTTTTAAATTAATAACTAACTTTAGAAATCTAAATTTGGCCATTAATATCTCCATCATCTCATTAATTAATTAGGACATTTTTCATCTATTCTCCTAGGTGAATTAATATAAGTAATATACCTAGTTAGCTATGTTCTTTGGCCCTTCATCTATTAGCTAATTAAACTTCCATGTTTATTTAAATTCAAATTTATGTTCTCCTTTTCGTCTAATTTTGAATTAAAATTAATTCAAAATTCCTCTTTTATCATCCTCTTGCATTCTCCTAACTTTCCCACCTGCATTTGAATCCCTCTCATTAGCCTAATTACCCCTTCTGACCACGTGCATATCCCTAATCTAAGTGATTAGGGAGAAGGTCAACTCATGTCGTAAATGGTCACCCCCCTTTCCCTCTCAGCCTTAAAGGCTAACCACTTTTGGGAGGGTACCCACGTGGGTCCCTTAGTCAATCCCTCCATGGAATTTAAAATTATTTTTTTCCTCATCCTTGTGTACTTTGAAGTGTGAGTATAAGATTCTTTTATGCAAAATATTCCTTACAATTAAAAGTCTCACTTTCCTGATCACTTGGTTCTCTCAGCTTCTCCTAGGTCAACACTTGTCAACCTCTCTAGGAGGTGAGAACTAAATCCATCTTCACCATTGATCTCCATCCTTTCATCCTAGCCCTCCATTGCATTTCCCTCTCTCAACTCTCAACACTTAGTCAATTTTCACTCCATCATCATTACGCAACCATTACAAACTTCAAATATTATTGAGCATTTGAGCACCCTTATGCCATTAATATTGTGAGAACTCGTCCAATTTTTTGTCATTGGGAAATTTTTGCATCTAGGAGAGCATAAAACGAGGTCTTCAATGGCTATTTAGCTGGTTTGAGTTATTTTCTTACCTTATCTTGATTGTTTCTTTAGTTTTTGAGTTATTTTATTGTTTGAACTGCTATTTTATGTTATTTTTAGTGTTTTGCATTTGTAGGCCACTTATTGGTAAATTTTCTCGTGAAACGGTGGATTCAGTTTCATGCTAGGGGATTTGCAAGTATTTTTTCAATTATAGGACTGCTAATGATAGTTTTTGGATTTGATTGTGTAAAAAAATTTAACATCAACATTTTGAATCACGCCATATGATTCATCATCAATTTTATCTCCTTATGCTCTCTTGCATCCTGATGATGAATCATGTAGTGTGATCTAAAATGTTGATGTTAAAAAAAATTGCATAATCAAATCTAGAAACTATCATTAGCATTCATATGGATTGTGGAAATCGGATAGCTTTGAATAATGGGAATTTTTTAGATTTTATATATTAGTTAGTGGATCTCATTCATCTTCTTGAGGCATTCAATCATTGACATTTTTCATTAGATGCATTAGCATATTTCATTGGGATCATATGTGCATTAATATTTTTGTTATAATTTGCATTGCATCAAGACATCTATAGACCTATTAGTCTTTGTTTTTCCTTTCATTCTTATTTTCATTTAGATCCATTTACCATTTAGAGTCATTAATTAAATTTTTCATTATTCATTACTAGTCATTTAATTTTCCATTAGATGTAGTCATTTATTACATAATGGTTGTTTATTTATCATCCACTATCCATTTAGTCTTTCATTAGTCATGTTTGGTTTGGCTCATCTAGTGGTTGCATTAGTTATGCCCATTTCATTATCACTCTCATTAGATTCTTTTATAGCTTCATTGTCAATTAATTGCATTTGATATAGTATAGACTTCCCAGTCTGTGTTATCTAGGTTAATTGCTTCATCTCATTTATTCCTAGGTTTAGTAACCTTTTGGAGTTGATTTTAGGTTCATTTCATTATGCATCCATCTGAATGTGTGGTAATTTTATCACTTACCACTCTACATTTTCATCCCATATCATAGTATCATTACGCATCTAAAATAATATTAGATTGTCTTGTAACATTAATATTATTAGGCATCCATAATTTACATGTTCATCCATACATCATAAATGTATCAATAAATATAAAGATCCCAATATGCATCCCACCCTGCATCATAATAGTCAGTATCATCATATTATATGCATACATCATAAATATATATGCAAAGTGCATCACATCCTGCATTACACACGTTAGTCACATATATAAGCATTTATAAACATCACATCTTGCACGACAGTCTTTGGATCATTAGAATCCATATGCATACACACTAACCATCTCATAATAATATACATAAAACACCATAATGCATTGTCAATAATGTGTGTTTGTATATTTATATGCATATGCATATTGTGTGTGTGTGTGTGCGTGTGTGTGTGTGTGTGTCTATATGTGTGTGTGTGTGTATGCATATGCATATGTATATGTATATGTATATGCATATGCATATGTGCATGTGCATATGCGCATATGTGCATATGCACATATGTGCATATGCATATGCATATGTATATGTATATGTATATGTATATGTATATGTATATGTATATGTATATATTTTGTATATATTTTATGTGTGTGTGTATGTACACACACACAGATATATATATATATATGTATGTATGTATGTATGTATGTATGTGTAATAATACATCACAATCATTGAATGTTAGCAAAAGAATCATTTGCATGAATCATCTACGTATATATATGCATGAGCTCAAAAAACCACTCAAAATGGCTCCAGCTAGGAGAATCATCTGGAGCTCCCTCCCTCAAACTGGATTGTAATATCTTGTCATCCTCCTCCACTCGATCCTGAGGAATGTGCCCCTCCTCCCACTGACCCATGTAGCATCCCCATCTCTAACCCTGTCTAGTAGTGGGATGCTCCACTCCTACTATATGATCCACTTTGATTCAATGATGTCAATGGCCTAAAGGCTTGTCTCTATCCTAGAGGTACCATCTTCTTATATAATTCTCGAAGTGTCTTGTCTCCATTGAAAACTTGGTTACCTACTATATCATGACCTCTATTTCACCCCAAACCCACTACCCTCGCTTCTGTAGGCCTCGTCTCTCTCATTCCTTAATTTTTTTCTCTCATTCGATAGCCTTTTATTCTTTGTATCTCACACATCCTGGTCCTTCTCAAATGTAAACTTGTCTCACTTTTTTATAGTGATGACTCTCTCTATTGTTGCTACATCTTTTTCCTGTTGAATTATCTCCAATTGTACTCACAATGAGTCCCTCTATGTGAATACCTCATCCAGTGTCTCTTGCATCATCTCAATCACAACCTATAATTATTGAATGTCCCATGCATGGTCATCTCCTTGCTTTGAACTCAACCCTAATAAAATCCTTTTTTTTATCTCCCTCTCACTTTCCCTTCTTGTACCTATGCTAGTATTAGTACCACTAATTTCCTCTCAACTTCCTCTCTCTTCCTCCTTCGACTAGGTCGTGGTACCTATGTTATTTTCTTAATATCCATTAGCTCAACCTCTCATATTCATGTCTTGATACCAACTTCTACCCTTAAATCCTCCATCACCCTCCTTTAATGTAGTCAGATCCACCTCAACTATCTCCTCCACTTCATCCACTCCTTTAGCTACTAGTTATGCTAGTGTTTTTCCTGTACTTCTCCCACCTTTTTCTCTCTTCCCTCTACCCCTCCTAACACCACCAACTAATCATGTGATACCTATGTGATGTGGCATGTTTCCTTCCCCCCAATCCCTATACTTTTCAATTGATTTGGGATCATCAATTCCCCTCCACATATTAATATCATGCCTCTCACAACTCTCCATGCCTCTATTATCATTTTTGTATTATCTTGTAGACCCCACTCTCTTGTCTCTTCACTAAGTTGTGCAAACCAATGTGGCCCCTCTAGTATGTCCTTGTTAAGCCAAATTAGCTCATAACCCTATGTATTTGATATATCTTGATCAAAATTCCTTGTCTTCTAATGATATATGAGGGTGTGTTCATATAGTGGGAATACACATGTCATCATCTACACACCCTTTGATATTGTGTAGGGCCTTCATGTGATGTCGCCCACCTATGTCGCATCTATAGCATGTCACCATATTTCAACCATAAGGCTCTCATATTGAGTACACCTCGCTAGTTTCAAACCACTAGCTCCTCCTCCTCTTGATCTAGCCACACTCTCATTGGTCATATGACAATGATATTCACCCACATCTATACCTATAGGAGCATCACATACCCAACGCTTTTTCCTCTCATGTAACAAATCATGTGTAACTCTTTGAAGAATTATAATAGGATGTAGGTGCCCCATGCATATCTCCACTTCCTCATAATTTCACCTATGACCACATGCACCATCCCCAAATAAAACATTTGACATCCTTGGTTTAGTATCAAATACCCATTTACCAATCCATAGATGAATAACTCTATCAATCAATCTGGGGCTATCTTCGTAGACATATTTAAGATCAATTTCCCTATGTATAAGAACATTCCCATCCTCATAAATAGTATCAGTAGTGCCTATGGTGATGTACACTCCTACACCATTAACCATGACTCTCTAATTAGGAGGTTTAGTATCTTCCAAACATCCTCCCATGTATTTTTGATCTCCCCTATAGGGGTATGGAAGGTCGATGTGTATGACCTCCATTAATTTGTTATTATGCTCAATAGAGCTAGGTGCACCCAAATATGTGGCATCTACACTATATATGCTAGTCCAATCTCCTAACCTACATCTACAATACCTCTATACACCATTGCATGTCAAATAAGAGGTCATCAATATTTATTTCCTAAGTTATCTATTTTAATCCTATCTATATCTAGCTAAGTCTTATTTTATTTCCTCGATGTAGAAAATTGACCCTTTTACAAGGTGATTCTGCCATTTTATTGGGTAATCCACTATTCCTATCCCTCAATGATTTCTCCATTTCTATGGAGAACCCTCCCATCTATAGGTTTTCTCGCAATTTATTTATATAAGTTATTTGGTTTTTTTATGATGAATATGCCATTGTTTCAAGCAATTCTATTGTTTTCTTCCTATCCTCCTCTCAGCAAAATCAACAATTTTGTCTAGATTTAGCAAATCACCTATTTTATCAAAAAATTTGCCATTATGTTCCCTCCCTTTCTATTTCTACATTCTCACCCATTTAATGGTGGATTCCATTTTGGTAGATTGGAAAATCTTCTAAATCATGAACAAATCTAGAAAAAAAATGATTTGAAGCCACTCTTTTTCTCCCTACAAATTGGTATAAAAAGTGAAAAAATCAACCAAGCTTTGGGTTTCTTCATACTCACTCGCAAGTTAGCATTTTGAGTCCACCATGTAGTCTAAACCACATCAATTTTTCGATGGGGTGTCTTCTATCATCCATCTTTTTGTGTGAGGAATGTGATAGCCTATGTTGACATCCCAGAATTCACTCCTATGGTTTTTCAATTTGGTCCTTTCAAAGAGAAGTTTCATGATGAGATGATTTATTTTGTGTAGTGCTTGATTTCTCTTCTTCCTAGAGATTGGTAGGGAGTCTCTGGTTTGGGCACCTTGCAAGATAGGGTCTACAGTAGATAGCATTGCAATTTTCCTAAGTTTACTTGGAACCCTGGGATCATTCTTGGTTTCAAAATGGATCAGTTGGTTAATTGTGGATTAAATTTGCATTGCTATAGGAAAAGAAATATTTAGGAAGGGTTGAATCTAATGTTCCTATTTTCATGGTTCTCTCATAGTGCAGTTGGTGTTGGCTTTGAGGGTTCCTATTCACCAGTGAGTTCATATGGATTAATGGATATGGACAAAACCTCTTGGAGTGATTTCAGACAACTTGTGTGAGACCTCTTATTTTTAGCAGTGGTCATTTTTAACACATACTATTTATAGTAATTTTTAGTGTATCTTAGATTGGGCTAGTTTTGTGTTTGGAAATGATATTCCTAGTAGTTGCTAATTTTAGTAAGTGTATATTTTTAGCAGTTGAGCTAGCCTCTATTTCCCTAGCAGTGAAATATGTCATTCTTGGATGTTGGGTGAATTTTAATAATGTTAAAAGAAATATGTTTTGATTTTTAGTTACTTAATAATATTATATTGTCACTTTACGACTTAAGTAAATTTTACCCATTGGCCTAGTTGCACAATTTATTTTAAAAGGAGGCCCTTTTATGTCCTTGTGTGAGGCTGATTTTAGAAGAAATGCTTTATCTTGTATGGATTGGTGAAGAGAGTGGAACCTCATGAGATTGTTATAAAAGAAAACTTGTGGAGTTCATTTGGCATATTTTTTTGGTTAGAGAATTTGGAGACATTGTGAGATCTTAGGAGAGTTTGTTTCAATAGATTTTGAGGACAAAAAACCTCATAGATAACAATCTCTACATTGTTGAAAGTAATAGTCTAGAGATTTAGTTTGGTGCCTGCATGACTAGTGTGATCTTTGTGCACATTATAATTATATAATGTGTTCTAGTTTATTATTTGTGTATGATTGCAAGTTTGAGGGACGATTTAAGGAATAGAAGGATATAATAACCATGACATACTCCTTGCTAGATCTTATTATCATAAATATTGAAGTGACATTTTGTGGTGGCTGAAGCATGTTTTTTTATTACAACTCTTGGAAAGTTTTTAATTCATTTCCAGGCATTATATTAAAGGATTCCTTGCTACTATCCAATGAGTTCATACACCACAAGAGGTTTTGGGTTTGGTATTTAATTTTTACACAAAATTGCCACTAGAGGTGAGCAGACATCTTGAGTGAGTGATATGTGTTTATAGAGAAGCTTTTCCCTTGCCTAGGTTCCAAAATAATGTATATTTAGAATCTAGGGGTTCCTATCAAGCTTGAACTAATATCAAATGATTTAGAAGTAACTGGGGTTTCTTTGGTGACTCACAACTAATCCCTTCTTCCTCACAACTAGTTGGAACAGCCTATTGAATTGATTTTCAAATTAGTAAAGGGTTTGTCATGTTGAAGGTTAATTATGGTAATGACTGAAACTCATGAAAAACCTATAGTATTCTTGTTTTGAGTGCTTGGTGGTGATCTAGACATTTTAAGACCTATAGCAACAAGAAGACACATTATTTAAAAGGTTCAAATGTGTTCAGTTTAAATGCCAAGATCCTATATTGATTATATTGTTCATATCGAATGCCCAACTATCTTGATTTGAGAACACCAACTTGTATGGTCCATGTATTTCAATTTTAGTTAATGATTATGATGCTTTCCATTGATGTGTAATTTCTATAAGTTGGATGAAACCAATTGGATCATAATATTGCTTGTTTATTGGTATTGGAAAAACATTGTATGTCCAAAATTTCAATAGGAAAGCCAAAACAATTAGGGGTGTCCATTACAAAATTTTCATCTAAAGCTTTTTCTGACAAAATCACAAAATATTTTATGCACAAGTTCCCACTCAAATTTGGATTTGTTCAAAAAATAAACAACTCACAATTGAAAACAATGGTGATTAAGCTCTGATACCACTTGAAAGGAAGTTAAGGTAGTGAAACAACTTCCTACACTAACCTTGAGAGGAGGGAAATGTCAAAAAACAAAATTACCACATTTACATAAACTTAACAAAAATGAAAAAAAAACATGGATATGGTGATCTCTAAGGAAGCAGAGCTCCTCAAGAATTTTTAGGCTCTGGACTCTTCAATGTTTTTGGCCTTTTCTCTGGTTGTTTGTTTTCCTTATGTTGGTTTTTAGTGTTGGATTGCTTTTGCTTGGCCGCCGGTTGTCCTTTTCTTGTTTCTGGTTTTCATGTTGTTTTTATGGGGTGTTAATGCTTTATCCTTTATAAGTTCTTTATAAAAGGTTTTGGGTCCTTTCAAAACCTATTTTTCACCTAATCAAAACAAAAATGAAAAAATAAAATAGCATACATACCACAACATAGTGATTTACATGGGGAGAACACTTAAGGGAGAAAAATACCATATTTTAAAAGAAACCCAATCTATTATTTAGAAATTGAAATAATACAATATACTTGTAGCACAAGCTTCTCATAGGATTATCACCAATCAGAGTATCTTCTACAAATTCATACATAATTTCTTTTCCATTTTAGGACACTCTGTTTTATCTGTTATAGAATATTAGCATAGATATCCACAAAAAAGCTTTGTTGTTACTTGTGCAGTATCATCATTGATCTACTTTATAATTGTTTCCAAATTGTCGGTCTCCCTAGAAATAAAATATCCAAAAGTAAATTTCATTTTAGAATATATTTAAAACTTTTGCACTCTACTATTTATGATTTTATATTGTCTACCATAGTCCTAGTCTAATGCAGCATAGACAAATATTTCTTTCAGTTCCATATAAATCACTAAGACTTGTAGTTTTTTTTCCATTTTCTATTATCTCATGCTACACTTTCTTGAACTACTTGTACTCTTGCTTCATTTTTGCATTTCATTGATAGATTATTAATCTATATTAGCATTTCTTGCTAGACATTTGTCTTTCAATTTCCCATGTGGCTCATAGATATAAAAAATTGCAATTAGATTTGTTATCCTAGGTATATTTATGAAAATCTCATGTCCCAAGATATTCCCCAATTAGAGTAAGCCCTTATTTTATGAAAATCCTTCTATACATTCTTACACAATTATGATCCATATTCTATATCATGTTATGATATTTTGCATAGAAGATATGACCTAGACCATCATCTCTTATGTATAGGTGTTTTCATTGATTTATATATCTCATTTTAACTACACATGCCACTTCTTGTTGAGGCATACTCTATTGAAATGATCAAATCAATCTTCTATATTTTTCATGTGCTCCAAACTTGGTCTAAAATATCTTTCAAATTATGGGAGTAGTGTCTATATACAAGTGCCTTATGTTAATCAAAAGATGTCAAAGAGATCAGAAATGCATCTTCTTGAGCATTATACATTTTGAGAGATGGAAAGAAATGCATCCTTTAGTTGATTTTGAATGTTTGGGTGAGGCAACTTGATTTTCTTATATTTGTGTTAAAGTGGTCTTTTAATATAAAATAACTTTGTGGGGTATTGGATGTTCCAAGTCAAAAAAAAAATTCAATTGTATCATGACTTTTACAACATTAAGTTAAACGAAGTCATAAACATACTATATGCTTTATATATGCTTTCTTACTTCTAAGAATCTGAATTCTCTTATATTTTCTTTACACTGGTTTCCAATATAAAATAACTCTATGGGATGTTCTGTTGAATAGACTGAATAATTGAGAGGGGGTGAATTAGTTATTCCCACATAGTTTATAAAACTTTTTCTCTGTCGGTAAACAATTAAACAACAATAACAACTTCTAATCTATCAGTTAACCACATTAAACATTCATAAGAAATATGAACATGAAAGCACACAAACACCAACACAAAGAATAGCAAGATTTATGTGGAAAACCAAACGGGGAAAAACCATGGAGAAGCTAATTCTCATGAAATGAACACCTATTAGGGTGACACCAGTTAACGTGATTTTTACAAAGGTTAACTATTGATTTTTTTCACTACAGGTTGGCTCATTGTCGGTCAGCTCACTCCCAATCGGGCTAACTACCCCTTACAAATGAATAAGGTTCACTGTCAATACAATTATCACTGACAAAAGATGAACTGAAAGAATTGCATCTAGATATGCATGAAATAGTTCAATAATTAATCTCATATATTGTTACCACCAGTAGATCTAAATGGTGATCTTCTCCATGTATATAACTGTCAGATCCATTGTAACACAATATGCAAGTCACTTGTTAATCTTCAATAATCTTCTTTCCAAGCTTCTACTCACATACAAAACCTATTGGAATATTGGAAAAGATGAATGATAGTATTTTTGGAATCAATGTCAACATAGCAAAAGGATTGATCAGAGAAATTAATCAAAAGAGTTATTTGCTTGATGCTAACTTAACTGTTGCAAGTTAGCTAATGGATCAGAATGTTAAAAGGTCAGGTGAAAAGTGGATATTGCAAAGATGAAGTCACACATGAAGAGGAAGCATTTTGAAGGTGTTTACTATGTTCTCCTAAAGTTACAAAAGGTTTCATGATGATTTGTATAAGTAACCAGGTTGCATAAGGTGACTGGAAGACAGGGTGACAGACTATGATGACAGGAAGACAGAAAGAGGTTTGGTGTGCTTAATAGAGTTATAATTTCATGGAGAGAACCTAGGAGTGTGTTGGATACACACTCAGGTGTCTTCAACTCATAGGGTTTATACTTCATAGATCCGCAAGGCATAAACTTATTGCCTCAGAGACTTGATGACAGTGTTCTTCAAGTTTGGTGGAAAAGAGATGGAAAATCCAATGGTTGCACGGTGGATTTGAATGTTTGAGCATTTTTAATGATGCTAAATTATGTTGTTGAAGTATGTGCTTAATGAGTTGGTGATACACATGGATCAGATTGGTAGATTATTTGGTCAATAATAATATTTTTATTATTATTCATGTTTGTGGCCGACTTAGTTGGTAAATTGTGTTGCGCAAGTGTTAAATTGTGAAGTCTAGGAGATTTATGATCTTGAGGTGGTGGTTATAGACCATGCATATGATTTAGCGGTCAGAGATAGATTTGAATCAAGATATTTAGCATGTTGATTGAAGATATGGTGAATTAGGTTTTGTCGACCTAGTTCTTGTTATAAAATGACAAGTTAAGGAAAATTCAAGGTGCAGTGATCATCGATGTGAATGCTAGAGGTGGATAGAAAAGGGAGAGCCTGATTCAGTAGTAATCAGAAGTGTTTCAACAAGGATTTGAGCAGAGATCTACAATGTGCTACATTGGATTTGTATCAGACATAAGGTAGATGTCACTTACATAGTTCACAAAAAGTGTATAGCTCATTATAGTGATTGTATTGTAAGGCAGTGATCCTTCCTCGGGGTTGTATCCAAAGGATTTTCATTTGAGCAATGAGCTCTAGGCAATGAGCCTAAATGCATGTGCAATCCTCATACATTGTAATAAGGTTATACTTCTAACAAGGTATTTTCTTATTCTAGGTAAACAACCCCACCGTGGTTTTTCCCCTAACACGGTTTTCACTATAAAAATCTTGTGTCAAGTGTGTGAATGTGATTCTGATTTTTTTATGCATGTATACTTTATTTTCAAGTAATCAGATCCTAATATAGAACATTCATGTTTGAAGGGTTTTACAGACTAAGGGGTTAAAGATTAAATTTTTGGAGCTACTAATTCAGCCCCGCCCCTTCTTAGTTTTTGATTGTCATATTATCTACAATTGGTATCAGAGATTTGTTCCTTTGAAGGAAGCCTAGCATCTTGAGGGAGATCTTATATGATAACTTACAAGAAGGACAGTCCTAAGTTTGAAGGAACGAACTACCCTATATAGAAACAATGGATGATCACTCATCTAAGGTGCATAGGAGAAGAATATTTGTCCATTACAAAGAACTCCTACAGTCCTCTTGTGGATCTATTTACAGATACTCCAGATGAGAAGAAGCAGTTTGAGTGCAACATCAGAGAAAAGGAAGCACTGCTAAGTGCTCTATCAGATATAGAGTATACAAATATAATGGAATTAGAGACTACTCATGAGATATGGACAAAGTTAAAAACCCTACATGAAGGTGATGTGTGTCTAAAGCAAGCTAAGCTAAAAATCCTAAAAGAAAGGTATGGATCTCTAAGAATGTCTGGAGATGAGAACATTAACTCTTACATGTTGAAGATAAATGAATTAGTTTGTAGCATCGTATGTGACGGTGGTGTATTGGATGAAGGAGAGATTGTTTCAAAGGTGTTGAGATCTTTTCCTCCTACATACAAGAGAATTTTTTCTTCTTTTGAAGAAATCATAATTGTTTTTATTGTGACAAGAGATACATTGGTCGGTAACTTATATGCTTTTCAAATGAGTAAGTTTGGTGATTTTGTACCCAAATTTGAATCAGCCTTCAAGGATACTATATTAGGAAGAGAAATGCATAGACCAAATAAAGGTGAAGGATTTATGAGAAGGGTGTCTAAGTAACAAAAATATATGAGATAAGTTGAGGAAGAAGAAAGAGGGCTTCAAGAATTGGAAGCACTAGTGGTAAGGAGACTATCTAAAGGATTTGGTAAGTACAAAGGAAAAATGTTTTTGTTGCAAAAAGATAGGACATTATGATTCTGGTGCAGGAGCACCCAATAATGAAGACAATGAGGTCATGAGGCCTCCATGAATGTAATATTTTTTTTTATAGGCCAAGTGCCTATAAGGGTCAATGGATCCTTGGGATGTAATAAAAGCCTATTTGTAAGGCCTAGTAACCCTTGGGTACAATATAAGCCCTTGGACCTACTATGGTCATTCTGGCTTGGAAAGGGTAGAAATAGGTTTGTTAAGGTTGATTTGATGTTTTTTGGTCACAATAAAGTTATTTAGGTCCCTAGGAGTTGGTTTTGCAAGTTTTGCAAAAAGTTGCAAAATGTTGTCAGCAATAATGTTGCAACAAAAAGTTGCTAATGACAA
>MU225720.1:2751469-2772413 GCA_018584345.1 Thuja plicata
AGGAGTTGGTTTTGCAAGTTTTGCAAAAAGTTGCAAAATGTTGTCAGCAATAATGTTGCAACAAAAAGTTGCTAATGACAACATTTTTTTTGAAAATTTGTTAACCAACATTCAAAACCACCAAAAAAAGTTAGAATTGGTTTTAAAACATATAAAAATGCATCAAAAATCATTTTAGAGGTTGTGGAGGAGATTTGAAAATAGAATTTGAAAAAGTTGAATACAGAAACTGTGTTTTTTATGAAACTGACTGGTTTTTCATTGTGCCCAAACTTGTATTTATTTAAATGATAAATATTACTCCATAGGAAGTTGGATACATGTATTATCTTTATTTTTTAACAATTCTAAGGTCTTTTTGTGGAGAATTTAGGGAGAAATCAAATTTTTACCAACCGTGGGTTGCTGTTTTTGAAGAAAATCTGAATTAGTCAACTTCAAATCCACATATCTTCCAATGTAACCATTGGAAATTTTTAAAACCAATTTCAAATGAAATATATGAGAGTCTATTTTACATTGAATTTTTTCTCAATTATATTTGTTTCAATTCCAAGGAGAAATGTTTAAAACCCTAGCCGAGCATCTCTATGTGACTGGCAGAGTGGTTTAACTAGTAGGTTGCAGACCCCATAACTTTTGATGGGCTTCGAATTAGAGGCTATAATTGGAGAATTAGAATTCATTAAAATTCCCCTAAATGACCCCATATTTGGTTTGGAATAATACCAATTTTATATTATACTTCCTTCATTAAGTCATCCATTTAGGCCTCCTTGCCATTGGAGAAGATTTCCAAGTTGAAAGAGTTTTTGGAAGAACCCAAATCATTTCTCTTGGGAAAAGTGCTGCCCCAACATTTGAAATAAGATTATGTAATATTTTTACTAGTTCCTTTGGATGTTTTAACCACAAAATCCAAAAAGGTGTGCAGAAATGAATAGTAAACAACACTGTCAAGTAGGGCAGCTAAACAACACTGTCAAGTAAGGCAGTTTTGAGTTTTGGGTTGAATTGAACCAAGAGAATGTTTTGGTTGGTTTTTATGATGTCAAGCGGATATAATTGACATGTCAAAAGGATTCAAAGGCCTAGGGAAGAGACTGGAGTGGTTTTGTGTGAGGAAGGTGCATTTAGGTGCATTGGGTGAACTAGGGTGCATCACCACTAGGAGATGTATGAAACAATGATCAACTCAGTGAAGGGTTATGGGGAAAAAATATTGATGAGTTGGTGAAAAATATTGAGGCACTTTAAAGGTGTAAGGCTTTGGTGTGGATACTCCAATTAAAAGGGGTAGGAGGACTTGATTTGAACAAGCAAAGACTAGTAAAGGTGATTCAGTTTGCTAGTGGACCAGGGCTCTGCATCAAGTGGTATCAGAGAAAGAAAGATCCTTAGGAGAAGGATTGAGAACCATGTCTATAGAGGAAGGATAATCTAAGATCCCATCAAGGATAGCAAATGAAGAGCTTGCAAAGATTGTGAGAGAATAGATGGCATAAAATAAAGATTTGAGAAAAGAATTGGAAAGACTCAAAGGAAAGGTTGATAGGAAGGGTGGTGGAGACTCTGATGCAAATGAGGAAGGGAGTGAAGAAGAGCCCCTTGAGCAGGAAGAGGAAGAGGTTCCTGTAGATCAGAGACTACTCTTGAAGACCTTGAAGTCCATGGAGAGAAGGACAATGGATGCCAAACTAGATTTGCCCATGTATAGTGGGAAGATGGACCCTGATGCAGCAATGGATTGGGTTGATGCTCTCACAAGTTTCTTTGTCTATGAAGATATCCATGAAAATCAAAGGGTAAATATTTCCAAGTCAAAGTTGAAAGAATCTACACTCACATGGTGGAATTTCACTCAAGATGAAAGGGTGAAGGATGGAAAAAGACCAATATCCACTTGGAAAAGGATGGTAGCATTACTCAGAGAGCCATATGTCCCTGAAGATTATGAAGTTCAACTTCATAAGAGGATGATGAGTTTGAGGCAGAAAGAATTGGATGTCTCAAGTTACAATGAATAATTTCAGAGGCTTGTCATAAAATCCAAGTTGGCAGAGCCTGAAAGTGTGAAGCTTGCAAGATACATGCAAGGGTTGAGAGTTACAATAAAAGATGAACTCAGTTTGAGTAGCCCTACCACAATACAAAAATGCTATCAATTAGAATTTAAGGTTGAGGAGAAACTCAAGAGGAAACAAGATCAAGGTGGTAGAGGGAGAGGACAAAGAGATTTTGGAAATCGGGGCAGAGGCATGTCTAGTGGAAGAGGACAAGATCCTAAGGACTTTGGAGAATCAAGCCATGAACAAAACCAAGGAGAAAGCAGCTCTAGGGGATCCTTTAGGGGAAGGAGATAAAACTCTAGAGGAAGATTTGGGGGAAGAGGCACAGATACCATCAAATGCTTTAGATGTCATCAACCTGGGCACTTAGCATCAAAGTGTCCTAAAAAGGGGAACAAACAAGGTGAAAGGAGGGAAAATTTGGTGAGGGATGAAGACACGCATAGTGTACACTCACATGAATCCTTTGCAGAACCTGAACAAGGAGAAGCACTCATGATGAGAAGGACTTTGATCAAAGCACCTAGTGCACCAGAGCCACCCCAAAGGAAGACACTTTTTAGAACTACATGTAAAGTGGGAAATAAGGTATGTAAAGTGGTTATTGATTCTGGTTCTACTGATAATTTGGTGTCTCTTGAAGCAGTTGAAAAGATGAAACTGAAAAGGATTACACACCCCACACCCTACAAGGTGTCATGGCTCACAAAAGGGTAGCAAACAGTCATTGAAGAACAAGCATGGATAGAGTTTTAGATTGGGAAGTACAAGGACAAAGTACTTTGTGACATAGTACCTATGGATGCATGTCATTTTCTCTTGGGAAGACCATGGAAATATGACTTGGAGGCACACCATGATGGAAGGAAGAACACCTACTCCATCTGGTACCAAGGTGAGAAGGTAACTTTAATACCCATGGCTGATAATGGTGAAGAGAAAAAAGATTCCAAGTTTTTGTTTGTAGGAGAGAATTTTTAAAAGTGTTGAAGGAGAAAGATACTCCTTGTTATGCTTTGGTTGTGTTGCCAAAACAAGAAGAGGGAAGGGTATTGAAAGTGAAAGAGGAACCTAGGAGAGTAGGTCCTAAGGAGGTAGCAGATTTGCTAGAGATGTATAAGGGAATTGTAACCAAGGAGTTACCAAATACCTTACCCCCAATCAGAGAGATTAGCCATAACATTGATCTAATCCCTGGAGCCACACTCCCAAAAAAAGCAGCATATAAACTCACACCCCAGAAAAATGAAGAGATGTCCAGGCAAATCAAAGAACTATTGGAGAAGGGTTTAATAGCCAAAGGTTTAAGCCCTTGTGCAGTCCCTGTCCTATTAGCACCCAAGAAAGAGGGAACTTGGAGGTTGTGTACTGATTCTAGAGCCATTAATAGAATCACTATTAGGTATAGGTTCCCTATGCCTAGAATTGAAGACCTATTGGACCATCTAGGGGGTGCAAGGTACTATTCAAACATGTACTTGAAGAGTGGGTACCACCAAAACAGAATAAGGGCTGGAGATGAGTGGAAAATAGCCTTTAAAGCTAATGAAGGGCTATATGAATGGAGAGTAATGCCTTTTGGGTTATCAAATGCTCCTAGCACATTCATGAGGCTCATGAATGAGTTGTTGAAAACATTTCTTGGCAAGTTTTTGATTGTGTATTTAGATGATATCCTTATTTTTAGTAAGACTAAGGATGAACATTTGAAACAATTGAATTTGGTCCTTAAAAGATTGCAAGAGGAAAAGCTCCTAATAAATTTGGATAAATTTGTCTTCATGCAAGATGAATTGGTATATCTTGGTTTTGTGGTTTTTGGTGGAAGCATAAAGATGGATCTAAAAAATGTGGAAAGCATCTTTAATTGGCCCTCTCCAAGGACCATGACAGAGGTTAGAAGTTTTCGTATATTGGATTCTTTTTATAGGAAGTTCATAAGGGGATTCAATCATATTTGTGCATCAATTTTAGAGACAATCAAAGGGGGGAAGAAATGCAAGTTTGTGTGGACCAAGGAGGCTAAGGAAGCTTTTCAAAGTCTGAAACAAAAGGTAGCAAAGCAGCCTATACTGGCTTTTCCAAATTTTCAAAAGATTTTTACTATTGAATGTGATGCATCTAACGTGGCAATAGGGGCTATTTTGAGTCAAGAGGGGAGACCCATTGCACTTTTCAGTGAAAAGTTGAATGAGGCTAAGAGGAAGTACTCCTCTTATGATCTAGAGATGTATGCTTTAGTGCAAGCCTTGAAAAAATGGAGGCACTATCTCCTTCCAAAGGAGTTTATTATTTTTACTAACAACCAAGCACTTAGTTTTTTGAACAGCCAAGAGAAGTTTGTTGAACAATGCACCATTTGTCAAAAGGCCAAGGGCACTTCCACCAATGCTAGTTTGTATCAACCATTACCCATACCTACAAGGCCATGGGAAATTTGTAGTATGGATTTTGTAATGGGGCTGCCTAGGACTCAAAAAGGTTTTGATAGCATCTTTGTTGTGGTAGATAGGTTCAGCAAGATGGCACATTTCATGCCATGTAAAAGCACAAGTGATGCAACCTATGTAACAAATTTGTTTTTCAAAGAAGTAGTGAGGATACATGGGCTTCCTCAAACCATTGTGTCTGATAGAGATGCAAAGTTTATTGCCCATTTTTGGAGGACCTTACGGAAGTGGCTGGGAACAAACTTGAATTTTAGTTCAGCCTATCACCCACAAACTGATGGGCAAATTGAATTTGTCAATAGGTCCTTGGGAAACCTATTGAGATGCTTGAAAAAGCAATATGGAGACAAGTGGGACAATGTGCTTCCACAAGCTAAATTTGCCTTCAATGATTTTGTGAATAGGAGTACAGGAAGGAGTCCATTTCAGATTATGTATGGGCAAAATCCAAGAGGTATATTGGAGTTGAGAGAACTTCCACAGGGTGGGCAAGTGAGTGCTCATGGAGAGCAGTTTGCAAACAGAATGAAGGAGATTCATGATCAAGTGAGGTTGGCACTTGAGAAGAGTTCACAAAAGTATAAAGAGAGTGCAGATAAGAAGAGGAGGGATGTGCAATTCCAGGTTGGTGATATGGTGTGGGTGTATTTGAGGAAGGAGAGTTGCCCAAGAGAAAACATACCAAGTTGCTAATGAAGAAAGTGGGTCATTGCAAGGGTTTGAAGAAGCATGGGCTGAATGCCTATGAGATATCTCTTCCCTCTCACCTTGGTATATCTCCTATCTTGAATGTTTGTGATCTAACACCCTATAAAGGGCCTTGTGATGTAGGTACAGAGGTCCATGTAGAAGAGTTACAAGAGGATGTTGCTGGTATACCTCCTCATCCACCAAAGAAACCTGATAGGATCATTGACACAAGGGTCATCAAAAAGACCAGGAACAATATCTACAAGAACTACCTTGTCAAATGGGTGGGATATCCTAAAGAAGAAGCAATATGGATGGATGAAGCAGAGATAAAGAGGCATGGCACTTCCTTGGAGCAGCTTATCTCAAGTGGACTTGAGATCAATCCACCTTGGGAGTATGGTGCAGGAGCACCCAATGATGAAGACAATGAGGTCATGAGGCCTCCATGAATGTAATTTTTTTGTTTGATAGGCCAAGTGCCTATAAGGGTCAATGGATCCTTGGGATGTAATAAAAGCCTATTTGTAAGGCCTATTAACCCTTGGGTACACTATAAGCCCTTGGGCCTACTATGGTCATTTTGGCTTGGAAAGGGTAGAAATAGGTTTGTTAAGGTTGATTTGATGTTTTTTGGTCAAAATCAAGTTATTTAGGTCCCTAGGAGTTGGTTTTGCAAGTTTTGCAAAAAGTTGCTAAATGTTGTCAGCAATAATGTTGCAACAAAAAGTTGCTAATGACAACATTTTTTTTGAAAATTTGTTAACCAACATTCACAACGACAAAAAATAGTTGGAATTGGTTTTAAAACATATAAAAATGTGTCAAAAAAAATTTTAGAGGTTGTGGAGGAGATTTGAAAAGAGAATTTGAAAAAGTTGAATACATAAAATGTGTTTTTTATGAAATTTGACTGGTTTTTCATTGTGCCCAAACTTTTACGGATTTAAAAAATAAATATGACTCCATAGGAAGTTGGAGAAATGTCTTAGCTTTATTTTTCAACAAGTCTGAGGTATTTTGGTGGAGAAACGAGGGAGAAATCAAATTTTTACCAACCGTGGGTTGTTGTTTTTGAAGAAAATCTGAATTAGTCAACTTCAAATCCACATATCTTCCAATGTAACCATTGGAAATTTTTAAAACTAGTTTAAAATGAAAGATATGAGAGTCTATTTTAAATTTAATTTTGTCTCAATTAGATTGGTTTCAATTCCAAGGATAAATGTTTAAAACCCTAGCCGGGCATCTCTATGTGACTAGCAGAGTGGTTTAACTAGTAGGTTGCAGACCCCATAACTTTTGATGGGCTTTGAATTAGAGGCTATAATTGGAGAATTAGAATTCATTAAAATGACCCTAAATGACCCCATAGTTGGTTTGAAATAATACCAAGTTTAGATTATACTTCCTTCATTAAGCCATCCATTTAGGCCTCCTTGCCATTGGAGAAGATTTCCAAGTTGAAAGAGTTTTTGGAAGAACCCAGAACAGTCCTCTTGGGAAAAGTGTTGAAAAAAAATTTGAAATAAGATTATGTAATAATTTTTCTAGGTACTTTTGAGGTTATTCCCACAAAATCCAAAAAGGTGTGCAGAAATGAATAGTAAACAGCACTATCAAGTAGGTCAATTTTGAGTTTTGGGTTGAATTGAACCAAGAGAATGTTTTGGTTGGTTTTTAGGATGTCAAGAGGATATAATTGACATGTAAAAAGGATTCAAAGGCATGGGGAATATACTAGAGTGGTTTTGTGTGAGGAAGGTACATTTAGGTGCATTGGGTGAACTAGGGTGCATCACCACTAGGAGATGTATGAAACAATGATCAACTCAGTGAAGGGTTATGGAGAACAAATATTGATGAGTTGGTGAACAATATTGAGGCACTTTAAAGGTGTAAGGCTCCAGTTTGGATACTCCAAGTAAAAGGGGTAGGAGGACTTGATTTGAACAAGCAAAGACTAGTAAAGGTGATTCAGTTTGCTAGTGGACCAGGGCTCTGCATCAGATTCTAGATGTCCAAAAAGATTTTCCAAGCACAAATATGACAAGTCTAAATATGAGAAAAGATGTTATCATGTTGTTGATGAAGAAGGATTCATTGATGATGAATATAATAATAATAAGAGTGATGATAAGCAAATGTATCTTTCTATTAAATATGATAGATTTGATTCATAGGTTTCTATGCCTAATATTTCTACTAGATGTGTTGTTGAGGAAAATTCAATAGCCACCCAAGTTATGAAAAGAGATGAATGGATCATTGAAAGTGGTTTCTCTCATCATATGACTGACAGAAAGGATAGATTTTTAAGTTTTGAGAAGTATGATGGTGGAATGGTGAGATGGGGAGATAATTTTGGTGGTATGATCAGAGGATCTTTGGATGGAAATACTACTACTGAAGATGTGTTGTATGTAGAAAGCCTAAATCATAACCTCATTAGTGTTGGGAAAATAATGGACAAAGGTTATGGATTGCAATTTAAAGAGGACATATGAAATATTGTGAATGACTGAGCAATAGAGATTGCTACTTGGTCAAAAACTAAAGGTAATGTATTTCATTTAAATAGTGGTCAAAAGACTTGTTTGATTGTACAAATTGATGAAATTTGGTTATGGAACAAGAGTTTATGTCATGTGAATTTTGATAATATTATGACATTGAATTCCAAGCATGTTGTTAGATATTTTCCTAAAGTGAAGAACCCAACAATACTACATGCAAGGAATGCCAACTAGGTAAGCAAAAAAGAACTACATCAGATCTAAAATTGAAAATTCCAATGGTTTTCTTAATTTAGTTCATGGTGACTTATGTCGACCAACAAAAATAAGGATCATGCAAGGTGATAAATATTTTATGCTACTAATTAATGACTACTCTAGAATGTTTGGGTTACCTTATTGAAAGAAAAGTCTAAAGCGCTTGACAAGTTCAAGATCTTTAAAAATTTGGTTGAGACTCAGATAGGATTAAAGGTGAAGTGTCTGAGACCAAGTAGAGGTGGTGAATTCACATCAAATGAGTTCAACTCATTTTGTGAAAAATATGGAATCAAGAGGCAATTATTAGATCCATGGACACCGCAACAAAATAGAGTCATTGAAAGAAAGAACATATCAATTCTTGATACTACAAGAACCATGATGATGGAAGGAAAGGTTCCACAGATATTTTGGAAAGAAGCAGTGAGAACTGCAGTTGTACCATCCTAAAAATTAAGCACATGTGCTCATTTTAGGATCATTTTGGGTCCGCTATAGTGTGTTCATTATGGTAGGACCTCATTTTATACTTAAATGCATAATAAATTCAGATATAGGTCCTCTCCCTTCTTCAAACTCGAGATTGGATCTAATTTCTATGCATATTTTCTTATTTTCCCTCCATTCATAATTCACTTCATTCTTAGGTCCTTTTACATGAATTTTACATCATGGAAGTTGCCCAGATTTCCCAACAAACAAGGCCTTTCAGACCTCCCTTTTAGCACACAACCCTAGGTCTCAGACTGGCTTTACCAAAGTCTTCTTGTACAAGGCCAACTTGGGTTGGTCTTATCCTGGACTAGGTCAACTTAGGTCAGCCTTGTCCTAAGTTTTTTGGGGGGGGCTTCAGGCCTGATGCGGGATTGTTTCTCCTAGGTGCTTAATCGGGGTCGGCCTTGTAGAATCTGAGCCCCAAAATGTCTATAAAAGGAGACCTCTTCCTCTCATTTTCTCATCTTATCTTTATGCAAGAATTATTGAGAAAACTATTTTGAATTCAAGAGATTAAATTGAAAGAAAATATCCATTGAAGACATTCATCAAGTATCCAAGGTATTTTATTTTAAGATATATCTTTTTCCCCCATTGAAGGCCAAGAAGTTTGACATCAAGGAAGGAGATCTACACTTCTACATCAAGTCTTTCTCTTCTCTCTCCTATAATCTTCAACAATTAGGTGAATTACGACATCTATTTCATGAGGTTTTTTATTTCATGATTTTCTTTTGGTTTTTGTGTTCATTCAAAGCTATTGCATCAACATTTTGGATCACATATTTAGAGATAATTGCATCTACATGGTATGATATACTCCATTGTTTAGATCTAATCTCTACTACATGTCAGCATTCTTTTAATTTCATCTATTTCATTTAAAGTTTAATTACTATGTAGGAGCTTTACCAAGGCAAGCCCCTCCCCATAAAAATTTCCCCTTCTTTTCTGTGTGCAAGAAAAGATGTCAGAGCTTTGGCTCTATATTTTTAGGGTTTTGGAACCAGTTACATGTCTGCTATAGATTCCAATAAATTTTGTTCTTCCACAACAAGTTAAACTTTCTTGGACAAGGTTGACTTGGTTCAGCACTATCCTGAGGGTCTGCAAGTTTCACTGCCAGAAGATACAAGTCTCAGGGTTCCAATTCTAGAATGATTTCTATTTTTGACAGCACAGTGATAATCAACATCAGATCTAAAAATTAAGCCCTTTCCTTCTCATTTCAAGGTAAATTCATTCTCCCTTAATCATTTATCAATTCTATGTATCATCATCACTTACATCATCATAAAATGAATCCACCAAACAAACCTCCACCCCTATATTTTGTGTGGATCACGCATTTGCACCCTTACTCTCTTGGTAGTGCAAATTGGATTCACCTTGTAGGGAGAGTTCGGTATGCCTAATGTATATAGAATTGGTGGTCTATCATTGATCACCATTTCCTATATTAAAATAGTATACACTCTCAGTAGAGTACAGTTAAAAGGAGATACGGGAAAGACTCCCTATGAACTTTGGTGTGAAAATCTTCCTACTATCAAATACTTTAGAATCTTTCGCAGTAAATGTTATATCAAGAGAGATGAAAATATTGGAAAGTTTGATTCAAGATGTGATGAAGGCATATTCCTTATATATTATACGAAGAGAAAGGAATATAAATATTAAAACAAGAGGCTAAGAAGAATAATGGAAAGTGCAAAAGTGAAAGTGGAAGAAAGCATTGCAAGTTTATCCAAATCAAGAGGATATGATTCTAATGATGAGAAATCCATCTCAATCCAGAGAGATCAAAAAAGGAACAAGGTCAAGTATAATGAGGTACTGTGAATCAAATTGATGAAACGTACACTAGTGAATAAGATGAAGGGAAAAAGGCTGAACCAAGATCCAAAACACCAAGGTATATCAAATTAAATCAATCTAAAGATCAAATCATTGGAGATAGAAACAAGGGTGTTTAGACAAAAAAAAAAATTGTTGATGAACAGGTATGCCTAATCTCATAAGTTGAGCCAGATTATGTCAAGGAATCCTACAAGGATGAAAATTAGTACAAGGCAATGAAAGAAGAGTTTGTTAGAGTATATAGTTATCTTCACTTATTAATTATATCATGTTGATATTAATTATTAAGTTAGTCATACTCTATTTTTCTCTTAAGCTTTCTCTTAGGTTAGATTTTTCCCCTTTAGGGTTTCATTCACCTTTAAGGTTGAATGCTTGTAATTAGTTGATCACTTTTTGGAAAATATAATTTTGCTCTCACTCCGCTAAGATTTTCCAAGGCTTTTGTCTCTGTGGTTTCCATTCAGCATTAGGCATTTGCATGCAGGTGTTCTTGGTGAGCTGTGAAGTTGGATTTCTCAACTTCTACATGGTATCAGAGCCACCCTGTCGCTACCTGGTTTGAAGGTTTTTTAAAGCCGTGATTCAAAGACGACAGCCATAACTTCTCTGGAGTTTTTCTGTCACTTTGAAGGAGGCACTATTTTTTGGAGCCATTTGAGAAACAATGGACTCCACCATTGCATTTAGAAGGCCTGGGAGAGTTAAAATACCTATAAACTTTGCTGGTTTTGGTCACAGTGACCCCAGAGGAAAAAAATTGACCTCCTAGGCCGTACGGCTCAAAAAATGAGGCAAAAAAAAAAATTTTAAAGTATTTTTTTAAGGTTTTTCGGGACTGCTAGAGCATGCCACCCCACAGCCACCCCGGCCCAGCTCAGCCAAGCCCGCGCCACCCACCGTCCGCCAGTCTCCGGCGGAGCGGCTCCACCACCGGCGGCGCCACCAGCGACTGCGCTGCCGCCCGAGAGTGACCAGCCACCGGTGACCGCCACTGGTTTGCCGCCAACCCACCACTAGCCCACCANTGATGGTGCTGACATTACCCTAACATCAACCCTCCCGGGAAAAAAAAAATTCGGCCAAAATTTAAATTTTTCGGCCATTTTTTGAAATCTCCGGTGACCAGAAAAAATTTTCGGTGACAGCCTCGACGGCCGTCAATTTTTTTCCAATGGATAGTGGCGGGCGTTTGAACATTAAATTTTATCCAGCGTCTGGTTTTTTCCAGAGAGTTGGCTTTAGGAGGGGCACTTGGTGTTTTGGCCGTAACTTGAGCATACGGTGTCCATTTTCAAAAAATGAAATATCGTCAAAAAGGTGTTTTCGAGCCAGACGTGATGATGCTGGTCTTGTTTGTTGATTTGGCCATTTAAGCTCCTATTTTTGGTGTCAAAGTTGAGATTTTTTTATCCTCCTCCTCTGCATTAGGACCTCAAGTTTTTCTCTTGTTCTTTATGTTTTTTTGCTTCATTTTATGGTGTACGGGAGTTAGTTTGATAGTTTGTGGGGGGGCATATTTCTTTTTGCATTTTCAATTTAGAGAGACCCTTCTTCTTCCATCTTATTCTCTCAATGTCAGACACATCCATTGTCATTCTGACTCTACATAACTCCCACACATAGAAGCCACAAATGACCAAAATCCTCATGTCTCGAGGTTTATGGTTCTGCCTGGATATAGTTCAACCAGTTCTATAGAGGCCTTATGAGGCTCTTATGCACAGAAATATGATGGATGAGGCAATGGGTCTCATTGTCATGAATATTTTAGATGGGTTGTTGTTCCACCTAGATGGTCTGACCACACCCAGGGATATGTGGGACAAGTTTTCCACCTTGTTTGGCACAATGAATCAATTCAAGGTTCTCTAGATAGATGCAGAGTTCACCTCCTTGGTACCTAAATCATTCACCAGCATTGAGGACTTCCTGATGAAGTTCAAGTCTCTTCGATCTATTTTACAAGTTGCTAGAAAGACGAAGTCAGATGATGAGTGTATCTTTCTAATACTCTCAAAGCTTCGTGGCCCTTATTAGTTTTTCACTTCTACCTTCTACTCCACTCTGGATGCACTGGGTGCACGACATGTTATGCCCTCTTTTGAGACCTTCTGTGACAGGTTAACTTGTGAGTAGTCCAAGCTTAGTCAAATGGATTCTCTTACCGGTTCACAGTCATAGGCATTGCTTGCCAAGTCATCTCAGGATACGCAAAAGCTGAAGCCGAAGTAGATATCTGATTCCTCTTCTCAGCACTCTATAGGCTCATCATCTCCTTCTAAGAAGGAGAAATATAAGACTAATAACCCTACATGTTCCTATTGTCAGAAGGGGCCTCATGATGAGTCACATTATTTTTGGAAGAGATTTGATGGCTATGAGAAACAGATTGCAGATTTGCAAGCTCTCCTTCAGAAGAGCACTATTTCCTCTCCATCCTCTTCCACCTCACAGGGGTCTACTTTTCAATCTTCTACCTCATCTTCGACATCTGAATAGGATTTTGGATAGGGTCATGCATTACGGGCTTCTGTTGCATTCCCTTCCTAGGTCCCTTGGATACTGGATTCTAGTGCTTCTCACCATATGGCATCTTCTCTGGAGATCTTCTCTTCTAATGAGGCTTCTCCTATTCCCCACATTCTCATGGGGAATAACAATGTTATGCCAGTCTGTGGGAAAGGTTCTGTACACATTCAGGATGGCACATTCAATGATATATTGTATGTTCCATCTCTATTTGCAAACCTTCTCTCAATTTACCATATTACACACAGTGTATCAGGGAAGACAGTTGAGTTCACTCCAGATTCAGTCTTCATTCGGGATAGTGTGACAGGTGGCATTGTTGCTACATGGACAGTTTATCATTCCACCTGACTCTACACCTTTTCTCACTTTGGTCCACCATCTCCATCATCAGAGCACAGCTCTCCTCTTCCATGAGAGCATCATGTGGTGCAATTAGGTCACTTGAACCTCTGTTTTATTCCTGAGACCACTACTGTGACTGCCACACCACATCTTGTTGAGGTGTTTTCTCTTCAGCAGGACTCTTCTTCAGCACTGCCAGACCCTCCAACTCCATTCATTGAGCCACCAGGTGTAGTTGTTGAGGATTCTATAGAGGACACTCATCTCCTCTCTCATGATAGTGTCAGCACACCTATCATACCACTTGCATTGGGGATTCCATTACAGGATCCTCCTATCTACTCCTTTGAGCATCATCTCGTCCTTCCAGTGCCACCTCTTCTTTCAAGATTACCTCTTCAGTACTCACTGTATTTCACTCATTTGCATTGTAGTCACAGTGGTTTGTTCATTGATCCAGGGGTTCTTTCATTCTGGGGGGCTTTGGAGCCTTGACCCTCTCTCACAGGGGGGTTGGTAGCACGCATTGTACTCATGGCTTTGAGAGAGTCTCTTGAAGTCATCCTTTGTCTTTTTCTTGCTTTTATATCTATTTTTGCAGAGGATTTTTTCCCACTGGATTTTCTCCTTTGTCTCTGGTTTACAGAGATTTCCTTGTATTGGGTACCTGATCAAGCCTTGTTGTTGGAACCCATTTTTCTTGCTTTCATAGTTGTGCTAGGGTAGCTTACCTCCTAAGCTTCACTTAAGGGGGGTGTTAGAGTATATAGTTATCTTCACTTATTAATTATATCATGTTGGTATTAATTATTAAGTTAGTCATACTCTATTTTTCTCTTAAGCTTTCTCTTAGGTTAGCTTTTTCCCCTTTAGGGTTTCATTCACTTTTAAGGTTGAATACTTGTAATTAGTTGATCACTTTTTGGGAAATATAATTTTTCTCTCACTCCGCTGAGATTTTCCAAGACTTCTGTCTCTGTGGTTTCCATTCAGCATTAGGTATTTGCATGCAGGTGTTCTTGGCGAGCTGTGAAGTTGGATTTCTCAACTTCTACAGAGTTTACACAAATAGAGAAAAACAATACTTGGATACTTATTCCTAGGCCTATATACAAAAATGTAATTTGCACCAAATGGGTATTCAGAAATAATCTAAATGGAAAGGTTGTGAGTAATAAAGAAATTTTAGTCTGCAAAGGTTATGCAAGAATTAAAGGTATTGATTATGAAGAAACATTTGCACCTGTGACAAGATTGGAAGCAGTAAGACTATTCCTTGCGCATGCTACTCATAAGAACTTCAAAGTTTATCAGATGGATGTCAAATCAGCCTTCTTGAACAAGAATTGGAGGAAGAAGTATACATTAAACAATCAAATGGATTCCAATTGACTGATCATAGGACATGATATGCTTATTGAAGAAGGCCTTGTATGGAATAAAGGAAGCTCCTAGAGCTTGGTACTCAAGATTGGATAAGTATCTACTTAATATTGGTTTCATCAAAGGTAATGGTGATATTAATTTATACTTTAAGGTTGATTATGAGAAAAAATTGATTGTTGAAGTCTTTTTTGATGACGTTATCTTTGGAGGTAATGACAAGATAAGTTGAGAGTTTTCCTTGGAAATGCAAAATTTGTTTGAGATATTCATGATAGAAGAAATGAAATTCTTCTTGAGATTGAAAATTATCCAATCAGATGAAGGAATATTTGTATCACAAGCTAAATATGTGAAGGAGCTACTAAATAAATTTGGTTTTGATGATTCAAGATGAGTAGGTACACCCATGGTGATCGGATGTAAACTCACAAAGGAAGATGAGACTCCAAAGGTAAATTAATATAGGTATAGATCAATGATTGGTGGCTTATTATATCTAACTCATACTAGACCAGACATCATGAATAGTGTATGTTTAGTTGCAAGATTTCAAGCAGAGCCAAAGAAGAATCACGAAATTGTAGTCAAGAGGAAATTTAGGTACTTGAAAGAGAAAGTTGACTTTGGGATATGGTACCCTAAAGGGAGTCATTTTACTTTGTCTACTTATACAAATGTGGATTGGGTAGGAGATATTGATGAAAGAAAAAGTACAAGTGGTGGAGCATTCTTCTCAGGCAGTAGATTGGTCTCTTTGATGAGAAAGAAACAAATTTGTACTTCACAGTCCATGCATGAAGCTGAATATGTTGTTGCCGCTATAAATTGCACTTAGGTAGTATGGATGAAATAGATGTTATCTAATATTTGAATTTCCTATGTTGAACATATTACTATCTATTGTGATAACTCAAGTATTATAAATATCTCAAAGAATTCAGTACTGCACTCAAAGACAAAGCACATTTCAATCAAGTTTCATTTCTTAAGGGAGGAAGTAAATTAAAATGAAGTGCGACTGGAGTACATACCTACCAAAGAAAAATTTGGTAATATCTTTACTAAATTGTTTCCTAAGGAGAAATTTGAGTATCTTAGAGGCAAGTTAGGGGTCATTACCCCTCCCACACAAAACTAAGATACAGAGGGATGCATCAGTCTAAAATAGCTACATGAAGATAACATTAAAGCTCGATTGGTGTAGGGAGGCTACTACTCAAGGGGAGTAGTAAGCATGGTAAGAAAAAAATTTATGACCTGAAGTTAAGTATTTGTAGGAAGCTACAAGGAAGTGCAAAAATCAGTGAGTTAAGTGTTTGATCAGTATGTGGATGTTTTAGAGGTGTGTATGTGCAAGAAAGGAAGATGGGGTTAATAAGGTAGTAGAAGGAGAAAAGGAAAAGGAAGCAGACATTGATATGAAAAAATAGTTTGATAAGAATAGTTGATACACATTTTTCATTTATGTCAACGGGGGAGAAAAACACATGTGAAAATTATGAAGTATGAAGAGCAAGTACAAAAGAGAAGAACAGATGAAGACAACAAAGTATCAGAAGAGAGATCAGAGAAGAAGATCAAGAAGGAAGTTGATCAGATAAGAGAAGCAAGTCTGTGTATACTTGTACATAAGAAAGAAGTGGGCTAAGATGTGTGGTGTGTATCTAAGGGAGAAAATTTGATGAAGAGAAGAGTATGTAATATGATTGTAACCAAGAGCATACTCCCAAGGGGAGAATAATCAAAGAAGATAAGTGTTATTAGAGAGACTCTGAAAGATAATGCTTGATATTCTTTTAATTTCATCTATTTCATTTAAAGTTTAATTACTATGTAGGAGCTTTACCAAGGCAAGCCCCTCCCCATAAAAATTTTCCCTTCTTTTCTGTGTGCAGGAAAAGATGTCAGAGCTTTGGATCTATATTTTTAGGGTTTCAAAACCAGTTACAGGTCTGCTACAGATTCCAATAAATTTTATTCTTCCATGACAAGTTCAACTTTCTTGGACAAGGTTGACTTGGTTCAGCACTATCTTGAGGGTTTGCAAGTTTCACTACCATAAGATACAAGTCTCAGGGTTCCAATTCTAGAATTATTTCTATTTTTGACAGCACAATGATAATCAACATTGTAGAAATTAAGAAATCCAACTTCACAGCTTGCCAAGAACACCTACATGCAAAATACCAGTTACAAAGAATGAAGCCAACGACAGAAAAAGCAGAAACCCTTCTGTGCCCAAAAAGTGAGCTCATATGTATTCAGAGAGTATGCAAAAAACAATTACAAGCATTCGACCTTAAAGGTGGATGAAACCCTGAAAAAGGAAAAGGCTAACCTAAGAGAAAGCTTAAGTGAAAAATAGAGTACGACTAACTTAATAATTAATATCAACATAATATAATTAATAAGTGAGGAAAACCATGTACTCTAACACCCCCCCTTAAGCGAAGCTCAGGAGGTAAGCTAACCTAGCATAGCTTTGAAAACAAGAAATGGGTCCTAGCAACAAGGCCTGATCAGGTACCCAATACAAGAAAATCTCTGTGAACTGGAGATAAAGGAGAAAACCCATTGGGAAAAACTCCTCTCCAAAAAGAGATATAAAAGCAAGCAAAAGACAAAGGATGACTTCAAGAGACTCTCTCAAAGCCATGAGTACAATGCGTAGGATGACTTCAAGAGACTCTCTCAAAGCCATGAGTGCAATGCATGCTGTCAACCCCCTGTGAGAGAGGGTCAAGGCTCCAAAGCCCCCCAGAATGAAAGAACCCCTGGATCAATGAACAAACCACCATGAATCCAATACAAAGGAGTGAAAGGAAGTGAGCACTGAAGAGGTGACATCGAAATATGAGGTGTCACTAGAAGGCCGAGCTGATGCTCAAATGAGAAGAAGCGAGGATCCTAAAATGGAATCCCAAATGCAAGTTGTATGACAGGTGTGCTGACACTATCATGAGAGAGGAGATGAGTGTCCTTTATAAAATCCTCAACAACTGCACCTGGTGGCTTGATGAATGGAGCTGGAGGGTCTGGCAATGCTGAAGAAGAGTCTTGCTGAAGAGAAAGAACCTCAACAAGTTGTGGTGTGGCAGTCACAGCAGTGGTCTCAGGAACAACACAGAGGTTCAAGTGACCTAACTACACCACATGATGCTCTTGTGGAAGAGGAGAGTTGTTCTCCAATGATGGAGATGGTGGACCAAAGTGAGAAAAAGTGTAGAGACGGGTGGAATGATCAACTATCCTTGTAGCAACAATGCCACCTTTCACACTATCCTGAATGAAGACTGAATCTGGCATGAACACAACTATCTTCCCTGATCCACTGTGTGTAATATGATAAATCGAGAGAAGGTTTGCAAACAGAGATAGAACATACAATACATCATTGAATGTGCCATCCTGAATGCGTACAGAACCTTTCTCGCAGACTGGCATAACAGTGTTATTCCCCATGAGAATGTGGGGAATGGGAGAAGCCTCAATAGAAGAGAAGATCTCTAGAGAAGACATCATATGGTGAGAAGCACTGGAATCCAGTATCCAAGGGACCTAGAAAGGGGATGCAACGGAAGCCCGTAATGCATGACCCTATCTAAAATCCTGTCTAGATGTCGAAGATGAGGCAGAAGACTGAAAATCAGACCCGTGTGAGGTGGAAGAGGATGGAGAGGAAATAGTGCTCTTTTGAAGGAGAGATTGCAAATCTACAATCTATTTCTCATAGCCATCAAATCTCTTCTAAAAATAATGTGACTCATCATGGGGCCCCTTCTGACAATAGGAACAGGTAGGGTTCTCATTCTTCTGTTTCTCCTTCTTAGAAGAAGATGGTGGGCCAGTAGAGTGCTAAGAAGAGGAATCAGATATCTGCTTTGGCTTCGGCTTCTGTGTATCCTGAGATGACTTGGCAAGCAATGCCTATGACTGTGAACCTGTAAGAGAATCCATCTGACTGAGCTTGGACTGCTCACGAGTTAACCTATCATAGAAGGTCTCAAAAGAGGGCATAACATGTCGTGCACCCAGTGCATCCATAGTGGAGTAGAAGGTAGAAGTGAAAATTTGATAAGGGCCACGTAGCTTTGAGAGTATCAAAAAGATACACTCATCATCTGACTTCATCTTTCCAGCAACTTGTAAAATAGATCGAAGAGACTTGAACTTCATCAGGAAGTCCTCAATGCTAGTGAATGATTCAGGTACCAAAGAGGTGAACTCTATATCGATCTGGAGAAACCTGAACTGATTCATTGTGTCAAACAAGGTTGAAAACTTGTCTCACATATCCCTGGGTGTGTTCAGACCATCTAGGTGGAACAACAACCCATCTAAAATATTCATGGAAATGAGGCTCATTGCCTCATCCATCATATTTCTATGCATAAGAGCCTCATAAGGCCTCTGTAGAACTGGCTGAACTGTATCTATGTAGGACCATAAACCTCGTGACATGAGGAGTCTGGTCATTTGTGGCTTCCATGTGTGGTAGTTATGTGGAGTCAGAATGACAATGGATGTGTCCGACATTGAGAGAATAAGATGGAAGTAGAAGGGTCTCTCTGAATTGAAAATGCAGAAATAAATATGCACCCCTCCATAGACTATCAAACTAACTCCCGTACACCACAAAATGAAGCAAAAAATAAAAAAAACAAGAGAAAAACCTGAGGTCCAAAAGCAGAGGAGGAAAAACAAAGCTTCAACTTTGATGCCAATAATAGGAGCTCAAATGGCAGAACCAGCAATCAAGACCAGCATCAACACGTCTGACTTGGAAACACCTTTTTGACGATATTTCATTTTTCAATAACGGACATCGTATGCTTAAGTTATGACCAAAAAACCAAGTGCCCCTATGAAAGACAACACTCTAGAAAAATACAAAAATGGAAAAAAATTTGACGTCCAAATGACCATCACATCTACCGAGGTTAAATTTGACAGCAGTCAGGAGTTCACCGGAAAAGAAGATTTTCACCGAAAAATTTGAATTGTCGCTAGAAACAAATTCTAGGAGCGCTGACATCTGGGTGACGTCACCACCGTCACCTGCAGGTTGAGGTGGCAAGCCGGTGGCTGGCTGCTCCGGGGCGGTTCCCGAGGCGACAGCGCAGCTGCTGGTGGCGCCGTCGGTGGGGGAGCTGCTCTGCCAGTATCAAGCGGCTCGTGGGCGGTGTGGGCCTGTGTGAGCTGAGCCAGGGTGGCGCCAGGGTGGTGTGTTGGTGGCATGCTCTAGCAGCCCCAAAATTTATGAAAAAACCTTCATTTTTTTATTTTTTTATTTTTTTTTCCTCGAAAAACATGCCCGTATGGCTTGGGAGGCTAAATTTTTTGCTTGAGGTCACTGTGACCAAAATGGTCAAACTTTATAGGTATTTTGACTCTCTCGGGCCTTCTAAACACAATGGTGGAGTCTATTTTTGCTCAAACGGCTCTGAAAAATAGCACCTCCTTCAAAGTGACAGAAAAACTCAAGAGAAGCTGTGGCTGCCATCTTCAAATCATGGCTTCAAAAAACCTTCAAACCAAGCAGCGACAGGGTGGCTCTGATACCATGTAGAAGTTGCACTAGTAAATTTGACCTCAAATTTTGATGAAACTTGGTCAAAATTTTGACAATAATTGGTCAAATTTACGACCAAAACTTTCATCGATCTTTTTTGTCAAATTTTTGACGTATTTATAATTCGTCAAAATTTTGACCAAAAAAAAGGTCGAAATTTTGACTATAGCCCAGGCTTAAAATTGTCGTCATTTTTTTTATAAAGGTTAAAATTTTGACCAATATTTTCACCAATGTTTGGTCGAAATTTCGACCAATGCACTAAAAAAATTGATGAGAATGCCATACTTTCCACCAATCCAATGGTCAAAATTTTGACCATTGGATTGGTCGAAAGTATGGCATTCTCGTCGATTTTTTTAGTGCATTGGTCAAAATTTTGACCAATCGTTGATGGAAATTGTTTTAGCGTTGGTCGAAATTTTGACCAATCGTTGGTGGAAATTGGTTCTAGCGTTGGTCAAAATTTCGACCAATCGTTGGTGAAAATTGGTTCTAGCGTTGGTCAAAATTTCGACCAATGCTAATTTTTTTTTTTTTTAAATGTTACATAATTTTTTTAATTCATGTATTATATTCCTATGAAAGGATAAAGACAACGATACTTGTCAAAAGTCATATTTGCAACAAACTTTCTAAATGTGTATGTAGAATTTGGAATTATAGACAATGCACGTGATCCATTTGAAAGAATGTGTTAAGAAGAGCTTCAGCACTCCATTATCAGCTCTAAAATATTATTCTCAGGTTATAGACCTATTTTATAAA
>MU225720.1:2777420-2799303 GCA_018584345.1 Thuja plicata
TCAGGAAACCCTAGCCTTAAAAATTACTAATGATGTTCGATAACCATAATTCTGTATATTTACATTGAAGAATTTCGCAATAAACTGCGTGATGATTTTTTATCAAAAATCATCACACAGTTTACCCGAATATCTATTACTACCAACGATAAATTGATTATAGCTCAATAAACCTTAGCCTATTAGATACTTTAGATTGAAGAGTTTTCACAATAAACTGCATGGTAAATTTTTTATTGAAAATCATTACACGGTTTACCCGAATATCTTTTACTGCCAACCATTTCTTCAACATATTTCACTTCACGCACTGTCTCCCCACATTCTGCTTACCAATCAGCTCTGTTCATGAATTGTTTTGGAGCTTCTCTCGAACTACGTGGAGTCAAAGAATGGGAAGAAGATATAGGGAAGAGGACCCAATACGTGGAATCAAATGGTGCAGCTCCCAGAATTCCTTTCTTTCCCCTCACAATTTTGCGAAGCTCCAAACAAAATGTGCCCGCTCCCGCCCGCGCCCAAAATGAAAGCGGAAGTCGCATTGAAATGAAATGCATTTCTTTTTTTTTTCACTTTTATGCCCCGTGTTGGTCAAAATTTCGACCAACACATAGTTGGTCAAAATTTTGACCAACACGGGATGTGTTGGTTAAAATTTCGACCAACACGGGCATAAAAGAAAAAAAAAAGAAAATTTTAAAACCATTTTGCACTTTGGTCGAAATTTGGGTTCAAATCTACTAGTGTTGAGAAATCCAACTTCACAGCTTTCCAAGAACACCTGCATGCAAAATACCTGTTACAAAGAATGAAGCCAACGACAGAAAAAGAAGAAACCCTTCTGTGCTCAAAAAGTGAGAGCTCAAATGTATTCAGAGAGTATGCAAAAAATAATTACAAGCATTTGACCTTAAAGGTGAATGAAACCCTAAAAAAGGAAAAGGCTAACCTAAGAGAAAGCTTAAGTGAAAAATAGAGTACGACTAACTTAATAATTAATATCAACATGATATAATTAATAAGTGAGGAAAACTATGTACTCTAACAAACATCAGATCTAAAAATTCAGCCCTTTCCTTCTCATTTCAAGGTAAATTTATTCTCCCTTAATCATTTATCAATTGTATATATCATCATCACTTACATCATCATAAAATGAATCCACCAAACAAACCTCCACCCCTATATTTTGTGTGGATCACGAATTTGCACCCTTACTCTCTTGGTAGTGCAAATTGGATTCACCTTGTAGGGAGAGTTTGGTATGCCTAATGTATATAGAATTGGTGGTCTATCATTGATCACCATTTCCTATATTAAAATAGTATACACTCTCAGTAGAGTACAGTTAAAAGGAGATACGGGAAAGACTCCCTATGAAATTTGGTGTGGAAATCTTCCTACTGTCAAATACTTTAGGATCTTTCGCAATAAATGTTATATCAAGAGAGATGAAAATATTGGAAAGTTTGATTCAAGATGTGATGAAGGCATATTCCTTGTATATTATACCAAGAGCAAGGAATATAAATATTAAAACAAGAGGCTAAGAAGAATAATGGAAAGTGCAAAAGTGAAAGTGGAAGAAAGCATCGCAAGTTTATCCAAATCAAGAGGATATGATTCTAATGATGAGAAATCCATCTCAATCCAGAGAGATCAAAAAAAGGAACAAAGTCAAGTACAATGAGGTACTATGAATCAAATTGATGAAATGTACACTAGTGAATAAGATGAAGGGCAAAAGGTTGAACCAAGATCCAAAACACCGAGGTATGTCAAATTAAATCATTCTAAAGATCAATTCATTGGAGATAGAAACAAGGGTGTTTAGACAACAACAAAAAATTGTTGATGAATAGGTATGCCTAATCTCATAAGTTGAGCCAGATTATGTCAAGGAATCCTACAAGGATGAAAATTGGTACAAGGCAATGAAAGAAGAGTTTACACAAATTGAGAAAAAAAATACTTGGATACTTATTCCTAGGCCTATATACAAAAATGTAATTTGCACCAAATGGGTATTCAGAAATAAGCTAAATGGAAAGGTTGTGAGTAATAAAGAAAGATTGGTCTGCAAAGGTTATGCAAAAATTAAAGGTATTGATTATGAAGAAACATTTGCACCTGTGACAATATTGGAAGCAGTAAGTCTATTCCTTGCACATGCTACTCATAAGAACTTCAAAGTTTATCAGATGGACGTCAAATCAACCTTCTTGAATGGAGAATTGGAGGAAGAAGTATACATTAAACAATCAAATGGATTCCAATTGACTGATCACAGTACATGGTATGCTTATTAAAGAAGGCCTTGTATGGAATAAAGGAAGCTCCTAGAGCTTGGTACTCAAGATTGGATAAGTATCTACTTAATCTTGGTTTCATCAAAGGTAATGATGATATTAATTTATACTTTAAGGTTGATTATGAGAAAATTTTGATTGTTGAATTTTTTGTTGATGACATTATCTTTGGAGGTAATGACAAGATAAGTCGAGAGTTTTCCTTGGAAACGCAAAATTTGTTTGAGATGTCCATGATAGAAGAAATGAAATTCTTCTTGAGATTGCAAATTATCCAATCAGATGAAGGAATATTTGTATCACAAGCTAAATATGTGAAGGAGCTACTAAATAAATTTGGTTTTGATGATTCAAGATGAGTAGGTACACCCATGGTGACCGGATGTAAACTCGCAAAGGAAGATGAGACTCCAAAGGTAAATCAATATAGGTATAGATCAATGATTGGTGGCTTATTATATCTAACTCATACTAGACCAGAGATCATGAATAGTGTATGTTTAGTTGCAAGATTTCAAGAAAAGCCAAAGAAGAATCATGAAATTATAGTCAAGAGAAAATTTAGGTACTTGAAAGAGAAAGTTGACTTTGGGATATGGTATCCTAAAGGGAATCATTTTACTTTGTCTACTTATACAAATGTGGATTGGGTAGGAGATATTGATGAAAGAAAAAGTACAAGTGGTGGAGCATTCTTCTCAGGCAATAGATTGGTCTCTTCGATGAGAAAGAAACAAAATTGTACTTCACAGTCCATGGATGAAGCTGAATATGTTGTTGCCGCTATAAATTGCACTCAGGTAGTATGGATGAAATAGATGTTATCTAATATTTGAATTTCATGTGTTGAACATATTACTATCTATTGTGATAACTCAAGTATTATAAATATCTCAAAGAATTCAGTACTACACTCAAAGACAAAGCACATTTCAATCAAGTTTCATTTCTTAAGGAAGTAAATTAAAATGAAGTAAGACTGGAGTACATACCTACCAAAGAAAAATTTGGTAATATCTTTACTAAAATATTTCCTAAAGAGACATTTGAATATATTAGAGGCAACTTAGGGGTCATTACCCCTCCCACACAAAACTAAGATACAAAGGGATGCATCAGCCTAAAATAGCTACATGAAGATAACATTAAAGCTCGATTGGTGTAGGGAGGCTACTACTCAAGGGGAGTAGTAAGCATGGTAAGAAAAAGTTTTATGATCTGAAGTTGAGTATTTGTAGGAATCTACAAGGAAGTGCAGAAATCAGTAAGTTAAATGTTTGATCAGTATGTGGATGTTTTAGAGGTGTGTATGTGCAAGAAAGGAAGATGGGGTTAATAAGGTAGTAGAAGGAGAAAAGGAAAATGAAGCAGACATTGATATGAAAAAAATAGTTTGATAAGAATAGTTGATACACATTTTTCATTTATGTCAAAGGGGGAGAGAAACACATGTGAAAAACTACGAAGTATGAAGAGAAAGTACAAAAGAGAAGAACAGATGAAGACAACAAAGTATCAGAAGAGAGATCAGAGAAGAAGATCAAGAATGAAGTTGATCAGATAAGAGAAGCAAGTTTGTGTATACTTGTACATAAGAAAGAAGTGGGCTAAGATGTGTGGTGTGTATCTAAGGGAGAAAATTTGATGAAGAGAAGAGTATGTAATATGATTGTAACCAAGAAGAGCATACTCCCAAGGGGAGAATAATTAAAGAAGATAAGTGTTATTAGAGAGACTTAGAAAGATAATGCTTGATATTGATGTTAGTATTGTTGATTATGTTTCTAGGAGTGAGACTATTGGCTTCTAATTGTATTACTTATTTTTCACATCACACGGTTCCTTCAATGTCAAAGGAGGAGATTGTTGCCATATTGGAAAATTGGGATGATGGTTGTGGTGGCATTGATGTCAAAATAGCAGAAGGATTGATCAGAGGAAGTAATCAGAAAATTTATTTTCTTGATGCTAACTTAACTGTTGCAAGTTAGCTAGTGGAGAGGAATGTTAAAAGGTACGGTGAGAAGCAGATATTGCAGAGATATAGTTATGCATGAAGAAGAAGCATGTTTATGGTGTTTACTATGTTCATCCAAAGTTACAGAAGGTTTCATGATGATTTGTATAGGTAACCAAGTTGCAGAAGGTGACTGGAAGACAGGGTGGCAGATTGTGACGACAGGAAGACACAAAGAGTCTCGGTGTGCTCAATAGAGTTAGAAATTCATGGAGAAAACCTAGGATTGTGTTGGAAACATACTCGGGTGTCTTCAAAATAAATGGTTTATACTTCAGAGGTCTACAAGGCATAATCTTATTGTCTCAGAGACTTGATGACAATGTTCTTCAAGTTTGGTGGAAAAGAGCTAGAAAATCCAATGGTTGTGGTGGATTTGAATGTTTGAGTATTTTTAAAGATTCTATAGGATGTTCTTGAAGCATGTTCTTGATGAGTTGGTGATACAGATGGATCAGAAGGATCATATTCATGGAGTTTTCAGTAAATTATATTATTTTTATTATTATTCATGTTCTTGGCCGACTTAGTTGGTATATCGTGTTGCACAAGTGCTAAATCATGAAATCTGGGAGATTTATGATCTCGAGGTGGTGGTTATAGACTGTGGATATGATTTAGTAGTTAAAGATGGATTTTAATCAAGAGATTTGGCACGTTGATTGAAGAGATGGTGAATTAGGTTTTTTTTTATTGGTAATGGTGAATTAGGTTTTGTCAACCTAGTTCTAATGAATTAGGAAAAATTCAAGGTGCGGATCATGGATGTGAATGCTAGAGGTGGCTAGAAAAGGGAGAGATTGATTCAGTGGTAATCAGAAGTGTTTCAAAAAGGGGTTGAATAGAGATATGCATTATGCTACATTGGAGTTGTGTCAGACATAAGGTAGATGTCATTTACATAGTTCACAAAAAGTCTATAGATCATAGTTCACAAAAAGTCTATAGATCATTTTAGTGATCGGATTGTAAGGTAGTGAGCCTTCCTCAGGGTTGTATCTTAAGGCTTTTCATTTGAGAAGTGGTCTCTAAGAAGTGAGTTTGAATGCATGTGTATTCCCCATACATTGTAATAAAGTTATATTTCTAATAAGGTATTTTATTATTGTGGGTAAACAACCCCACCCTAGTTTTTCCAGTGTGTGAATGTGATTTTGATTTGTGTATGCATGTATATTTTCTTTTCAAGTAATGATATTTGAATATAGGACATTCATGTTTGAAGGGTTTTAAGGACTAAGGGGTTGGAGATTAAAGTTTTGGAGCAACTAATTCACCCCCCCTCCCCCCTTAGTTTTTGATTGTCATATTATCTATAAAACCACCATAGATTCGCACTAATTCTCCTTCAGTAACTCACATCGTTCGCACCACACCATCACATACATACCATCATCAAGATACAAAAAATTAGATCTTTATTTATATGAATATATGACCCTACATATGTTGGCTCACACCAAACGTGTGTGATGGCCCCAATTATAAAAGATATTGCAATTACATTAAATACATACAAAAACCGACAAGCAACTTCATACAATTACCAAAAATCGACAAACAACTTCATACAAAATTTGATCACCAAAAACATACAAGTGTACTAAAACATATAGACTATAAGTATAACAAAGTACACCTGCCATACTCAATCAAAAATATCCATAACTGAAACCTATGCTACATAACCGATAGACATTTGATTCATATATCTAAAATTGCCAAAAACCAACCGATACCGCCAGGATGTCGGTATGAAGGTTTTGATATCAATGCCAGCAACTACACAATGAGTCTAACATGTTTTTTATTAATGGTAACATCAGATTTTGAAGGGGCCTTGAAACCCTGTACATAAAGGGACTTAAGATAGGCCAAAAAGAGGTCCCAAAAAAGATAGATCAGCTAAAGCCTAAGAGAAACACCCATACCACGAATGCAGTGAAAACCTTCCAAAAAAGCTACAAAAGATGAAACATTAGGGAGAAGTAGCAAGAAGAAGTAAACCAATCATCTCGTCCCCTTCTTATGGGACCAAAGGGTCATGTCAAACGAAAAAGAAGATACCTTAAAATTTTTACCTTTCACAGTGACCCAACCATCTTCAGGGTAAAAGCACAATAATCTATCACCATTTTACAAAGAAAAATGACAACACCAAAACTGTAAAACTTCAAGGGCATAAAAGTCACATTTCTATTGAGAATTTGAAGATGATGTAAACTAATGAAATGTGTCAAATAGGATGAATTATATGCCTATAATTTTTTTTAAAAAAATTGAACCAAAATTAATATATTTTTTAAAATTTTTAGGTCTATTTTTCATTTTCTGAAAAAAACTGTAAATCAGGGAGTGACTTCCCGCCAAATCGTTATAAGTAAAACATTGTTGTTTCCTCCAATTTCAGATATGTTTTAGATGACATGTATAGGTAGTGCAGAAAAAAAGAAAGAAGTTTTTTCGATGTACGATTTGCCTATTATAAGTATTCAAAGTCGAAGTTACTTGAAACAACTATTTTTGTCTCCCGCCATTTTTATCCTATAAAAATTATACCAAAAACCAAATAAATTACATATTATGCAAGATGACTCTTGTCTAGTGTTATCTATGATTTTAAAACTTTTATGAATTGATTTAGAATTTTTTTATATTATCCGAAGCAATGACTTTTGAAAGCTTTAATAACCTACATGTAGTTTTTAATGAATTTGTTCAATGTTTTGTAGTCGAAACAATATAAAATTTATATCTCATGAATTGTAGTTCCGAGATCTAAAAAATGGCACTTTTAGTCTTTTGACATTGTCTAGTTTGAGCAGAGAAAAAACCAGCAGAAGTGCAAACTTCTGGATTTTTAATGTTTTTGGAGGTTTGGCTGACACATGGCATGCCACCTAGGTAGACTCGACCCAGTCAGACTCGGCCGAGTCCTACTGGCCCTCCCATTGGCTCGCTCACGAGCCAACTTGGCCACGTAGATGCCATTCGATGCCACGTAAACTCGACCGAGTTAAACTGGGCCGAGTTTGACTCAGCCGAGTATAACGCGAATGAGCGCCCAAAATTGTCCTTAGGGGTGAGATTATTATGCTTTTACCCTTCAACTCTAGCAGCATTATTCTGCTAACATACAAAGTCCAAAGCTGAAGCTCCAGCATCCAACAAAGGAGAAGGATCTATCAACATGTCCAACACTCGACTATCTTTACCCCTAGAAAAAGATTTATCAATAAGAGGAGCAAACGAATTAGAACTAGCATGAGCCAAAACTCCAGCAAGAGTCAAGCCAACACCCCCAATCCTAACAACAACAGCTTCCAACAGAGAATGAACAGGTTCTGCCCCAGCAGTCCCACCGGCAGTAGCATCCAGCGGGAGAAGAACAAAGGAGTCTGTAGCAGACACCGCTTCAAAACCAGCTTCCACCATTGACCTCGTAGGAGCAGCTGGAGAAATAATAGAATCATCCTTCTTCCCAGACTAAGAAGAACATTTTCTAACTGAGTAATGTTTTGATGAAGCCCCTTTCCACCAAGAGGGAGAAGATTTATTTTTCTTGTGTTCTAGGTCACATTGGGAAGAGATGTGGCCAGTCTTAAAGCATTTTCAACATCTGAAGGGGATACCCTCGTAGTCAAGCAGCTGGATCCAAGATCCTGATGTTGATTCAATTTTGATTCCAGCTAGGAGACCCTTCGAGATGTCAAGACCAACTAACATACGAGATATAGTGGAATGATAAATGTTGAAGGAACCATTATCCAACATCAAAAAATCCCCCAAAGCCTCACCCACTTCCTCAAGGATGGAGTCATGCCAAATATGAAGAAGGAGATTAGGGAGTCTAACCCAAATAGGGAGTTTAGATAAGGTTTCAAAAAACGGATTGAAATCTGGGTGCCAAGGCTTTACCGTAAGCATAAATTTATCATCCTCCCAGCAAAAAAAAATTCACACAGAATCTTAGTTCTATCCTTAGTCATGTCAAACTTTGCAATGAAGAACCCTTTTGCCATAAGGAAAATGTGAATTGTACATGAAAGCAATGGTTCCCATTTGTGAGTGATCCAATCATGTAATAGGTGCAGGCTGGGCCAAAAGCCCCTAAAGTGACAAATCAATCCATGAGCTTTAAAAATCTATGTATTGTGCTCCAAATCCTCTTCAGCCTCAGAAGACAGCCTAACCGGGAGGGAGCCACACATCTGAACAGGGGTCGAAACTTTAAATCCTTTCTCCACCATCGATGACTTGGACAAAATTTTTGCAAAGGATTCCCCTGATCCCTCAAAAATCGCAGGACCAGATGCCCGGAATGAAGAGGAACCCACCACAAAAACCCTAACTGACACCACATTGGGCACATACTTTCCCACAACCCTAGATTGGTTAGGGTCGAGTAAATGAGCAAGCAGCACATCAGTAGGAAGCACAGTCAAAGGAGGACACTGCACAACAATGCCTACAGAAAACAGAGCAGAAAGGGTAACTCCATCACCGGTAGAAGCATGAGCATGAGAGGACGCTTCCGCAATAGAGGGGAGCACCACCTCCCGAGCAGGAATGGCCACTGACTACACAAGGGGGGATGTTCAAAATTGACAAATATGGATGTTCAATGAGTCTAACATGTGCAATGAGTCTATAGGAACAAATATAGGAGCAATGAGTCAAACATGTTGGATGTTTAAAATCGACAAATAGTTGCAATTCCGTCATGACTTTTACAACATTGAATTAAACATAGTCATAAACATATGGTTTATATGTTAAAAAAATTTAGCAAATCAATTAAGTGCCTAGAATATATAAAGAGGAGAAATAATAAACACATTTTTATATTTAAGGATGGAAAACAAGTTGTTGATCAATGTAAATATTATAGTCTTTACCCATGCGGTAGAAATTTTTGGAAACATCTTGTTTGTGATGAACTAACCCTCCAATATCACCATTGTTCAAATTTATAGTCTTACCCAGGTAGTAGAAATGTTTAGAAACATCTTGCTTGTGATGAACTAACCCTCCAATATCACCATTATTCAAATTGTTTCAATATTAATGTTTGGAAACATCTTGCTTGTAATGAACATTTGACTATCAAGGAGTTCTTACAAAGTGATAATATAATAAAATGAATTGGATTTAAACATTAAACAAGAATGAGGTTTGCCACAATCAACCATTAGCTCTTAAAAATTTACATAAACTAATCAATTGCACAATGCATCTACTAATATCCATACAACGAAGGATTTGCAATTCAATTTATTTTTAGTTCAAACGGTAACATGCATTTCTTTCCATATACAAAATGAAATTTCTCATAATTTTAATTAAGAAGACATTCTAATTAACATCTTTATAGTTAATAAAAAAACACAATATAGTATGTTCTCTATGACGTTCTCCCTTGCACATACTATCAAAGGTCTGCATTGAACATGATAGAATCACACAATTCACAAAATAGACCAGCAGTGTCAAACGTTTGAAATAGTCACCAAGAAACTTAAAAGGGAAAAGACCCATGGGGATCATAAATTCCAATAGTAAATCCCATAGATGTTCACATTTCAACAATCAATCAAATGTGATGAATGTCGCAATTAGATAAATGGAGAAATTTTAGTGACTAGTCCAAGCATAAAAAATATTGAAAATTCAATGCTAGCCCACACAACACGTGGAATAATCCGCCAAGAAAACAAAATAAATCATCAATCATGAAATAGTGACCAATATTAGTCACATTAGAGGGAGTAATCATTGCATGGTATCGAGGAACACATCTTAGCGACATTAGAGAACATACCCAAACATGCCAAATAGTGAACCACCTAAGATTCCTATCACATGCATCACTGTAAACACTAACAAATGCAGCAATGCACCTTCTCTATTTACATTCCTTTATATTTTCCATGCAATTCAATAATTTCATTATGTAGAGTTCAATCGGGAGAAGGTTTAAGCACACCACATACATATACAAAATGCACAAAGAAAGATCACCAAGAGCACAACATTCACGAGGGTAATTACAACCACAAGGTGATACATACACAAGGTCGTAACACGACACTTTGATCTTTCAGAGGGGTGTTCTACGCGCTCACACCAGGATCAACACACAATGATGGAACATGGAATGATTAACACACTGCCACATAGGCTCTTTCTCATATAAGGGACATACATGGCATACCTCTTGGGTCACCATATAGGCCACAAAAGCATAACACCCACATACATCACAAGGGTATGGGCATAATTTCAACGTTGCACAAGTGACAGCTGCTCTCTACGGCCACTATGGCCTCATCGCACTTGATGCAAGGTAGATACAATGTTACAATGAACAAAATTCTAGATACACATGAAACCACTAAACTGCACAATTTCTACATGCTACTTCAAAGCCACAAACACATAACACTTAAGAGGTCAAAGAAACCATGCAGTTTGGGGATATAAGACATTAACCCACTGATCTATTATATTATAATAATTTTACCACTCTTTAACAATTAATGTTTCTTAACTCTTGCAATCTAAAAGTTGAATAGTGTAGTATGATGGCTAATGGCTCTTCCTACGCTGTGGCATTTTCATATGTGACCATTCTGAATCAAGGTTTTGCGGTTGGGTATGGTGCTCCATCTCAATCTAACGTTGTTATGGGGGGCTCTGATACTTTCCATCTGTATGGATGTATTTCTACACTTTTCTCAGGGATAGTGTCGCTGGGGTGTCCACTATTGTCGGTCAGAATGTGGTAAGGCTTCTGGTGGGTACTAGGGGCTCGTGTATTGGCCAATTTATGGGTGCTCTTCCCTATGCCTTGGGTGCTACAGTCCTGGCTCCATGTGGTGTCGATGGTTCTATTTTGGGTGTTGGGCCTGGTATTGGGGCCTCTTCTGGCCTTCATGTTGGGCACATTCCTACTGCCTCCCTGACTTGGGTTTGAGGTTGGTACTTCTACAATTGGTGTTGGTGGTCCTAGTCCTAAAGCTGATATGGGAGGGGTTCCCCCAAAAAAAAATCTACTACCATTGGTGGAAGGAGTTATGCTCATGTTTTCAAATATGTTACTAACATCCCTTCAAAGGTGAAATCTCGTCCCATTTCATGTGTCAAGACCTCAGTGATAGTGGTTTGTGGCCCTAAAGTGGTGGACAATGTTTATTTCTACTAGAGTCGTGGGTTGGTTGGTAGATTTGTTGGCCTTTGACCCTCTCTTCTGAATCTACACTATTGGGTAACCAACAATTGGAGACCATTAGTCTAAGGTAATATTGAGCTCTACCCTTGTGCTAAGAGGTTTTTTATTGCTTCATTTTTTTCTTCTGAAGATCGTGATGTGGTTTTGACCAAGCCGCGAGTGTGGGAGAATCACTCCCTTTCTGCCAAACCCTAGCTAACTTCTTTCAACCCTCTTATTGAACCACTCAATGTGTGTTCTGTATAGGTTCGCCTTTTGAATCTCCCAACTCCATTTTTAAGAAATGTCCTCCTTTGAGGTCATTGGGAACTCCCTTGGTCATTTCTTGAAGATAGATGAAGCTACAACTACTATGGTTCTTTCTACTTTCGTCTGTATTTTGGTTGACATGGATGTCTCCCAACTACTTTTGGGGGACGTGGTGCTCATGGTTGGCGAAAGGTCATGGACTCAAGTGTTGTATTATGAGGGTCTTCCCTTCCATTGTCAGTGATGTGGTGATGCTTCTCTACTGGGCACATGACTATTGATTGTGCTATTTTGCGTCAAAAAGGTGTTGCCACTTGGTGGAAGGCTACAAGTAATGATCACACAGTTCGTGCTCTTGATTCTCTTTCTAAATCCTCCTTTGAGGATTCACAGACAGTTAACGAAGATAAAACCCCTACAGAAAATCTTGATGATACCCATGTTGTAAATCAGAGGCTTCTGCTTCTTATCTAAGTCTTACTCCTGCTACAACTCTTGTTGTTGCCTCGATTTCCGTTGGTGCAATGCCCTCTGGCCACAAGAACCCTTCCACTCCCTCTAATTTTACTTCTACTGCGCACCAAGTTCGGTTGACAATGATAGTCTTCTACAGCACTCTAGTCATCGTGTTGACAGTTACCCTAACAAAGTCCCCTTTGTTGGGGAGCCTAAAGATAGATCACCTAGACAATTGTCCATTGGCGTAGAAAGAACTCTCGCTCTTCTTCTCTTGTGGTGTGAGTTTGGCCCTTTCCCTTTCAACTAAAGTCTTTATACTTTGTGTTATGTCTTCTGTCTTTGTTGTTTTTGCCTTGGGCTAATTGATGGTATGATTTAATGCCTTCATGCCTTGCTTATGCAAGGGACAGCGCCCTTATTTTGGTTGCTTTTATTATAAAAAAAAATGATGCTTCTTTTCATAATTACAATGGTGCATAATCAACATGAATCTATTCATTACATTAACTTGTAATGCAACAATCACAAAATACAATGCATCATGCTCCACTAGGAGTCAACCAATAGGCACTCAAGGCAATGCATGGACACCAACCAAACACCCTGATCATGTAGGGTAACACAAGAAAACGAGCCACTCAAGGGCTACCAACCATCCAAGAATTAGCATACACATAAAAGTTATCACACTATAGCAAAGGGCAACACAATTAGAGTTGCCAACACCCTGATCATGTAGGATAACACAAGAAAATGAGCCACTCAAGGGCTACCAAGATCATGTAGGGTAACACAAGAAAATGAGCCACTCAAGGGCTACCAAGCATCCAAGAATTAGCATACACATAAAAGTAATCACACTATAACAAAGGGCAACACAATTAGAGTTGTCAAGGCATCCACACAATCGAACGACATAGGGGTCTCCAAAACACTCACAAATCAAGAGCAACTCATCATTCAAATGATCCATAGCCCTCTCTAGAGGTTCTTACATAGGGGGTATTATACATGCCTAATAGGTACAAGGATCCGTATATGTGTGTAGATATATGTGTGTAGATACACATATGAGTGAACAAATATTAACTCTTTTTTTGTTAGTCACCTTATATCTATCATGCAGCATTCTCCAACCTTTATACCTATCATATAGAAAGGTTAGTAGGACGGTGTAAATTTAACCATTCTCAAATAAAAATCATTTTTTTAATCATTGATTTCTAAAATAAAAATAATTTTTTAATAATTTTAATCTTCAAACTTCCAATGACTTTTCAATATTATATTTATTGAAATCAATTTGAATTCAACCACTCAAAATGTTTATGTTTTATCCTTTTATAGTTCTCATATAAACTAATAAACATTCTAATTCATAAAATGGTAAAATGGAATTTGTAAAAAGGAATGAAAGATGGGGTTAATGCACCTAGAATGTGCACCAAGATAAAATAGAGATGAGAAAGTCTCATATCATGGATCAAATAAAGGATATATAACACACGTGTCTACCAGAAAATAAATATAAAAATGAACAGAAATAAACACCTCCTCGAAAATTTATTTAAACTTGGGCCTTAATTTTCAGGTGTCAACACCTCTGATAACAGAATTTTTCGAAGTGCAATCCATTGTTGTTGATCCAGCTCTTGAAATTGCTCTTCCTGCTTGTTCAATTTGCTTTTCGCCAATTCTTCCAAATTCCAAAGAACAAGAAATGAGATTCTCGGCGGCCTCTTCCTCCTTTCGACGCTTTTCTGCTCAAACAAAAGTTGAATTCGTTAAAATATTATACCATGGAAAGAAAAGAGCTGGTAAAATATCTCTAGTGAAATAATCATATTACTCTCGGTATGAATTATCAGAAACAGAAAATCCACTTACGAACGCATTTGCTAATGTGACCACCAGAACTCTCAGCCTTCAGAAAGAATTTACCACAAGCAGGGCATGTTACACCCTTCATCGCCTTTACCATTGTCTGCATTTTCAAAAATAACTCCCTCTGCAAGAGATCAATGATTTCCACACATGAGAAGGGTGGAACAATGCTAATATACAATATTTGCTTCCTTGTCATTCTTACTTACCTGCTTGTCAATTTCAACTTCTTGTCAATTTCAACTGCTTGTCATTTCCAACTGTACTGTTAAAGAGGTGAATACAGTCTGGGAGGGAAGAGCTTAACAACAAGATTTTCTATTTATCTCAATCACATTTTTGATAAATATTCATTTATCAGGCTTTTTCACATCACCAATTTATCTATCTGAAATCATATCGATATTAATCAGAGTTCTGGTTGAACTATATATATATATAACTGTTAAATTAATTTTTAACATATTAAGATTATACTACTCACATATATATTCAAATGAAACAGTAGCATTTTGATTATTTTAACAATATTCTTGTAGGGGGCAATAGTAAGTTTATTTGTTAGACATTATAATAAAGATACAATCCTTGATGAAAAATATAGATTTTCTTTAATATACCTGCAATACTAATATAAGGTGGTCATATATAGTTTGAGCATGCCATTACAAGCTTTCCTCTACTAAGTTACGGAGAAGCTGAATATCCACCATTACTAAAATTCTTGGTATTTAGCCAACCAAATATAGAATTGTGGCTTGGATTGCATCATAATAATATAGTTGTCATTACTTAAATCAAGTCAGTAACTTTAGATTTTATTCTATTATTGTAAATACTTTATTTTTTTCATTTTCAAAATAACTAAAGTTTTCTAAACCTAAAATTTATTTTTCTTATTTTTTCAAATTAAAAAAATTATTTATTTGTACACACATACTCACATGTGTATCTACACACATATACTCACATTTGTGTATATATACATATTTACACATACACATGTATATATGCCCACGTGCATATATGTGTCTACACATGTATATATACACAAATATATATATATATACACAAATATATGTATATATATACACCTGTATACACATACACAAATATATATATATACACATACACAAATATATATATACACACCTATCATGTCACAAGATCCAACAAGATATTAATTTTACTTTTATAAAAATTGGAATTGGAACTCAAAATTCCACCTATTGTGAGAAGATGCATATGCATTTTGAAGTAAAATTAGAATTTAACAAATTTCAATTTCAATTTTTCTGGATGTACACAAACATGGAATTGACATTATTGTCAATTCCAGTCAAATTCCAGCACCCAAAAATCTCATAATTTCCACTGTTTTACTATAAGAAATCCACAACACCATAGACATCAGTACTTTTGAAGGATCAAAAGTATTGTTGAGACTTGTAGGATTGACTTTATAACCTCCAAGCAGGAATGCCTTGAACCTATAGAGACTCAGTATGCATCATACTTTATTATCTTGCAGAGGATGCTTGATCTAATGGTTATGACAACAAAATAGAACAGGTGGCCTAGTCAAAGACACAAGGATTGTGAAAGAGGTTGTGAAGAATGATGTCAAATATAGTTTCCATCATTGCTATATTCTTCAATAGTTATTCCGAGACGGGAAATATAGATCTATAGATTGTCACAACAAGACTAAGTTGTGGGGATAATAGGCTTACTTCTAGATGGTATGGCTGCATCTTATTGACCACAACGCATCTACAAACAAGGAAAGTTCAGAAAAGTCCAACAGCCAAATGGGATGTAGTGCCAAATGCCAAAGAAACCAGCACAGATTAATGATGATGCTACAATGACAAGGCTGGTTGCTATTAAATGTGGATGAGCTTGTGGAGTTGGGCAACTTGAGTGATGAGGACATTGAGATTGAGGACTTGAACAAGGAGGTTGGGAATAAATATAACTTAGACATAAATATTAATTGTTTAAAAAAATTAAGTACATATTATGGAGGGAAAGGGGAAGGAAGACACTCATCATACTAAATGAGGAATATACTCACATTTGTTTACATATACATACATATGTATCTACACACATATACTCACATTTGTGTATATATACATATTTACATATATATGTATCTACACACATATACTCACATTTGTGTATATATACATATTTATATATATATATATGTGTCTACATACATGTATATATACACATGTATACACATACACAAATATGTATATACACACACACAAATTTACACACCTATCATGTCACAAGATTCAATTGTAAAAATTGGAATTGGAACTCAAAATTCCACCTATTGTGAGAAGAAGCATATGCATTTTGGAGCAAAATTAGAATTTAACAAATTTCAATTCCAATTTTTCTGGATGGACACAAACAAACATGGAATTGACATTATCTGGAATTAAGATAATGTCAATTCCAGTCAAATTCCAGCACCCAAAAATCTCACAATTTCCACTGTTTTACTATAAGAAATCTACAACACCATAGACATCAGTACTTTTGAAGGATCAAAAGTATTGTTGAGACTTATAGGATTGACTTTATAACCTCCAAGAAGGAATTCCTTGAACCTATAGAGACTCAGTATGCAAGTATGCAAGTATGCATCATACTTTATTATCTTGCAGAGGATGCTTGAGTTGCAAGAGACATTACAACTAATGGTTATGACAACAAAATAAAACAGGTGGCCTAAGTCAAAGACACAAGGATTGTGAAAGAGGTTGTGAAGAATGATGTCAAATATAGTTTCCATCATTGCTATATTCTTCAATAATTATTAAATTTGGAGATTCTAATATGCCTTCACCTGGAGAGATCAAAGACATTGTTGAGACTTGTAGGATTGACTTTATAACCTCCAAGAAGGAATTCCTTGAACCTATAGAGACTCAGTATGCAAGTATGCATCATACTTTATTATCTTGCAGAGGATGCTTAAGTTGCAAGAGACATTGCAAATAATGGCTATGACAACAAAATAGAACAGGTAGCCTAAGTCAAAGACACAAGGATTGTGAAAGAGGTTGTGAAGAATGATGTCAAATATAGTTTCCATCATTGCTATATTCTTCAATAGTTATTAAATTTGGAGATTCTAATATGCCTTCACCTGGAGAGCTCAAAGACATTGACTCTACATTAAACATATTTAACTGATCAATCATCATATATGGTAGAAGTTCAACACTCCCTTACACATGGTTGCCTAAATAAAATTCTAAGGTGAAACAAAGATTCATGAATGCAATTGACAAATGTATATTCCTAATGAGGCTATCAATATTAGTAGTGAGTGAACAAAATTTGCCACTCAATGAGCTATTCAGAGACAGCAAATATAGATCTATAGATTGTCACAACAAGACTCTAAGTTGTGGGGGATAATAGGCTTACTTCTAGAAGATCAGGGAAGCTTGTGGCAATACATAGTATGTTGCATCTTATTGACCACAACGCATCTACAAACAAGGAAACTCCAGAAAAGTCCAACAGCCAAACGGGATGTAGTGCCTAGTGCCAAATGCCGAAGAAACCAGCACAGATTATATGATGCTACAATGACAAGGCTGGTTGCTATTAAATGTGGATGAGCTTGTGGAGTTGGCAACTTGAGTGATGAGGACATTGAGATTGAGGAGTTGAACAAGGAGGTTGGGAATAAATATAACTTAGACATAAATATTAATTGTTTAAAAAATTGACGTACATATTATGGAGGAAAAGGGGAAGGATGACACTCATCATACTAAATGAGGAATAACAAAATATTGACAGAAATATTTATATTTATGGTATATATTGTGAGATGAAAGATGTAAAAAAAATTGTTCAAATAGAAACAATAATATGACTACTTCACATCAAATGTAGAAGAAACAGTAATATGACTAATTCAAATCAAATTTAGAAAAGGTACAAATGGTTCCCAAAGGTAAAAGTGCAGTGCACTTTGTGCAAGAAAAAAGAGCAGATAGATAGAAGATGTTACATCATAGTGAACATAGAGTGTTCACTAAATCATGGTGCACTTGAACAACTTGAATAAAGTGTTAAAAATTTATAAAACTTGCAGCTTTCCCAACCAAGATACACAGTAGAAGGTCCAAGTTGTAGAAGGAAAAAGATTTAGATAGAACAGGAGATATAGTGGGTACCTTAGTTTCTCGAAGGATGATAGAACAGGAGATATAGTAGGTGCTTGATTTAGATAGAACAGGAGATATAGTGGGTACCTTAGTTTCTCAAAGGATGATAGAACAGGAGATATAGTAGGTGCTTTAGTTTCTCTTGCTTGTTCAGTTTGTTCGCTATTGCTATTGAATATCACAGGCTGTTTAACCTTATAGAAGTTGCTCTGTTTGTTCGCTATTGCTATTGAGTATCATAGTCTGTTTCACCTTATAGAAGTTATAAAAAGCTTTCATTTCATTTCAATCCCATAAACCAAAACAAGAGAATAATATTGTGGACGTGCATAAACTATAATTGTGACTTCCAAAACAAATATAAGGGAAAAAGAAGCACGACTTGATCGACCTATCCAATATTGTGCAAAAATATTCAAGGAAACCAGAAGACATGTGATTATTGACATCAACACAATGAATGGAGAGCCCATAATTAACCAGAAGACATGTGATTATTGACATCAACACAATGAATGGAGAGCCCATAATTATTGCTCATATCAAGAGCAGTGTTTAACAAACTTCAAGGCTTTTTGTTGGAAAGAAAAGAAATTGAAAATGAGGTTGACCTTGTCGTCTATAGATGCTCAAGTCAAAAGATGTAAAACATTCTCACATCATGCTTTTAGCAGACAATCAGCATAAAACGAACAAGTAAAGAAGAGGAAAAAGTACTAACTAACTATATCACACGACAGCCGAAACATTAATATTGATATCCAAGGGATGAGTACTCCCTAAGAACAATGATGATCCTCGCATTGAATATGGTCTTAATTACCCTTAAAAGCAGGCGTTTGATCAAGTTCCAACTTAATAATCTATCTATTTACATCATGTTACAGAGAACCATGCTTGGAAGTTCTAGGAAAGAGGCCTTCATTAGACACCACAAAGGATGGATTGGATTCTTCGTTGAAGCAAATAGTGTGTTTAGGGTACTTACAACAGTGTGTCAAGAAAACGAGGTAATAGCCATATCATAAATAGTGTGTCATGATCTGTAACACCAGTATGGCACCATGAATGATAGTGATTTGTAACGTGTACATGGTTCTCAGAGCGAAATCATCACTTGCAGAACTCAACGAGTGTCCATTGTGTTCAAGACCAAAAGTTAAAGTGAACTGTCTAATGTGCTAAGACCATAAGCGAAATTATCAGTCCTTTTGCGTCTCCAATTAGCAGGTCTCATTAACGATAACCGAAAGGTTATTTTTTATGATTTGAGACCTAAATTACTAGAGCAGAACTGAAAGTTGGAAAATCTTTTCGTCCCTTTAATTAGAATTTATTAACAGCGACAGCCAATAAGTTAAGGTTTTATGATCTGTCTTAATAACGTGATAAGGGTATGCTATGATCTGTCTTAATAACGTGAGAAGGGTATGCTTCGAAAAAATTAAGGATCTAGTTCAGGATCTAGAATTTCTAGAGACCAACCTGTTTGATAACTGCACCAAGAATACTATTATCCCGCCTACAAGTTTTAACCTCTTCAGGCGAGGATCGGCATTACAAAGAAAAAAAATGACAGTTCCAAATGTTTTTGTAAATGCTAACCTAGTTAGGATTTTTTTAATATTTCGGTACCTGAATTACAAGGATGAGTGATTTAAGAGATCCCAAAACGTTATGTGAAGTTTGGAGCACTGGGTCACAGAATTCTACCTCTTATTAAAAGCATTACAAGAAAATCTTCTGAGGATTAAATTTACAAATAAAATTTTAATTGCAGATACCAGTTAGGATTGGATCTCGTCATTGTAAGCCTGCAATGCGTAGGGATACGGTCTGCTAAACATACTCGGAAGAATCTTAAATTTATGAAGCAAAAGAGGTTAACTTCATCTTTAGCTCGAAAGCAACTTAAACGTGAACAGCCTGAGAACTGAATCAATTCATTGTTAAAGAGACATTCAATGTAATTACTTTGGGCCTAACTCTTGGATGTAAGACGTAAAGGAACTGTATACAGTATTGAAAAAACTGAAAATGCATATAGTTTTTTAACCAAATGTAAATGACAATAAACCTAGTAAACCTCTTCACCACTTTCTTGCATTCCGATACTCGAGAATAACAAACATACGCCTACCACGGGCATAACCGCATACAAAAAAACAAAAGAACCCCAAAAACCTTTAAATCCTAAAATCAAAATAAACAACAACACAAGAAAATGTATGTATCGCCTCGACACTGAAATGCAAAAAAAAAACACATAGATTCATTATTTGAACATGGAAAGATTGCGACGAGGCGAAGAATAAGTATAGCTTCAAGGGAACGAACCTACAGTCTGTGATAAAGAAAGACTGCGGCCAGATGAAGAAGCAAATCTAAGTGAAATCATTCTACTGTAGGGTTTAATCCAGGCCTGACATATCATAAGCCTATTGGGGGCTATCAAAGCAAGCAGACAGTAACCCAATTTACTCTCCGTACACATAACCGTGCCATTCTCATCGCCTAAGCGTTCCAACGCACCGGCTTAATTGTGCACGGATCCTTCAACAATCAACATTACAGAAGAACAACGAAAGAGAAGGAGCTTTTACCTTAGACTTTTGATCTGCGTTGCTCCACGACACAGCAAGTTTCTATGTTATCTTAAACGTGAGGGGGAAATAAATAAAGGGAGACGGAATATTAGTTTTAGGGTTAGGGTTTCCACAATTCACTTCATCGGCTCGTCCCATCGATTTTCTATTCGCTACAACTCAAAACAGTTCGTATTTTATTTTTTAAGATAACTTCTCATTTCATAAGAAAACACTACCCAAAAAAAAATGGTGTATACCTAGATATATTTAAATTTTATTTTCTTCCCTTCAAGAGGAGGGTTTGTGGCTAGAGATTGGAAAGGAAATATTCTTGTGATTGGAGTTAAAAGGTTGTGTGACATGACAAATAATGAGAAAGGAAATATTCTTGTGATTGGAGTTAAAAGGTTGTGTGACATGACAAATAATGAGGCTCAAATGCAAGCTCCTTAATGTGATTATAGTAGCCAAAAAACTTAGGGTCCGTTTGGACGCAAGCATACGGAATGTCGGATATAGTCAATTCTGGAATATGCTGCAATTCTGGAATATCATATCCTCAAAATGATATCCGGAATATGTGTTCGACCCGTTTGGACGCACCTGGAAGATGACCAAGAAGATGTATTTTCCGTGTTTGGGTGCCGCATTTTGGAATTGGAATATGCACTGAATGAGAATTTGTTTTTAATTTCTTTATAACAATTTGTGATTTTTTCAAATGTTATGATGCTTTTCACATTTTGTTCGTGTTTTTGAATATTTATTTTATTTTTGCAATAAAATAATATTATAATATTTTATTTTGTTTTTTAATATTTATTTTATTTTTGCAATAAAATAATATTATAATATTTTATTTTGTTTTTGAATACTTATTTTATTTCATTTGTATGCGATTTTGAATATTTATAATATTTTGAAATAAAATTATGTTTATA
>MU225720.1:2825088-2841757 GCA_018584345.1 Thuja plicata
GTCTTCCCTTCTCTTGTTTGTATATTTTATTGCTCACGTTTCGATTATTCGTTTAGTAGTTATTGCGTATTAGATTTGCATTCACTTGTGAACCTTGGCTACTAACCCCTGCCCTTGGAAAGCTGTGAGAAACCGGAGAGAGAGGCGTACACCTAAATATCTTATAGAAACAATGCATTCTCAGGGCCCACAAAAGAATAAAAAATTAAAATCCATGTGGATTCCTAAGAAGCTTCTTGAAGCACAGTATCCCAAAGAAAAATCCAAGTTGGCATCCAAAATTTCTAACCATCCATTTAAACACCAACCTTCCAAATCATTTTGGGTCTTTATGTCCCAAAATTCATAAACATTCCTCCATCAAGTCCAAAATATCCTTTTCTTCCATCAAATCCAAAATCTCTTTTTCCTCCATCACTCCGTCATCCCTCAAGGTGTGTGCCAATGTTGTTCGTTCCCACATATCCATCCACTCAAAATTAATTATTCTCGCAATCCCTCCATTAGCCAACACATATATTCCAGTCTTCCATCCATCCTCTTGTCTAGTCCTACGCATAAAGCATTACCCTATCCCACTTCATCCATTTTATCCCCCTTTTCCATCACCCTGTCAACATCTTTGAGCATACCTTCAATAGCCATGGTCTATTATAACACATATTACAAGGTTACAATTTGAATAGCAAGATGCTTAAGTCCTTCCTCCATTTCCTATCACGAGTCTATTATCTTCCAAAAAAGTCGAGAGAGAGAGAGAGAGAGAGAGAGAGCCTAGCAAATAGGCACATTGGGCAAGTACCATGAAGAAAAATAGGAAAACATGCATCATGTGTAATCTATGAACCTCTTGCATTCCATACATGGGGGCATGTTCTATCCATATTTTCCTATCATATCACATCCCTTTCAATTCCTCCATTAACCTATATCCCTCATATCCCTTATCTTATCAGCATCCATATTTCCTTTTTTTCCAACTTTGATCATGACAAGGCTAGGGATCTCCCTAGAAGCATCACATGTCATAGATGTTTCATGTTGTCCACATCCCTATAGTCCATATTTCCTATCTTTTCAAAGTCTTGAATCCATATCCCTTCCACTTGTCCATTCTTGATCTTGCTTTCCCTATCCATGTCCTATCATCATCCTATCAAATCCCTCTCTTGGTCTTGATTAGAAAATACAGATAAAAAATGCAAAACCTATTTTCAACATCCTCTTGACATGTCGACTCTTGTCAACCACATGTCAATCAATGCACCATGTCTTTATCTTACCTTGTCATGTCCAATCCCTTATCTTGCAGAGAAACCTATTATACCATCCTGTAGATAGCCCTTGGAATCCAAACAACTTCAAGACATACTAAGAGACCTTTGACCTTCATCCATCATTCCATAATTTCCTCGCCTTGCTAGACTGGGGGCAATCTGAAAAAAAATTTATGTGGGGATTTGACCTAGTGGGCAAGATTACACCATCTTCAGCAAATGGGCACAAGTACATCATAACAACAATGAAGTATTTCACTAAGTGGGTGGAAGCAATTCCCCTCACTTACATAACTGGAAATCAGATATCAATGTTCATACTTAATCGCATAATCTGTCAATACAAGATCCCTCAAACCATCCTGACAAATCACAGTATGCCTTTCCAAAATAAAGATGTTGAAGAGCTATGTGAACAGTTCCATATCAAACAAGGGTTCTCTTCCTTTTATTATCCTCAAGGGAATGACCAAGCTGAAGCTACAAACAAAACAATCTTGAAAATCTTGAAGAAAATAGTGAATGAATCAGGACGAGACTTTACAACTTAGTCTCGCATTATGGGCATACATAACTAGCATGAGAACACCTACATGAGCCACTCCTTTCTCCCTGATCTATGGATCAGAGGCGGTATTACCCCTCGAAGTGGAAATCCCATCCCTAAGGATATCTTTGACGAACCTGATTACAAATGAAGACTACAGAGTAGCAAGGCTCAGTGAACTGGAGTTACTAGATGAAAGAAGACAACATGCCTTCGACCACTTACAAGGCTATCAGAATCACCTTAGAATGAACTATCATAAGAAGGTGAGATCCCAAACATTTGAGGTAGGAGACCTTGTCCTCATGGAAAATAAAAAACCAAGCAGAAAGAGTCAAACCTGGAAAGTTCAAGCCTAACTGGCTAGGGACATTTGTCATTGTCAGCTCTACTCAGAGTGGGGCATTCATACTGGCGACAATAGAAGGAGACCAGCTCATTGGATACATCAAAAACATGCACCTCAAGAGGTTCTACCCTTGAGGTCTCTATGGTTAAGGCACATATCTACATATCCAGAAAATGCCAAAAAAATAAAAAAAAATATACAAAATGTTACCTTGGTGAAAACCTGGCAAATAGGCACCTTGGCAAAAAAAAAAAGAATCAAAAAAGCAAAAAAATGTAAAGAGAAACAAAATCACTCCTTTAGTGAAAACCTAGCAAATAGGTGCTATTGAGTAGGTACCTTGGTGAAAACCTGACAAACAGGCACCAAGTGTTCAAATCCAGCTTCACCATCAATGAACTCCAAGATCAAAAGCTTGAGCACACTTCAAATGCAATACTGAATACCCAAGCTCTATCTAGAAGCACAAACCCCTATGAGCACCAAGCACTTACCCATGGTTATTACTTGTCCATGAGACTAGGGGGTGATTCTAAATGTCCTGAAGAAATCCAAAAAAATTGGAAAACACATCAAAATCCTAAAAAGATCAAAATGTTCTGAGAAAATCAATCTTCATCAAAAACATTCAAAAAATTGCAAAATCCCAAGCAATAAAACCAACTCAGTTATCAAGAGAGCAAAGAGTGATCATGCCCATTCAATCAATGTCACAATCACGAGCTTTGCGAATCAGCATTGGCTCATCTGACACAACTTTATCAATCTATCAAATCAATCAACAAGCAACTGGCGACCAAGCCAAGCTATCAATTGTCACAATTATGAGCTTTGTGAACCAGCATGGGGCCCATCTAACACAGCTTGATCAGCTTCCAACATGATCACAATCAATCAATCAAATCATGTCAATCATCTTACACAGTGATGGATACACTCAAACCAGACATGTCAATCTTATACGAGTAATCTATTACGGAAACCAGACACACTCAATCAATCAAGCCAATCAAGCCTATCCAAAGAGTCGAGCCAATCAAGAGAATCCAACTGCATCGAGGAACCATCCAAAAAATGTTGACTAGGTCAGTCAGTCGGTCATGTGTCAATCTATATTTTGCTGTTATGTTCTTATGCTACTCCAGGATCCACCATGTGAGGAGAATAGCTATGATAGATCATGACTTATTTTCTTTGATTATTGTATGTTGAATGTTCAATTCGATTTCAGGGCCATGATGATTTAGGGTAAATGTGGTAGGTGCTGTCACTTATCTGGCAGTCACGCAGTTCCATAATCTAAGCTTAACCCTGGGAAAGAATTGGACATTCCTTCTCTTTTATTTGCTTGTTTAGTTTATAGAATCAAGAGCTTGTGGCGCTATTCAGGCGGACTTTAAGTGCGTTGGAGTTCTATCTTGGTTTCTATGGTCTTTTCTTTTATTTTTCAATCAATAGCTCGCGATGCTATCCAGATGGACTCTAGGGGCGTAGGAGTTCTATCTTGTTTTCTTTGGCTTTTCTTTACAGAATCAAGAGCTTGCGGTGTTATCCAGATGGACTCTGGGTGCATAAGAGTTCTATCTTGGCTTCCTTTTTTTAGTTAAATTCAAAGGACAAAGTAGTATCCAGATGGTCAATGTCTGGGTGCTTTTGGCTCTCTTTCTTTTCAAACAGGGAACATAGCTGAACCCAGATGGTCAATATTTGGGTGCACTAGGTTCTCTTTCTATTCAATCTCTCTACTCCTTCCGCTTATCAAGAGGTCATGGCGGTATCCAGGTGGCATGTGATTTGGATGCATTGGACGCTCTTCAAATTTTTTTTTTTTTAAAAAGATGCAATGATGACAAATATTGGAAACAGGGGCAACGACTTGGGACACTCATCCTTTCTATCAAATCATATCTATCAAAAAAGAAAAAAAATTCCTTTCTATCATTCCATATCTATCAATCAATCCTAGAGATCACATTCCAAACTAACTTCCTTCTAACTAACACATGCATTACTCAAAAAGTTTGTGCATGGTAGATTGCATTCATTTATTGCATAAGAAAAATCTAAAACATGTGCATAGTAGATCATATAATAAATGCATCCATCATCAATAACATCATAACTAACATAGGAATGCATTCATCATCATCATATAGTGATTCACTTTTTCAACAAATTAATGCTCATCTGACGCATTTTATATGCTTAATTTGTTGAGGGGGCATATAGTCCACTTGCTATCACTGGGGCAAGCTAGGGCAGGATCAAATCTGAAAATTCTTTGACACACTGCAAAAAGTCACATCGCATCAAAGAGGGGCAAATGTAGACACTCAAAAATGGACAGGCTTGCGACTTTACATTAAAAACACTAATTTTCATCTATTAATTAATGGTTTTTAATCATTAATTAATCATTTATTTTCCTCTAAATTTATTCTCCAAATCATCTAATCAAATTTCCAAAATTAATTAAACAATTAATTTTATTTAATTAACTAACCTTAACTGATTAATTACCATTAATTAATTAATTAAACTCAATTTCCTATAGTTTAAATTCAAATATTTAAACTTATTAAATTATTCCAATTAAATTAATTTCAATTAAGTTAATTTAATTTCATTCAATAAAGCAATTCTAAATAAAAAAGAATTCAATTATCTCACATGTTGAAAACTTTAATTAAATAAATGAATTAAATATTCATTTATCTTCAAAGAGATAACTCCAATCAGATCACATGGGTTACTCCACCCATCTCTCCAGTCTACATGGGTAACTTCACCCACCTCTTTAGTCCACATGGGTAACTTCACGCACCTCTTCAGTTCAAAAAGGTAACTCACAATTAGCTCTTCAGTCAACCAAACTCTGTCTCCTCTTTACAAATTGAAGAGGTGGAGTTTACTGATGGCTTCTCCAGTTCCCTTTGATCTCAACCGTTCATCTCCCTATCTTTGGGATTGATCTCAACCGTTCATTTCATCCCCAATTCCTATATAATAAACCCTTCATAACCATTTGAAGGATCCAAGATTTCAAGCTCTTGTGCTCCATTATTATGTCAGTTTGGTTCTAGCATTCAAGTCATCTTGCAATCACACACACATTTCAATTAGCAAATTCTCGACGCTTCTCAAGTCATAGACGCTGCCCACACCAATACTGAGCATCAAAAACAACATTTCGGAAGGAGTAGAGAGAGACAATAGAAGCTTCAAGTGCTTCGGGGTTTGCATTCATTTGTTTTCCTTTCTTTGCTTGTACATTTTATTGGTTACATTTCAAGTTATTCATTTTAGTAGTCTTTGTGTATTGGATTTGTATCATTTGTAAAACCTTTGCTACTAACCCTTGCCTTTGGAAAGCTTGGGAACCATGAATCATGAAGAAGAGAGGCATATAGTTTGTTATAGTAAGGGCATATTTAGCACAAAGAGTAGTATAAATTATAGAAGGAATAGTGTTTTCCAGACTTTAGGTGTCAATATCATTTTTTTGTGAAGAATGTCGAGAGGGTTTCAAGTAGTGGATGGACAGATGTGGTGTAACTTTGAGATAGCAATGGTTGATTATTTTTTTGTATTACTTGTTGGAAATGGGTTGAGTAGCTAAAAGGGGAGGGGTGAATCAGTTACCACAAAAACAAATCCAAGTCCCTTGGATTTCTTAAACAATCTTATCACTGTTACTCGGTTAACAATGATATTTTGTTGTTACTCGATTAACAAAGCAATCTTAAGATATTAACTGTGTTTATCCTTTAGTGATTAAGTGCAGAAACATAAAGCATAAAGAAAATAACATGTACACATATGACACCAAGATCTAACATGGAAACCCAATTTGGGAAAACCACCAATTACAACTAGTACTATTTTTCACTCTTTTCAAGTGAGCCCTGTTAGGAGCCAACCTAATTAAAGGTTACAAAACACACTATTAGGTGTGACCCTATTAGAGGATTTAATCACCCTATAAGGAGTGGCCTTGTAAGAGGTCTTCAAACACTTTGATGTAGAAATGCCACCTTGTGAGAGGATTTATAAAAGACTATTAAGTCTACTCTGTAAAGAGATTTGGATCACTGCTACAATTGTTAGAGAGTAACAATGGATTGACCTGTTTGACGAAGCAACTGTCTTTGTTGATTTAGATCTCTGCTCTGACTTTAAACTGGATCCTCACTGATAAAATATTCTACTGTAGCTTTGTTCTGATGTTCTGTCCTTAATCAGAATCCCATCTGATTTCGCCTTCACTCTTCATATCAAAACTCATGCCATGTATTTCCTCACACACATTCAATCCAAACTTGACCTTGTATATATATATGATAAGCCTTGTCAAGTCGGATTGAATAACCTTCCAAATAAATAATAAAACTTAATTTTTTCAGCTGCATATAACCAATTAAGCATAAAGTGTAAGTTGTTGTTATTCGACTGACACTAACTGCATAACTCGGTTAACACTGTAATCCTTCAATGCCCGACTGTTACTGTAATGCCCGAGTGAACTCGGTTAGAACTGAAAATCACTTTGGTCCTCTTCAATTCCTGAGAGAGCTTGGCATACACTGACTATGCTCGACTTAGGTATAGACATTTGTGTAACATCACTACATTTGTGTATACATCAATGACAATACACAGTTGACTAATTGTCTTCAACATTACTATTTTACTATTATCAATAAAATATAAAATAATATTACCAATAAAAAAAAAAATTGTAAAAAATTAATTGAATTGATTATTCTTAATGTCTACTAATAAATTTTTTAAAGATTCTTTACCCTAAAATTTCAAGAAAGCAATTATAGCAATCAGACGAGTGAGGTCGCACCTATGTTTCCCTCTAGTGTGTAGGGTATTTTCGGGAATTCAAGAGCTACATTGAGGTTTCAAAATGGAGGAAACGTCATGGAGAGGCACCAATTTCATGTCTTGCACCAAAATGGCAGAGTTCCGTTGGAAAATCAAATTGGAAAGCTCATGGCAGGCACATGGATGGTGGTTCAAAATTTTATGAGCATGGCAGACATGAACAGAGCCAACGAAGATCGCTAATTTGGGATAATAACTCAAACTTGGTAAATAGGGTGCCCTTTTCCCAAGAGAGGGCCCTGAACAATTGGAGGAAGATGAAAGAACCACAAGGGTTAGTGGGAGGTATGTCATGGTGAGGGTTATGTGGAGAAGAAGGGTGAAGCAACAACTGTGATTATGGGAATGGGGATTTAGATTTAATAAGGTGAAAAATTCAAAATACCATCCAATTTGTAACAGTTAATTTAGATGAGGAGATAGAAAGTGAAGTGGTTGAAAATGAGCGATATTTTGCATAATTAGGTTTAATTAGGAGTTTCTAAGGATTTTGGTCGAGCCTTAATGAGCTACACAAGTGGATATCAAAAATTGGGGGGGCCATTCTGAAAGGGGATGTTTAAATATACTTTGACACTCAAGAATTTTTTGTAATTGTGTTTGATAATGTGTAGGACACAAATGAGATACTATCCAAGTACCAATGGAGCTGGGAGGATAAATACTTGCTAATATTAAAACCTTGGTACCTAGCCTTCAACCCTACTACTCAATCTTTTGACAAGATACCAATATGGGTAAGAATTCCAAATGTTCCTCTGCAGTATTGGTTTGAATCTTGCTTTGAGGTTGTAGGTAATTCATCAAGTAGATATTTTTTTGTGGATGATAGTTCTTTAAATTATCTGCATACTACTTACACTTGCATTTTGATGAAGATGAATATCACAAAAGATTTCCCAAAGGAGGTTTTGTTGAAATGTATAAATGGTTGCTAGATGGAACCTTTGGATTGTGAAGGAATTCCTTTTAGATGTTGAAGATGCTTCCAAGCGATCTATATAGTTGTACAATGTGCCAACCGCAAATCAGACAAATTGACTAGTTGTGGAAAGAGGTCTCACCCATCCACTACTTGGTGGAAAAGAAAAAATGTATCCCGAAGGTTTAAAAGAAGAAGGAAGATTGTAATGGAGCAACTCAATCAACTCTAAAGTAGATAAAAAAAACTACAAAGACATCAATGGAGGTTCTAAATGTGAAAGTGGATAGTGATATGGTTGAATGTAGCACAACAATGAATACAATTGGAAGGTTGGAACCCATGAATTGTCTGGAATCGGAAAAAGGAATCTTGCCATGAGAAAGTTTTGAGGATATCTAGAAGGAAGAAGAAAGTTGCGAGGACATCTATAAGGATAAATCATAGGAGGAAGGATGGAAGGTGGTGACAAGGAAGAGATAAGAGGAAAATGAATTAGGGTCCTTCCAATATGCATCTATGACCTCATTCCAAGAGCGTTACCAAAGAGCATTATTGATTTATATAAACATGTTAACGGGTTCTTCTTTGGGGTGGTGGATCATGATGACATTAATTTTCCATTAGTATGAAAACAACACTTTGGGAAAGCATACACCAAAAGATAGGACAAAGAGAAAACCAAAAATCAGATATAAAGAGGTCACCAAAAAATGTCTAAGTACAGAGAAAACCGACGACACAACTTTGTGTGTACATAAAAAATGCAAAGTGGAAAGGATAAAGAGGTACCCAACAGAGGAACCCAATGTGCAAGATAGAGTTCAAACTGAGAGATAGTTAAAGAGAAAACCAAGAGAACAAACCTGAAAGACAGTCAACTGATTTCAAAAGCATAACCGACCGTCAGAAACTGAAATTTAGTTGCAGCCCGCAAAAAGTGGATCTAAATTCCACGTCAGATAAAACAATCTTATTCTATTTATAGAATATTGATTTGTTTTTAAAACCATTTCTTTAGGGACAAGAATCATGAATGTAAGTGCTTTAATCAATCTAATTGATTTAAAACACATAGACTAGGAGATCAAGGTAAAAGTTGTAAACCTGATCTTAGAGTTAACATTGTTTTTCGGGAAACTTGATGATGTCAATCCATATTATAAATAGATGATGCAATCATTCATTATACATGTGTGAATATAGAAGAGAGGATGAAAGAAGCCTGTGAGCACATCTATGGATTAGATTGAAAGTTTCAAGAACCAGAACAACAAAGGTGAATTTGGTAATCAGAACCAAGAACAGAGGCTACCGAGAATTAGGGGTATTATACAATTACATTAGGTGATAATCTCATTCATGTAAACTTAAATGGATCTGTATCAACAATAGGAGATTGCATTTACCAGGTCAAATTTTAATTTTCTATCATTATAATAAGTGGAGAAAAGTGTAAAAATCCTTTCAAGGAAGGTGGATTTAACAGTCCAACTATAAATCTCTTAACCAAGTGCACACTCAACAGTGTTGCTAAAGCTCTTAACCGAGTAGACTTTAACAGGTCTCCACGGATACTCTTAACTAAGTAGATCATCATAAGTGATCAAATTGTAAGCCTTAACCGACCCCTTCCAATCTGCAGATAGTGAAGATTTTGTGGGTGTCACCCCCACCATAGTTTTTGCTTCCTAACAGGAGTTTTCTATGATATCATATATTGTGTTATGTGTCAATTACTTTCATGAATGTTTCTATGAATGTTCACATGTATGTTAAGTTTATAAATTGATATAACTCACATCAAGATAGTATAGATAAGATGAATGGATATACAATTGATTACACAAAGGTTAATTGATTAAAGGATATAAAAGTTTTAGAGGCATTGATTCACCCCTCCCCTCTCAGTACACACTTCCCATTAATTCCAACAATTGGTATCAAAGCTAAGTCTCTTCTTTGGAAAAGCTTAAAGACTTAAGAGAAAAGATCATATAATAGAGAAGTATAGACTCAACAAGAATATTGAAAATAAGAAGCTAGAAATTCAGATGTTCTATGAACAATATAAAGAAGCTATAATCAATATGAGACAACTGTTAGATGAACAAAAGATTATGGCATCTCACTGTAATGAGATAGATAATCGTGAGGAAGAGATACCAGATTTCTTTGAGTCTTCAGGTTCAACTACAAGCAAAGCCTCAGATACATCAGAAGAAAGCATCACAAGCCTAACTAAAATCAATCTACATCTAGTTGGACAAGTGAAATCTCTGCAAATCAATCAAGAGACACAGATGGTAAGAATGATTGATGTCACGAACAATGCTAGACAAGTTGAGCAAGAGAGAACACTAGCTATTGATGATAGAAGAATGGTTACAGAAAAGCTACAAGAAAAAGAGTCTGAAATACAAAGACTTATAGAGCATCACCATGAGATTGCAAATCAGATTATTCTTACGAGTCAAGAGGCAAACAAAATAAATGTTGAACTCATTGAAAGAATATAAGTTATTGGTGAGCTAAGGGATGAGAATGAAAAGTTGAAACATGAGATAAGAATTCAATAGCAACATAATGAAATTATCAAGAAAGTTGAAGAAAGCAATAAAAGAATGGATGATTTTCTTGAAGGACAACAAATAGTCAACAATAACATCAATCTAGGTTTTACCAAGAATGGAGAATCATCAAATCAAACTGATCCAAAGAATGTCTATAAAAATCCAAGACCAAGAAAGCTTACATGCAATCACTGTGGAAAGCAAGGCCATACATCAAATGTATGCAGAGGCAAAATGAAAAGTATTCCTAAATCTTCATCTTCCTTCATAATATTTTGTTATAAATGTAACAAGAAATGACATAAAGCATATGAATGTAAGTCTGAGATGAAACAACCAAAGAAGGAAACCTACATGGACAAATATTGTCCTAATTGAAAAATAAATGGGCACACAAATCTTGAATGCTAGAAAAAGAAAAGGCAAGCATAGAAACCTAAAGGTCAAGAAACTCCCTATCAACCAAAAAGAGTCGGTAACCAGTATGTATGGGATTACAACACTTGGACAAATTATACATCATGTGGAAGATTTGGTCACATTGTTGCAAATTGTATGAGATAGTGGACTAGAAAGTCTAGAGGTTCAACTAACCCTGGAATGGCATGCTTACACTATCATAAATTTGTTCATCTCAAGAAATACTACACAGATCGAATAATAGAAATCAACACATATCCCAATGGAAACACCATTGAAGACATTCAGAGGGAAAGAGACAAAATGTGGAGAAAAGCTTCAAACAATGATGAAATTGGACCAAGCAATACAAATGGTGACATCCCATCCAATGGATCTGGTGACATCACCACCCCCACCTAAGTAGAACAAGTAAGTATGGAACTACATTACCCCGAGTTATTATTTTACATCAGCTCCATAATATGTTGATAAAATTCCAAATTAGCATAAGTAAAGATGCATCATGGTATTACTTGTTATAATCTGTGATAACTATGCTATCGAGAATACATACAAAAACCTATCAGTATACACTCAAAGCTAAGACTGCCTACACTTACCGAGAAGTGTCAGTTAACATAAGAAAGCAAAGTTGCTAAGTGTAAACCGAGCATCATCGGTAACCAAGCAAAGTGAACAAGTTGTTTGCAATATCGAAACTCGTCAATAAATGCAAAGAGATGAACAACCAACCTAAAAATTCATATTGTCACCGAAGGGAAGTTGAAGTCTTAATTGAAAAACTTTGTCTTCACACACCAAGGAGTTGGTAAGCATTAATGGCTTTCTCTTTAGGGCAAATAGCTATAAAAGGGTGATGGAACGGACTCATTGTTCACCACGACCAGAGCAGAGCGGCGAGAGCAATTTTTGTGCAAACAACAACAAGATCATAGAGTGACCACAACTCAACACAGAGAACTCCAAAGAAGATCAGAAACTACAATTGGTGTATACAATAATTTCTACAACAACTGACAATTCTATTTTCACGCATTTCACAGAAAGCCCTAAATCTAAAAAAATGGCCACAACTTCAAGAACCGTGAAATCAAAGAACACCAAGAACGATGAGTTTAAGCTCATCAAGAATTTGGCATTTGAGGAACCACACTACAAGGTTCACCCTTAGGTTGTCTCACAACCCACCGATGTTGGAGCATTCTCATGAATACCAGCTAGGGTTTTGTTCATCGAAGATGTATGATCATGTATACACTGCAAGATTGTAGAAATAGGTTATTCAGAGGTTGAACAAGCTTATAAGAAGCTATGTAAAGAAGACGGAACATTGAAAGATGAGCATAAATAAATAAAAGTGAAAGGGCTCACTAATGCCCTGTTATTCCTGAAGGTCTTCAAAACTGAGTGGATTCAGTTAGTACGGAGCTGAATGCACAATCACAAACTTTGGCTGGATGAACCGAAGATGATAACCCAAGATGTTATCCATGTTGTCACTAGTTACCCTGTAACCGAGAAGGTAAAAGCATTAAAGCACCCACCAAAGGCTGAGACTGAAAAGATCATAGGATCCAAATGGGATGGCCGAGGATTAAATGTGTCCACCATTATCGATGATGAGATGAAATTTGGAGCATGTGTTTTAGGATACAAATTCTTTTAAGCCAACAGGATGAACAACATAGCTTCCGGTGCAGTAGACACAACTTACAAGATTGTGAAGAAGGGAACACAATTGGACTTATCCGAGCTTCTACTGAACAGCTAGAAGAGAATCTAAAGACTATAAGGAATGCAAAGTCAAACACATGTAAGTTTGGCTCACTCATAATGTGCATTTTCTTCTACTTTCAAGAAACATTCCCATCGGTAGGAGATGTGAAATGGGATAGCACAAAACTAGTCACCATGCAGATCAGTGAACACATAGCCTCACTGGGAGATAATTTTGAGATAGTCATGGATGAATACTTTAATGTATTCAAAGACCAAATGCAAAAGAGGGTAAGGATCCCCGAGCGACTAATTTAGAAGTTTAAAGAGGAAATATATTTCATGGTTGATATAGACCACACTTATATCAAACCTATTGTACCGAGAACAACATGGCTTCAACCATTAGAACATGAGATAAATATTGATCAAGCATCTAAAGAAATTGATGCATTTGAACCATTAGATAAGAAGCAACCTAAGTTTGGAACTTATGAGGAGGCCAAATCAAGAATTAAATCAAGCCTGGTTGTTAAGAAAATTGTTAGGAAAAAGGACAAAATGGTCAAGAACCTTAAAAAGATACTGTCAGCAACAGAGGAAGAAGCTGAAAAGGAGGAAGAAATCGAAGGATAGCTACCCATCGGTGAAGCTGAATAAAAGAATGACTCCAAGGCCACAAAGTCAGATTCACCATCTCCTCCACCAACCAAGAATCCAAGGACAAAAACTGCTTCTAGAACAAGAATTCAAACATCTAAGGATTCAAGTCCTTCACCTTTGAAGAAACAAAAAGTAAGAACATACAAGAGGAAAGCGGCCACACCAAAGAGAGGGACAAACAAAAGAATAAGGAAACTCATCAGAACCAGAGAAGACATTGAAGACACCGAGCAAGATGAAGCTGTAGAGACAAAAAATGTCAAGGTTAAAGCTCCAAAAAGCATTGATGACATATGCAAATCTATTGCAAATTTAGGATCGATTACAAATTCTAAGATTAGAAGATGGTTGAAACTAGATCTAGAAGATCATAAAAAAGTTGAAGATGACATCATAGCAAAGATGTATAAGTTTAAATATGCACCGATTCAATTTGAAGGCAATAATGTACCAAGGGAACACTTGGACAGACTATACTCAAGATGGACATTTGCTTTGAAGAATGAGAAGGAAATAAGAGAAAGAGTACTTGTTACTCTCATGCCTTCTAAATATAAGAAAGAAGAAATTGATGAAATGATGGAGAACCATAAAAAGGAATTCTCACCTAAGTTAAGAGCCTACAAATTTCTTGAAGGGAAGCTTATAGAGCTTGAACAAGAAAGCCACAAGAAATGGTGTAAAATTCTAAACAGAGCTACTGAGGAAGAAATCCCCAAGAAAGACCTACAATAAAAAGATGTCGATAAGGAAACTCAAGAACAAATATTAATCAAAGATGCAGAAGATGATACATCAGTTGAGTTAGACAAAGAAAAACAAGACACAATCGACAACAAAAATATAGATGTTTTAGATGAAACATGGCTTGACACCACAAAGGGCAACATTGTGGATAATAATATCATTGACATTACCGATGATCTAGCAGAAGAAGTAAATAAAGATGATGTCAATATTACAAAGGACACAACCAATGAGCGGGACATTGGAATTGATAATGCAGAGGTGAATATACCAGGCAACATGCCCATATTGATACAAGCTATCAATATTCTACAAGAAAAAGAAAAGTCACCTGAAAAAGATACTCCCGAGGATGCAAGGGAAGAGAAAAAGAAAGACAACACCGATGATGATAAAGACATTAGAGACACTCAAATAGTAACCAATACTAATAAGGTTATAGGAGGAGACACAAAGAAAGAAAATGGAGACACAATAGAGAAGGATGCACAGGCAAAGATAGATGAAGTACATAAGGACACCAATGAAGGAGATAAACCAAAAGATGGAACTCCTAAGGAAACCAACAAAGTTGCTACCAACAATGTGAAGGTTAATGTGGAGACATCTACAGGAAACTGAGAAGCTGAAACCGATACAAAGCAACAAAAAGAAGTACAACAAGTAACTTCATCAAGCACAACGGACAAAGCTGAGAAATTGGCAATGGTACTGCATTCAAGTGAAACACAAAAGAAGAAGAAGAAATCCAAGAAGAACAAGTTGGAGGTCACTTTGGATGAAATCATTGAGATACCAAAATGTGATCCAAATACACTTGATTATGAAGCATTAAAATAATATGGTGAAATATGCCAAAGGAAGGCATTACAGGAGAAGCTGAGGAAACAACACCAAGACTCAATGGTACTGGAAACAACAAGGGAATTATTGCACCAAATTGTACCCAATGTTGATATTGATCAGAATAAGCCAATTCTTGATAAACTAGCCACTCTCACCAAAGCAATTACCACTCATAACATTGATGCAGAGAAGGCAATAGAAGAGAGAGCAGAGAAGAAGTACCAGCAGAAACTAATTGAGAACATCAGCCAAGAAGTGGCAGTCAACAAGGTAAAGCTTTCAAAATTCATTAGTGAATTAGATATAATTACAACTAAAGCTATTTCCTTGATTCAACAACTAAGCACACTCGAAAATTTCACTAAAGAGAATAGTGACAACATAGCAAAGTTAGATACAGATCTAGCTAACAGTGCTCAAAGCTTAACCACCGATGGAGACACTGCACTAAAGCTGCACTATGAGAAAATCATTGAAATAAATAGGTTAAGGTAGGAACTATGGGAAGAAGAGACACAATTCAGGGAACAAGTCACTGAGCTCCATGCTCAACTTCTATTGAATCTTACACTACTTCAACAACACATTAGTTCAGCAAGGCAACTGATAGCGACCCCTAAGATGCTATCTATGATATGCATTCCAAGATCACACTCAAGCACATGACTCTAGAGAACTTTAATGAACAATGGGAGAAAATGATGGAAGACACGAACTCTTCACACTCCCACATTTTTTATAAGCTATAAGGTATAGACCTTTGCCCATAATATCAAAAAAGGGGGAAAATGATATATATTCAGATGACAAATGATATATGGAAAATGATGTATATTCATATGGGGAAAATGATATGTATATGATATATACAAATAGGCAGGAACTATACATTACTAATAAAAATAATGATATACCGACATATACATAGGGAGAATCATGAAATGACTAAGGATTATATATGTTGTACATACTTAACATTTTGTTAGTATTTTGCACATATCAGTTTTTGATACTAATGTCAAAGGGGAGATCGATGATATTACTTTTCCATTAGTATGAAAACAACACTTTTGGTAAGCATGCACCGAAAGACAGGACAAAGATAAAACCAAAAATTAGATATAAAGAGATCAACGAAAATGGCTAAGTACAGAGAAAACTGACGACACAACTTTGTGTGTACACCAAAAATGCAAAGTGGAAAGGATAAAGAGGAACTCAACATGCAAGATAGAGTGAAAACTGAGAGACAGTTAAAGATAAAACTAAGAGAAAAAACCCAAAAGGCAAACAACTAATTTCAGAAGCATAACCGACTGTCAGAAATTGAAAGTCAGTTGCAGCCCGCAAAAAGTGGATCTGACTTCCACGTTAGATAAAATAGTCTTATTCTATTTATAGAATCTTGATTTGTTTTTAAAACCATTTCTTCAAGGACAAGAAACATGAATGTAAGTGCTTTAATTGGTCTAACTGATTTTAAACACATAGACTAGGAGATCAAGGTAAAAGTTGTAAACCTGATCTTAGAGTTAACTATTGGAATTATATTAAGATGATGTACTGAGAGGGGAGGGGTGAATCAATACCTCTAAAACTTTTCTTGGTTAGCCCATTAACCCTTAGTCAACAGTTTGTAATTTTATCTTATCTAACTGTTCATCTTTCTTTATGCATATGAAATCATATCATACATTCTTTTGATATGTAAAA
>MU225720.1:2857565-2891979 GCA_018584345.1 Thuja plicata
ATTGTTTTCTTTTGGTGCCAAAATATGTCTTCTTATTTCTACATGATTAGTGTCACACAATTTGTCCACACTACCTTAAACACATTCTCATTTCACCATATCTTACCCCTAAAAACATTACACAATATGCAGGAACTTTGACGCTTGCGTCTCTTGTTGACAGATGTTTCTGAGTTTTGAATAATGAAAGTCAACATGATGCTCTAATATTCAGTAATTATATGATGTGGATTATGATGATTTAATTCTAATCACTTATATGATGAACAATGTAAATTGCTATAAAATATGATTTTATTCATTTCTATTATGATTTTATTGGAACTAACCTACTAATGAGAAAATTTAGTGAATTGAATGGAATTATAGGACAAAGGCGGGAGTGTGTTTCAGGTAGAGGAGATTATCTCCTCTGTAGGGGTGAGATCAGAAAAATATGGCTCTTACACACACCACTTAGTTAAAATGATTTATATTTAATTTGATTTCTTCTTATGCTTGTGTGAAAATGAATTTAAAATTAAATGGGTGATTAAATATTCTTTTCATATAATTTGTTTAAAAAAAACATGTCTTATTATATATATATATATATATATATATAATTTTTAAAATCTTAATGTTCCTTGAAGTTTCCGCACAAGTGGAGATAATTATGAGAAGAGTTTTGACCATGCGGTGGTTAATAAGCAAGAAAGTTGGGTTTTGAAAGGACTGAACAATAAGGCAGACAATTTTTTTTAATAAATTGAACTCTATCTCTACAATTATCATCATGTAAGCCACTCGAGAGAAAGGATTGAGGAGAACTAAATCATAATAAGATGTTTTCGATCCTTCTGAAAGGGGCAAGAAGGAGAGAAGGGTTGACAGGAAGCGACAGGTTACAGGCAATTGGAGGTGGCATGACTGGACATCGTAGTAACTATCGCCATCTAATCTACAAGTTCCTTATGTTCTTTACAACTTTTTGCAAAATATGTAACGAATATATGCTCAAAAATACAATGTAGTATCTTACTTTCTGTTTGTTATGTATGTGATTCATTAAACAATTGGCTTGGTAAGAAATTGATGTAACATGTTGTAGAAAGACTTTCCATGCGTTATCTTGCAATCTTGCAGCTAGATTTTTACTGTCCTGAGTCATGTTTTTATTTCACTTAAATCCTTCTTGCGCAATATTCTATTTTCTGTTCTTTCAAAATCCTAAAATTGGATGCTTTTAAACCATATGGGATTTTGGAAAAATTCCTCACTCTTGGCACTTTGATTTTCCTCTTCATTGGTTTGATTTAATAGTTTCCTTATCAACACTTTCCATGAATTAGGAAGAGGCTGGAGTTTTAAATGGTAGATCCTTGCTTTGTTGCTAGTTGGTCCTCAGGTTGAACCAAAGCCATCCCAGTCTAAGGGGAAACATCTTCTTTGAAGAATTGTCTTTTGGTTACCACCTTGCATGTACACCAAACCTCAATTTAGTTTTTTTATTTATTTCATTGCGATAGACATTGAAAAAATTATCTTGGAACCATGTTGTATTAAATGATGAACTTGTAGGAAATCACAACCAGTGGTGTTGTGTTCATATTTAGACACCTTTATTTTCTTGTTACTTCAAACTTTGAAAACTATTAAACACTATCTTTGTTACCATTTTTTGGATTCCATTTTGTTTTAAAAAAAATGTTTCCTTATAGCATGACATGGTGCGCCCATTTTAAAACACTATCACCATATAGCTAGCCCTTGACCGAACTGTTAAATCATTATGGGCAATGCTAGAATTAGTGTTTTCTCTTCAGAAAGACTATGTATGTTATTTTAAATTCTTTTTATTACCTCTCATCTTAGCTCGTAAGCTTCATAGTTGTTGTTTGTGAAAGCAAAAATCATAGTTGTGTGAGTTGGTTGATTACACCTTTTATGACCAAGTTTTATTCCATTTTCTTGCTCTTGTTGTCGCATCATTAATAGTAAGAGGTTTATATGGTTTATGGTCCTTTATCTCTTTTAGAAATGATGCCAGCATTGTCTTTTATAATTGGGTTCTTTTTATTTTAGAACAGTATGTTTTTTTACCAAAAATATAGTCTTGAACTTGGAGGTTTTGTTTTTTTTGGGAAAGAATCAACGGTATGTATGTTATATTGAGGTAGACTGTGTTAAACTTAGTCATTCAGATATCTAATAAAGAAATGCCTTTGGGACAACTGTGTTCTGGTTATATCATTTGAAATTTTATTCAAATGTCATTTTTGATATTGCTAACTAAGAATGCTTGTGTACAATTTAGTATTTTTGTGGTGCATTTTGTATGAAATATTGATAATTTGGAACTTGTATATCTCATGAAATATGTAAATAGACCTTTCTATTTTTTTTTTTGATCTGAAAGGGATATTAGAAGCGTAAAAAAGTAAATTGCTAGAGTTCTTTATATACTACCTTAAGAGAAAGTAAGGTGTAACTTTAAATTTGTATTCTTAGAATTTCAAAAGAAAATGTGGAAAGGGTGTGAAATATGGATTAGTTAAGAAAGGGTAAAATATTTTTTCTTTTACCTGCCAGTAGAAGTCCGATTCTTTATTACTTTAGACAAAGCTATGATTCCATATGTTTTTTAAATGTGTTGGTTTTTATTTCATCTTCCTACCATATATGTGTTAGTTCTACTTAGACTTACGAGGAAAGTAGATAGTTCATAGCTTGCACATATTCCTTATGATCCATCAGTGTCAAGTTGCTAGGCTTCTTGGGCAGGGTCGGTGCGCTCTTCATTTTAGGATGAGCCCCGGGGAGCTAACCACTCCATGTTTGGGCAAAAAAAGTGCCTGAGCCACACTCCCATCTCAAGATTTGCGGATGGACAGGTGTCTGATGACTTAGGAGATCAAAGCATGCAGATGGACAGTTGTCCGAGGACATATTGGATACCATATCTCATTGCAACCTTATGGTCATGTACTTGATGTATGATGCACGACAAGTTGGTTGAAATCCTTATTGTGCTTTAATCTTTTGTTTTATATGATCTAAATTGTAAAGTTTGATTGTATGGTCAACTTCATTATGTTGTACTTCATTGTCAGAATTTAAATTATATGACAAATTGGAATTAAATGTGTAATTAAATTTTGAGTAATTTTTTTTTTCTAGTCTTACCGATTGACCGACTATGACTATTGGAATGACTTAAGAGTTTTTTTGGTTTTGCTCATGTGGTATTAGTTGGTAATTTTAGTCTTTATAATTACCTTTTGTTTCTTTGTCAAAATTGACTTTCAACCATCCCTGATTTGGATTTATTCACTTCACATCTTCTCTATTCACCCCAGAAGACCCCTTAACAGGCCTAAACGTCAAAAGAGGTCTCTAAGAATGTATTTTACTGTCCCATTAGGAGAAGGGTGTTTTGGATGTGTTTATTTTTTGGATTGTCAGATTCACTAGCTCGAATATAGTCATTTCTATTCTATTATGCATCCTCTAAATGGGTTCTATTTGTCTTAGAAGATATTTTATTGTGATCTTTCCATATTTCCCATATGAGCGTGGATGAAATAATTTTCCAAAATAAGGAAAAATGTGGAAAAGCCCGCACCTTGACCCCAACATTGAAAAAGAGCCACCAACATACCAGGTATTCAACCTATCCAATTTAACTTGCTCATAACAAACTCCCAACACTTATAAGATTTTTCATAGTGTAGAAACATGTGATCTAGATTTTCTTCTTGAGCGCAACACAAAACATACTTGAAAGGTCCTTTGAATCCCAAATGATTCAACCATTCTCCTAAGAGAATCCTTCCTTGTAAAGCAAGCCAAGAGAAGGCCCTTTCCTTTGGAAGGTTTATTCCAACAATGATGGCTCGACCAGTCCTACTTATTTATAGCATTTTCCAATAGTTTATAGCCAATATTAATTGAGTAGTTCCCCTTTTGAGATGCACATCATATAATCTCATCTTCACTTCATGAAATCAATACCCTTTACTCCTTAAAAATCTTACTCAATCTTTCCTTATCAACTTCATTCACTGGGAGTAACCTGGGTGATTTTCACCCCCACACCTCTATACCTTTTTCAACTCTTTTCTCTATAAAATCCTTCACTTTTGGGCCCCATATCTAACTTGTAACCCACTGCAACTCCTTACAAATTTCATCTTCAATAAGAAATTTATTCCCATCCTACGAATCACACCAAAACTTTGTTCTACTACCATAATCAATTAACCAAGATATATGATTTTCTAAGAGTGACCTACATGATAAAAGAAAATTCCAAATGGCAGACCCTCTAAGAGGGTTTTGTATGGTTAAAATTTGATACTTGTCTTGATTATCTAAATATTTTGCCTTGAGAATTTTTGCCCCTTTTTGTCAAGATTTTGAACAAGGCCCCAAATCAACTTGGCTCTCATTACCTCATTCATCAATTGCCAATCTCTTAAGCCTGCACCCCTACACCTTTGGATTTACAAATATGCTCCCATGAAAGCAATAAAATTTTATCCTCATTGTTATTTCCATTCCACATGATTTTTCTTATCCTTTTCTCAGTGGATTTAATGATCTTCACTAGAATTTTTAGACAAGACATTGAAAAAAGAGGGATAACAAATATTACCGATTTGAGCATAAGGATACATCTAGCCGAAGAAAACCATCTAATCTTCCATCCTCTTAATATTCTATAGCATTGGTTCATAATATTGGTTTACACATTTGTTCTTCCTGAACCTTCAAAGAGTGGGTTACCTAAAAATTTACCTGGCAAAGCCCCTATCCTAATACCCAGAATTATGGAAATGGTTGTTCATTTCAACAACGAGGTATTAAAGAAGAAGATTTCCAATTTATTCTACTTGATGGTCTGTCCTGAGTGCTAATTGTACAACTCCAAGGTTGATTTCATCAGGCTTGATTCTCTTAAGGATGCCTCCCTCATTAGTGTCGTATCAAAGATCTCTCAACTCCTAGAAAAATTTCCACTTATTTCCATATATTGTATTTCCTTTTAGCACTGATTAGGTGGCCAAAATCGTCTACCATAATTATGAAAAAGAAGAGGGAAAGTGGGTCACCTTGGTGAAGCCCCCAAGAAGCCATAAAGAAACCCTATAGACTACCATTAACTAGAATAGAGAAACAAGGGGAGCATATACAACTCTTAACCTAATAAATCCAATGATTCCCAAAACCAAATTTTCCCAACACTTGCAATAGAAACTCTTAGTCAACCTGATCGTATGCCTTTCTTATATCTAGTTTTACAAACATATTTTTGGATCTTTCACTTTTGATTGAGTTTATTGCTTCATGTGCAATGATGATTTCTTCAACAATAGATGTACTTGAGGTGAAGTTGCTTTGTTCTTATGATATGGTGCAATTTAGGAAACTTTTTAGCCAATTGGCCATCACCTTATAAATAAATTTATAAAATCTGTTACAGAGACAAATGGGCCAAAAGTCATTAAAGAATTGAGTCTCCTTATTTGGAATCAATCCAATGAGTGTATTCTTGAAATCCCTAAGGATCACTCCTTCCACCCTATATTCTTTGAATACTTCCCATAGGTCCCTACCAAGGAAATCCTACATCTTTTATAATAAAAAAGTAGGGAAACCATCCAGGCCAGGGGCTTTATCCCCCGTACATTGAAAACACAACCTCCTTAACTTCCTTGAGACTAATATGCTCCAAGAGAAATTTATTTTGATCCTCTATGATGATGGGATGAATTCCATTCAAAATTCTATCATAGGATCTTGTACCATCATTCACCTTAAGAATATTTTGAGAATACTCCACTACTTCTTTGTTGATCTCTAGTGAGTCTCTCACCCACTGGCCATTACTCTTTTTAAAGTTGGAAATCCTATTAAAATATCACCTTGCTTTAAATAAGTTGTGAAAGTATTTAGTATTAGTATACCCCTCCTTTAGCCAACGATCCCATGACTTTTATCGCCAATACATTTCCTCTCTTGCAAGGACTTCCATGTAATCAACCTTTAGTTGTTTCTATGTCTAAAATTTCAACTCGTCCATGCTCGAGTGAATGAATTTATTTTTCAAACCTTCCAATTCTTTTTATAATCTCAAATTTCCACTAAAAAATGTTATCAAAATTTGAGTTATTACACTCTTTAGCCCGGACTTTTATATATTGAAGTTTTTTAAAGAGAATGAATGTTATCTTACCATACTAAGAATTGAGTTGCTTCCACCACTCTGAAACCAAGTCTTTGAACTTTTCATCTCTAAACCACCACTTCTTGAACTTAAATAGGCATCTTAAGGGCACCCAATCTTCCTGCAATCACAATACCACTGGATAGTGGTCAAAACCATAAATTGGAAGAATATCAGTCTCAAAAACAAATTGTAGTTTGCCGCACTTGCATACCCAAAAGAAATGTTCCAATTTCTTAGCAATTCAGGAAAATCCTTGTCTATGATTCATCCAAGTAAAAGAGCCACTTGAGAATCATACCTCCATGAGGCCACTTTCAATAAAAAAAAATTGAAAGTCTTTTTGTGAAGGGCCAAATGCATTAACACCCCCACTTTGTCCACCTCAGACAAAGTAGCATTAAAATCCCCTGCCAAAAGAATAATCTCATCCTTTAGTTATAGAATTTTGTCTAATATATTTTCCCATAGCCTTCTCTTGTGAGATAGCCCCGAGGGGCCATATATGTTGAATATATAAATTTCCTTTGATAAAACCAAGTCAGTGATTTTAACTAGTTTCCAATTACTACCATGATCACAAAGGGATAATTTAACCTTGCTTGGATTCCATAGAACCCCCAAACCACCAGAGGCCCCATCCAATTCCTTAAACCTTGCCAAAACTCCCATACTTTCATCAACTAATCTGACCCTTCTACCTTTAATTTGGTTTCTTGTAGTAACACTAAATCACATTTTGTTTTATCAATCCCCCTCTTGATCAAATGACACTTGTAAGGAGAATTAAAACCCCTAACATTCCACGAAAGGATCTTCATGGCATCCGAGAAAGGGTGAACCTCTTCTCCAATCTCAACCTTCTCTATCCTTTGGCACAAACAACCATCTCCAATTTAAAGTGTTTGGACTTGGGACCTCTTTTTTTGTCTCTCTCATCTTTGATTTACTAGATTTTTCTCTATTTTTCTTAAGTCATGGCTTCCAAGATGCCCTCTTCATCCTTTATGCCCAAAAACTTTTCATTCAATTTTTCCTACCTCTATTCCCAATCAACTTTGGTATTATATTTTGAAGGTGTTTCCAGTTCCATCACTCCCATGACCGAATTTTGTGAATGTCAAGGGGACATATGAATGCCTTTAAAGTGGATCACTTGCTCGTACACCACATCTTCAACTAGAATATATTCCCCTTCCGTTACCTTGCTCTCCTCTTTCATATGTCTATTTGGTAATAACACAACCTAGGATTGGGGCAAATTTATTCGATCCTTAAAAGAATCTCCTTCATAATTTCCCATTCTAGCATTGGGAACTTCCCCCACAATGTTGACCTCTTCTCCCAAAGATTGGCCAATAATGAGCAGTGTATTTAATTGAAGTACTCCTAATTCAGATCTCCCAAAATCGTCCCCAATACCTCATTCTTATCCATAAACCTTGTCTTCTACTATGTTCCCACGCTTTAATGAATTCTCCCCAATATCAGCAGCTCACTCCCCAACTACAATTTCCTTTGTGCCCCTTCCATTTGATTCATAAGGGGAAATATTAGTAACAACCTTAGTGCCTATTATGACTAGTCTCTCTCTCTCTCTCTCTCTCTCTCTCTCTCTCTCTCTCTCTCTCNTTCTCTCTCTCTCTCTCTCTCTCTCTCTCTCTCTCTCTCTCTCTCTCTCTCTCTCTCTCTCTCTCTCTCTCTCTCTCTCTCTCTCTCTCTCTCTCTCTCTCTATTGATCCTCCTCCCCATTTGAAGTGAAATGGTCTTGTAAATCCCTTTTCTAATTATTGTGAGGATGGACCAACCTCTTAGATGCTAGAGGAACTTGCTTATATTTTTCATACATTGATTCCCATGTTGTTTGTCTCTTATTGATCTTGCAATTACCCTTTTTTCCTTTTCTGACATCCAGATAATCTTGCTCAACAAAGCTTCATCCACCCTAATTTTTCCTCTTAGATTTTATGAGCATTCCCACTTTGTGTGACCAACGATCGTAAAAACTTTTTACTTCTCCACTAACTCTTCCACTTCTATACTTTGTTTCCACACGTCAACATTCAACACCAACTCAATCATTTTTGGAAGTGGGCATGTTGAGATCCACCAAATACATATATTCTGGAATACATACTAAAATCTATATTTTCTACTCCCTCCCCACCATGATAAATCTCCCTAACTTATTACCTATCATTCTTAGAGTATCCAGATCCTAGTATTCAAAGGGAAGGTTATAAAACCTAACCTAGATGGGGATTTTATCGATAAAAATATTTAGAGGGTTAAAATTTGGCTCCTAGTACTTAATAAAAAACCCATTCCACCTACCATATATGACCCATTTTCAATAATCTAATGCTTCATCTGGCTTGTCTCAAAATTAACCAAATAATAAGCATTCGGTAAGGTTTTCAATTATATTTTAAAAGGCCATGACTCCTCACACCATTTACTTATCCTAGACAAAGTTGGCCATTCACCCACCCGCTTCATAAAGAACCCTTTTTGTCTAAGCCACAGAAAAAAATCATTCCATCCTAGATGGTTAATGTTAACCACCAAAGCTTGGCTATTATCTAAGAAAAAATGTACCTTAGAAGTGCCTTCCTTTGCTGGGCCTTTCAGATTTTTGGTCTTTGACATTTCCCCTTTCAGTTTCCATATTTTGTTTTTCACCTTTCTCTAGTCTGATGGCTTTTTGACCGTTAAATACTCATATCCTCCCTTGGGGAACAATCATCTATGGTTCAAATAATTTCTATCATTGTTTATTGTTGGGGTTTTATTGAAATCCCTATTTGGTTTCTCTATTGTCAAATTTTTATCCTCATTGCTCACTCGCCCCAAGGGTCTCTGTGTAGGAATAGATCTAATTGTTCTACCTTTTAGATCATCTTGGTCCTCCTACGTCAGACAAATTCCTTCTCTTCATCTGAAACCCTACCAACAGTCACTTCCCTGCCCTCACCCTCGCCCTATTAGCCGCTCCATTCACCCTATCCTAACTTGATAAATTAAAGTATTACTAGCATACTTATATTTTAAACAATATATGTGAAATATGCTAAGAGACATCCATTTTTAAAAAGGGAGATTTTTGTTTAAAATTTCAACACTAACAAATGCGTGCATTGTTTGAATAGTAACAGTTTTTGTTGAACCATAACAATCAATTTTTAAATGAATATTTTTGAAGTTAGGAATAAGTATAACTATTAATTATTAAATTCTAATAAAACTTAAAAACCATCTTTGTATGTCAAACTTATTACACTCTTCTTCACAAAATCTATACAATGTACATCATATTTCTTCACTGGCTCTTGTACTTTAAATATAAAAATGCAAAAGAATAGCCAAAACTCGTGTTCCAAAATGTACATAGGCCAAAATAAATGTCTTATCTTATTTAAAATAATATAAGCCAAAATAAACATAGGCCAAAATCATATTATTTAAAATCACACACACACACACATGTCAGTAATAAAAGTATTATCAAAATAGAACTCAAAAAGCAAGCAAGGTAAAGACATTGCCACTAAACAAATACTAGGGACTAGGTTATAGATAACATTTTTTTTCACAAACTCATGTATATACCTCAAAATTTGAGACAAAGGGTAACCTCTATAACAAAAAAAATGCTTGAGCACATACCCCAAAGTGACATGTGTCCTTTGTGATTGTGTGTTTATTTGACTTAGGATGGAATTCACCTACTCTCTCTCTCTCTCTCTCTCTCTCTCTCTCTCTCTCTCTCTCTCTCTCTCTCTCTCTCTCTCTCTCTCTCTCTCTCTCTCTCTCTCTCTCTCTCTCTCTCTCTCTCTCTCTCTCTCCCTCCTTGGATTCCATAGAAACCCTGAACCACCTGAGGCCCCATCCAATTCCTTAAACCATCCTTTCTGAAACTTCCATACTTTCATCAACTGATATGACCCTTCTACCTTCAATTTGGTTTCTTGTAGTAACACTAAATCACATTTTGTTTAATCAGGCCCCTCTCGATCAAACAACACTTGTCAAGAGAATTAAAACCATTGAAATTCCACAAAAGGGTCTTCATGGCGTCCGAGAAAGGGTGAAACTCTTTCCTAATCTAACCCTTCTTTGTCCTTTGACACAACCAACCATCTCCAATTTAAAGTGTTTGGACTCGTGACCTCTTATTTTGTCTCTCTAATCTTTGATTTACTATATTTTTCTCTATTTTTATTAATATTCCTAGCTTCCAAGATTCCCTCTTCGTCCTCTATACCTGAAAAATCATCATCCACTTTGTCCTACCTTTCTACCAAATCAACTTTGGTATTATCTTTTGAAGGTGTTTCCAGTTCCATCACTTCCATGACCAGATTTTGTGAACGACAAGTTGACATATGAATGCCTTTAAAGTGGATCCCTTTCCCATACACCACATCTTCAACTATAATAAATTCCCCTTCCATTACCTTGCTCTTTTCCTATGTATGTCTATATGGTAATAACCCAACTTGGGAATGGGGCAAATTTTGTTAGAATTCAAAGAATTAAATCACCAAGATCCACTGTATGCAAAGAATGGAGACAAAACTTACAATGATCTGAAAGATGAAATATTCATTCAGAGAGGGAATAATCATTACAAATAGATCAATCTAGGAGATTCAAAACTAGAAGGTGGAGAAACCTAGGTTGCATGATAATAATTAATAAAGAATTAATTATTATATGCCTAAATTTTAGCTTAAGTGAACTAGAGATAAAAAGGTGACTAAATAATTAAATCAACATTGATTTAATTAAAAAGTGGAAATACCTTTTTACTCTAAAACCCCCCCTAAGATAAACTTAGGGAGAAGCTAAAAACCTATAAACAACAACTGAAAGCAAGAAATTTTGGTCCCGACAACAAGGCCCGATTAGATACCCAATCACAACCAAATCTTTGTAAAGTGGAGAAATAGAGAAAACCACATGGGAAAAACTCTACTCTAAAAAGAGTTGGAAAAAGAATACAAAAATTAAATGGCTCAAGAGACTCTCTCAAAACCATAAGTACAACCAACCAAGAGAGGATCGAGACTCCAAAGTCACCCCAGAATGATAGAACCCATGTGTCGATGATTGGACCAATGTGGCTCCAATACAAAATAAACAAAGGTGTTGGACAAGGAAGAGGAAACCCCTGAATGTGAGGAGAAACTGGAAGGCCTAGATTCTCAAAAGAGAATGCATGAGACTCTTGTAATGGAATATCCAATGAAGGTGAGCCAACAAATGTGTTGAATCTATCATCTAAGAGGAGATGAATGTCCTCATATATGTCCTCAATAACTAGAGTAGGTGGCTTGATGCAAGGAGAAATAATGTCAGGTAATGTTGAAGATGAATTATCCTAAACAGATGTAAACTCAATAGTAGGTGGCAGTGTAAAAGTCATAACACTAATCTCAGGAACAACACATTAGTTCAAGTGACCTGGCTTCACCTCAATAGGCTCTCGTGAAAAAATAGAGTGAGACTCTGATAGTGGAGATGATGGACCAAAATGAGAGAAAGAGTACAAGTGGGAAGAATGGTAAAATATCACTGTTGCAATAATATTGTCTATCTCACTGTCTTTGATGTGCACTGAATCTTGTGTGAACTCAACTATCTTCCATATCCCACTATGAGTAATCTAATAGATAGAGAGAAGGTTAGAGGACAAACCTGGAACACATAGTACATCATGGAATGCAACATCATCAATGTCAATAGAACCTTTCCCACATACAATTATAACGATTTTATTCCCCATCAAAATGTGTGGGGTAGGAGAAGCCTCAAAAGAAGAGAATAAATCCTGAGAAGATGTCATATGGTGTGAAGTGTGTGTGCAAATTATGTACCTACAAGCTACAACACAACACTTCAATATGTCATTGCATCAATCGTTAGAAAGATGGAAATCAATTTAAAAGTATAATAAAATCATGGAAATCAATATATTTCTTCCTATCTAGAAAGAGTATGATTTAAGCTATAAGTTTGCCCTCAGATTATGCATAAAATTAGTGACACATTCAGTCCTTTAATGGAAAATTCATTAAGAGATTGAAGCTATCTATCATGCAATTCATGCTAGAAATGATGCAAGGATTCATTAAAGCATAAATGGAAAAGTTATCTAATTAGCTTATTGAAATCATGAAATCAAAATGACAGCATAAGAGTACAATTAGAATTCTAAAATTTGGGACCTACTAAGCTCAAAATGCACTCCTTTTATGGGAGAATTTGAGAAATGAGTGGTTGAGATCAAATTATGAGGATAGATGAGGATTGAATCTTTGGTGATCCATGTGAGTGAACTCTCATTGGTTGATGGATTGATTTCCATGTGCAAGTGATGAGTTGTATTTAGAGAGTTTATTTAATTCCTTTTAATTAATTACTTTAGCCAAGTATTTTTGGGTTGATTTGATTTAAATAGGCCAAGGTAATTAATGTAAGTTAGTGATGAAATCACTTTGATTTTAGGATATTAATTTGATTTTTGATTAATTATGTCAATAATGAAATTGTTGGATTGACATAATTGAGGGTATGATCACATTTAGGGAAAATAAGGTTTCTAATTAGAGCAGACCAAATTAGGGTGGTTACATTTTCCCCTCTTTAAATTGATGTGCGAGTAGTGCATTGATTCAAAGAATGTCTGATGTTGACTTTAGAAAGTTTCAGAATTTCAGACTTGATTGAATGAAATAGAGCTGATGAGATCAGTGTTGAACTAAGACTGATAGTATCAACTTCAAACTTGATCGAACGAAGGTCGATTGAACACAGATCTAGAGATACCAATTCTAAACTTGATCAAACAAGAAATTATAATACTCACTCCAAACTTGATCGAACGAAGGTTAGTACAAAGCTGCTGAGAGCTGTGAGGTATCAATTCTAAACTTGATCGAACAAGAATTGATAATACTGACTCCAAAATTGATCGATCAAAGATCAATACAAAGTTGTTGAGAGCTTGATAAATATTTGAGAGATTGTAGACATAGATATCCAACTTGTTTAGCATTGAATCCTTCTATCCAACAGTCCCACCTTGATCGAAGGAAACTACCATGCCCCTAGTCTTTTGATGATGAAGTTAGTTTTGTTGTTTAAGCAAGAATTTGATTGATTTTAAGTGTGATCATGCCCCATCAGGAGACAAATTGAAGGAAATAGAATAAAATCCCTCTTTAGAATGAAAGATCAATGGAACAGGTCAATTGGATCAAGGAATAATCAATTAGAAGGTGAGATGAAGAGAAAACATGTTATTTTACCAATTTGACTACTTGAAAATGTTAATTGTGAGCTTGATAAAATGATGTATGACCAAGATTTTGATGTGTAATGTGCAACTTGTTGATTGAGAACCATGAAAAATTGATTGCGTAAAGCTTGCAAATCATTTCTTCAACATATAAAGAAAATCTACATCATTCAAAGAGTGTCACAAAAAATTTATTGTATTGTAGAAAAGATTGTCCTTGTGTTTGATTTCATTCCCTATAGATCTAAGAAGAACAAAATAGAGTAATAATAGTCTCTTGAGGGTTTCAGATCTTTTTTTTAGCTCTAAAAGGTCAATATAAGCCTCAAAAATGTCTTTTTACCCATTCATTTTCACTTTTATCCTTGGTAAATTCTTGAACTCTGGAGAGAAGATGGTGGTCCCCGTCGAGAGGCATGGATTTGAGCTTATGTGTTTTCATGAGTGACCAACACACTACACACACTCGGTGAGTACATCAAGACCCACCTTTGTACGCTTTATGTTTCTATTTTTGTCACTTTTTGCACTAGTTATATCCAATTGAATTTTGAGTCGCATCTAGGGTTCTGAATCACATCTTATTAATCCCGCATCGCATCCAGTAAAATGACAAATTTCCTAATCGCATCTTGTAAAACCAAACTCACATCTTGTAAGTCAACAGGGAGTCACTTTTAGTTAGATTTGACCATAATTTGAATTGCGTCGCATCTTGTAAAAATAGGATCGTGTCCAGTTTTCCCAATCACATCTAGTTTTCCCAATCGCATCCTATTAAAATAGGATTGCATCCAATGTTCTCCATCACATGTTGTAATTCTAGGATCACATACGATATGCGAGCTCACATGCAGGAAAAACAATGTTACTTCCAGTAAAATGTGTTCAGTTTCCAATTTTAACTATTTTTCCTCTGTTTGTTAAAAAATACTTGGCTAGTAGATCATCTGTGTGGTTTACTTAGCTAGAATACTTATGTGAGTCTGTATTTTGTGCCTGGCATATTGATTTCCCTATCGTATCCTTTTGAAGACCTCAACTTGCATGATTCCTTGCCTTAGCTCACTCCCTGACTGTGCGGGGCAACAGATCATTGGTCATCTTGGGTTATATTCCTTAATAGAGTTACCTGACATCAGGGTAAATCGAGAGTTGTTGACTGATCTTGCCAAGAGATGGAACTCAGAGTACAACACCTTCCATCTTTTGACTTGTGAGATGGTTGTGACTCTTGAGGATGTGGTGGATCATGCGCATTCTTGTGATGGGACGTGAGGTTCACTTTGAGTCTTGCTCTACAGTAGTGATTGTTGATGCTCAGAGGTTCTTTGTCGATCCCTCTATTGTACACAAATATTTGAATTGGGATTATATGATAGATCAGTATGAGTGTCTACTTGTATTTCTCGTTGGGTTGATAGTAGGTGTCTTGATGCTTGATCATGGACAACACGGCTTCATGTGTGGTTGGGTAGGTATGCTTGAGTAGATGATTGACTCTACTTGTAGATTTGGATGGGGTAGCTATATTTTAACACATGTGCATATAGAGCTCCGTGATATTATGTATGGGTATTCTCAGAGTATGACTGTAGGGATACTGATTTTGCAAATCTGGACCTGGGAGCACATCCCAGTGACACAATCAATTTTAGATAGATAGTAGTCACCAGAGGATCCTTATGTACATATGTACTCAGGTTATCTCTAATATCCCCACATGGGTAAGCTGGAGTATTAGCACAGGGTTCTCAATGATGTGACAGTGGTTGAGTGGCGACCCTACCTTGATTGCGAGGAGTGGGGTTATGATCGATGATAAATGTTGTATTTTTTTCCAAAGTAGATACTTGATTGGATGTACTAGATACGTTGTTGAGAGATTCATTTTCACAAGAATCCTAAGATAGTATGGCAAGATGCAGGTTACATCACAAGAGCTTATAATATATGCCCATATCCGTGATGGGGAGGCACAGTTGGGTGCACGATTATTGTATGAGACTGCATAGGCAGCGATTGGACAGATGATTGTAGTAGGCTAGGATTACCAGGATAATTTGATAGATGCAGGTGTTACTAATTCTTATAATTCTTACCTTATTCAACATCCATTTCCATGATTCACTGCCCCTGATGAGATAACACCACGTACCAAGGAGGACTTAGATTATGATCCTGTCGATGATGGTCCTATGAGAGGTGGAGGCAAAGAAGACATAGGTGTGAGGCATGGGAGAGGTGGGAGAGATGGATGAGGTGGTAGAAATGGTAGAGATGATAGGGGTGCTGGGGTAGAGGGAAGACACACTCGTGTCAGGTTCATACCTACACGTATGGATCCATGTCAACTACTGACTAGGCAAAAAAAAAAACATCATAGATCATCAGGTTAGAGACTTATAGGTGAGAGCAGCATAGGAGGTAGACCTCATGGACAAGAGCTTCCTAGAGATACTGGCAGGGATATAGACAGGGATGGAGATCCATTATCACAGTGCCAGAGAGAGCAAGAGAAGCTTAGGGCTTGTATTACTACATTAGAGACATTGTTGGCTGACACGAACAAGAAGCTTGAGAGGATGAGATCTAAGAGAGATCAGCAAGGTGACAGGTTGATAGTAGAGAGATATTTGCAGGCACACACTACTACACACCAGGATCAGAGAACAACTTACTACTTTGCTTTATATTATGTTGCAGTTCCACAGCCTCAGAGAGCACCATTGTATTTTGTTATAGCTTATCAGTCAAAGGTAGCTATGCCTCCACCACCTCCTCCTCCTCCTAATTAGGGAGAGGGTGGTATTCAGACATGATATCATTGATTATCCTTGAGATTTTTGTGTATTGATCCTTCTGTGATCATCCATTGTACTCCAGATATTTGATACATTTGTATATTTTAGTCGTGATCTCTTTGATACTATTGTAGACATTCCCACAATTTTTTATCTGATATTCACTGATATATATATGAGATGACAACTTCCGGTTCTGATATGCTCATTGTTTCTCTTTTGATAGTTGATGTATGTGATAGATGATTAGATTGATCCACACTTGATGATGTACTTGGTCCTTATGGTAATTTAGAGTATATTCATGTGATGACATCATTTATGCTCTTTGATTATTATTGATATATAGATGGGTTAGATGATTCTATGTGGATATGTAGATGTATGTTTTTTGTTGAAAATGCACTTAGGATGTAAAAATGCAACACTTGAATGCTTTATTTTTGTATTTTCCTCTTTTCCCATTATGAATGCAATGGATATGCAACAACATGAATATATCAGTAACATAGATTAAGTAGTCAAACTTGGAATTGGAATGAACCAGGAAATCATTTTGAGCTCAAGCACTTATGTTGTTTAAATGAATCATACAAACTTAAATGCAACTAAATGTGGACTTTTAGGACTATCACTTATCTTTTTACATTTTAGCATTTTATCATCATAGGGCGCTTGTGTAACAGACATCATCGGTTAGTAAAACTATCACCGATACCAAGAAAGTATCATGAAAGTATGAATACTATTTTTATTGGATGCAATGTCAAAAATAAACCTAAGCATCAAGGCAGAGAGGTCAGGATGACTTGTCAGTTATCTCCTTTTCCTTAAAGAATCATCTTCTGCTCATGTGTAAAATGGGATATGTAACCCGCAATGACCTTTAATGTTCATATCCTTGGGTACATAATGTGTTGTACACCTTACTTTAGAAGTTGATTAGAAATAGACAAGGAAATTGGTTCAACCTCACTATAGCTTATACATAAAAATGATCGAGATTTATGCGGATATCCACTCCAGTTGGAAGCTCTTAACATAAACATCCAAATTAGGTGAAAGTTATAGGATCATTAAAACAATCACCATAGGCAGAAAACCAATAAAAAGTTATGCCCCATGTCCTTGAGACTCTTTGTCATTTAGTAGACATCATGGAGTAACTCAGAAGACATAACAAGCAACAATTGATAATCAATCAAATTAAATTCATAACTATTTATATGCCCCTAGTTTGAAACATAATTGGAACATGAAAATAGTTATGATCAAATAAAGATTAGTCTATATTTGTTTATGTGGTGTTTAGGAACACCTTTGATTCATTTTTCAACCACAGTGGAGAAATCTTCAATTGCAACTTAGATTTTAACAATGTATTTCTATGTCTAACTTAGTAAGATAAACAATATCAACAATTGCAATCCAATGTAGTGTGGAGAAAAATTGTTTGATTTAAGTGTTGAGAAACACTAGTATGATGTCAGTTACAGGTAGGTGGTGTTTAAGAAACACCCTTTGTTTGTGATAGTGATAGTGACGTTTTGATTCAAGTATTAAGAAATACTGTTTGTAGTGGCCAATCTTCCTAGACAAGGACCTAGGATGACCTAGAAACCAAAAAATGCTGATCAAACATGCTAGAAAAGATGCCCCTGGTGTAGTATGAATATCCCTAAGATGTAAATACAAACAAATTTTAGGTAAGGATAGTACATTCATGAGGAATTAAGATTCAATTGATAGCAAATATATGATAGTGAAGGATTGGTTCAAGAAGTGTATTGATAGATGGAGCATGGAGTACAAGTGACACTTGTTTGCCAGGTTTTCACCACTCAGAAATTTTTTATTTTTGCTACCAAGACGTCTGTTTGCTAGGTTTTTTTTGTTTTGGTCGGTAATAGTTGTGTATTTTATTATATAAAAATAGATTACATTTTCATCCTTCAACAGTAAATCAACTTTCCATGCTAATCATACCTAAGGAGTCTCTGCTCCTTTACATTTGCATCTATACTATTCTTTACTATCTCCTCCATATGCTATATTTTCAAATACTATATCCTAATCAAGACATAGAAATATTACAATAATATGGCTCATGGCCGGAAATGAACTTAAAGTTTTACAAAAGTGGGAATAGATTTTTGTTTCCCAAAACACGCTCAGATCCATCCAGCAAGTTCTTCATTCTTTCACTTCATGGCCTTGGCTAGCCTCATTGGCTTCACTTCTTCATTCCCTTTGAGCCCTTAGCTTGCTATATTTTATTCAAAGTATCATTTTCAAAAATTTCCAAAAAGATACCCATTTATCTTTCAAAATTTTGGGTTTACCTTAAATTTTGCTATGCAATTTTCCTCCCTTTGCACCCAGTTTGAGAGCGCTTCTTCCTCGACACATTCATGGCCAGCTGCAACTAGGTTTTTTCTTTTTTTTTTCTCTTTTTTTGTTAGTATCAAGGAACCTATTTGCCAAGTTTTCACCAAGGATACCTTTTTTTCAGGACCTTTTCCACAATTTTTTATTTTTTCCTTTTCCACTATTTTTGGCTTTCTTCAGGATCAATTTTTTCTTTTTTTTGGGTATTTTCTTAGGATCAATTTCACTATACAAGCCCTTTGGCTAGATTTCAAGCATATAACCACTTCAAGTGTAGAGTATTGATAGGATTAGGAAAGACATCTCCTTCAAGCATAGCTAATTGATAAGCTCCCATCCCAAAAGCTGATGTGATAACAAAAGGCCCCAACCAGTTGGGTTCAAACTTCCCTTTTTGTTCTTTGTTTGGTTGATTGTTAGGATTCCCCCTTAGAATGAGATCACCCACTTGAAATTTTCATGGATTTACTTTCTTGTTGTACCCTTTTGACATCCTTTCTGATAGAATTTTAGGTGATCAAACACTTTTTGTCTGCGTTGATCCAACAGTTCTAATGCTTGAACCCTATTTATGTAGTATTGTTCATATGTGACAAGACCTTGAAGAGATACATGCAAAGAAGGAATTTCTACTTTAATTGGTAATATTGATTATGCACCATAAACTAGAGCAAATGGTGTGGCTCATGTTGGTGTTATGATACTTGTTCTATAGGCCCATAGTGCTGGATTCAATTGCAAATGCCAATCTCTGCCAGACTTACTCACAGTTCTGTATAGAAATTTTAGAATATTCTTGTTTGAAGCCTCAACTTGTCCATTACCTTAAGGATAATAGATTTAATAGCAGTTTTGAGTAATGTGAAACTATGTACAAAGGTCCTCAATATATTGGTTCTTGAACTGTCCCCCATTATATGTTACAATAGATGAGGGTATCCAATACCTACAGATGATGTAGTTCAAGATGAACATAGTAACTTTTTTTCTAGTGGCTTTGATTATTGAAACTTCTTCAACCCACTTTTTGAAATACTCACTAGCCATGATGATGTATTTATGTCCACTTGAAGAATTGGGATAGATTTGTCCAACAAGATCAAAGGCCCATTACTAGAATGACCAATGTGTTATAAATGGTATGAGTTCCTTGGCTTAAGCATGGATAATTTTTCCATGTGTTTGTAATTTTTGACATGTTTTGGAAAATTGAATAGCATCTTTATCCATTGTAGGCCAATAGTATCCAACCCTTAGAAGTTTTTTAGTTAATGAAAAATCGTTCGAGTGTGATCCACATACACCTTCATGGACCTCTTTTAATGTATGACAAGACTCTTCTTGTTCTAAACACCTAAGTAGAATTCCATCAAGACCTTGTCTATATAAGTTAGTAGTAATGATTACATAACGCGATGTTGTCCTAATTAAGGCTCATTTTTTATTTTCTGGACAAACCATTAGGTAAGGTTTGATTTGTAAGATAGGCAATTATATTGGTATATCTGGATTGGTCTTGGGAATTTAAGGCACAATAACTTGGGATTCAGTTGTATCAAATTCGGGAAAGGATAATTCTTCCACCAAGAAGTCATAGCAAAATTGATGTTCCTCTAGTTGTAACACGGATGCTAGCATTGCCATTGCTTCTACAACTCTATTTTCTGTTCTTGGAATTTGTTGAAATGTGATGAAGACAAAGTAATTTTTCAAAACTTCTACCATATGCTTATAGGGAATCAACTTCTCATATTTTTTTTATATTCTCCATTTAACTAATTGATGATGAGTTGAGAGTTACCATATACATGTAAATCTATGATTTTCCATTCAATGGCTAGCTTGAGACCGTTTACCACTGCTTCATATTCTAAGATGTTTTTGGTGCATGGAAACAATATTTTGTATGTCTTAGGTATCTTGTAACCTTGAGGAGTGATAAAAATACCTCTACTCTAGATCCTTCTTGTGTGAAAGAACCATCAAAGTACATCTTCCATGGATATTCTGTTAAGTACATTATTGTCTCATCTAAAAACTCTATAATCAATGGTGTTACATCTTGCAATGGTGAATCAGCTAGTTGATCGGCTAGCACTTTTCCTTTAATATACTTTATGTCTATATACTCTATATCAAATTCACTAAGTATTAAGACCCATTTTTCTAGCCTTCATGTCAATGTTGTTTTACTCAGGAGGTACTTGAGAGGACCAATCTTTGAAATAAGCTTTACTATATGAAAAAGCATGTAGTGTCTCAACTTCTGGGATTCAAAAACAACTACCAGACAAACCTTTTCAATGATACTATAGTTGAGTTCATAAGACACCAATGTCTTGTTTATATAATAAATCACTCTTTCTTTCTTGTTATCATCCTCTTGTGCTAGCAATACTCCAAGCGATGTAGTCGTAGCTGAAATATAGAGTAAGAATGATTTTCCATGAATAGGTGCCATAATAATAAGAGGATTATCTAGATAATCTTTTAATTCCTTAAAGTTATTTTCACAATGTTTTCCCATTTGAAATTTACTCCTTTATGCAATAATTTTGTGAAAGGTTGCGCTCTATCTGCGAGTTGAGACATGAATCTTATGATTGACTGGAGTCTTCCTTAGAGAGTCATCATTTGAATGATGTTACGAGGGGGTGGAGTTTCCATTATTGCTTTCACTTTTTATAGGTCCACCTCAATTCCTTTAGCTGATACAATAAACCCTAAGAGTTTCCCTGATTGGAATCCAAATGCACATTTCTTTGGATTGATCCTTAGTTGGAATTGTTCCATTCTATCTAGTATCTTTCTCAAGTCTTCAATGTGATTCATTCTTGTCTCTGTCTTGGCTAAGGTATCATCCACATATTCCTCCATGTTCTTATGTATTATGTTGTGGAAGATTTTCATCATAACTCATTGATATGTAGCTCTGATATTCTTTAGCCTAAATGGAAATATGCTCCAGCAAAATGTTCCCCATGCGCATGTAAATGATGTCTTTTATTGGTATTTAGGGGCAATATTTATTTGGTTATAGCCTGAAAATCCATCCATGAGTGAATAAATTTCATATCCTATCGTGAGGTCTATAATCATATCAATTTTTGACAGTGGGAAGTCATCTTTAGGACAAGATTTGTTTAGATCCCTAAAGTCTATGCAAATTGTGATATACTTATCTGCTTTAGAAATTGGAACTACATTAGAAATCCATCCTCCATAAGAAATGACCCTTATGAATCTAGCCTTTAAGAGTTTCTCTAGCTCTTCTTTTACCAACAACGCCACATGTGGGTGCATCTTTCTTAATTTTTGTTTGACAGGTTTTATCCCAGGAGCCATAGATAAGTGGTGCATTATTAATTCAGGATCTAATCTAGGAATATCAGTATAAAACCATGTAAAGTTGATCTTTTTCTCTTTAAGGAACTGTGTCTTTTCTTCTTCTGATAAGGATTGCGCTAGATGGACAAATTGAGGAACTTCTGTCATTCCCAAATTAACTGGGTGTGTTAGTTCTATTGGTACTGAAGATATTTCTTGAAAGTACTTAGAGAGGATATCAATAATCTCATCTTTTGGTGCCTCTAAGAGGTTTTCACCATCTGATACGTCTTTCATTTTTACTTTTTAAGAATATGATACTGCCACAACGCGGTTTTCACCATCAGTTTTTTTAATTTTTACTTTTCAATTTGTGACTAAGAAACTTGATATCCTCCTCTATCAGATTCACGCTCATTGCATTGGTGGAAGAGGGATAGGGTTCACAAGAATTTAGATAACATGCCAAAGTGTAGTCGTTGGGAAAGTTCATGATAGGAGTAGAATATGAGTCTGTCCAATCAGTAAGTTCAGGATTTACCAATGATAATGATTCAGAGGAATTCAAGGACAACATCATGTCAGTGTCAAGACTATTAACTGACAAGACAAGTTTTGTTAAGTTAGCTTCCATAGTATTTTGATCATTAAGAGTCAAATCTTCATTATTAGTGTCATTGTTAGTGTTATGCAGACCTAACTCTAGCGACTCATCATTGGAACATTCCCCTTCTCTTATCAAATTGAAACTCATATCTTGTATCCTTTGACATTCTTCTAGTCCCATTAAGATGCTAGTGTCTTCATCAATCATTCTAGGTATCACCCTATCAACCAATTATGTGACAACATTTGTATTATGGGTAGTGTTAGAACTCTCCCCCCTTTCTAATAAAGGTGCAAATTTATGGATTACATATACCTCAATATCCATGGTAACATTAGACATGTGATCCCATTCATAATAATGTGAGTCTGAGATATTGTCATCAGATTGATTTAGAAATTCAGCAATAGTTATCTGGTGTACCCTATTGGCCATTTGTGAATCAAAGTGTGGCAGATCCAAGACATGTGAAACTATCACTAATTTTCCCTAGTTAGGATGTAAAATTTGTTGTTGTCTTACAGAGGATGATTCCTTAAGAGTGTTTGAGCTACTTGCTTCTTCTTCTATGTTCATGTCTTCTTATTCTTTTTGTTCTTGAGGGGTTTCTTCATGGAATTCTTTGCTTATTGAACTTCTATAGAATATTCTTCTTCTTCCTCCTCTACTTCTTGGACATTGGTTTGTGACAACAAAGGAACATGGTGTTCTAGTTATTCTTGAAAAGTAGGTACATACCGTTCTCCTTGGTATTCTGGGTTCTTAGTACCAATATGTAGTAATCTTTCATATGTCCAAGGTACAAGTTTAGTTTCTTCTTCTTCATCATCACTTCCTCTATCGAAAATTGGACCATATATTTAGGTGGGGTGTTGTAATTTGTTATTGAAACCCAATCCTATTTTGTCTTTAGTGTCTCTAAATTCTATATGGATAGGCTCAATGAGTCCCTTGCCTTTATCTCCTAAAGGTCCCTTCCCTTTGTATCCTATTTGTTTGAGAAGTTTATAACCTTTTCCATATTTGTATGAGGATATTTCAACATGTTTTACTTCATTTTCTCTATTTTCCTCTTTATAGAGCCAAGCCAAGACCACTTTATCTTCTTTTTCTTCCTCTTGAGAAGTAGAGACTCTAACCATGCCAGTTGGTTCAAGAATGTCTTTTCCTTTTGATGCAGAAGGTGTAAAAGAGGGGGAGGGTTTCCCATATGATCTTGGAGATATAGTAATGTTATCCAATGATGGTTTTGTATCCAATTTATATTCCCCCATGCTATTTTCTTCAAGTTTTTAATGTCTTTCCAAAGCTTCTCATCACCATGCCTTTAGAGGTTTCAGCTGGGAACTCTTTTGGAACTTCCTTATTGTGAGGAACCATACTATCTACCTTGATATTGTTGCAAGTGTATCTTGAATCTGTAGGAATTATTACTTCCACCCATTTTGTGGGAATTTGATACATTGGTGGCAAGTATGTGGCACTTCTTGCATTTCATGTATCCAAGGTCTCCCTAGTAATATGTTATAAGCCAATGACAAAACATTTCGTTCTATTGGTCCTATTCTTATGGGTAAAACAACTAGTCCTTTGGATGATCTTTCATCTTAATCATAGGCCTTGATGGTTATCTTACTCCTTGAATCAATTGTGTGCTCTGAAAGACCCAATACTTTGACTAGATTGAGAGTACATATATTCAACCCTGCGCCTCCATCTATCAATACACATTTTACATGGTGTTTATGGATCAAGACCTCAATGTGAAGGGGTTGATTATGGGGATGAGTCAAAGATTTATCATCCTCTTTTGAAAAAGAGAGATAATGTGGAGTTGATATGTGATTGACCATTGCCTGGAATTTGTCTACATCTACGTCTTTCATAACATTGGAAGAATGTAGGGCTTGTTCAAGAACTTCCCTACGCACTGAAGAGATCTTCAATAACTCAAATATAGAAATTTGAACTAAGATTCTTTGCAATTGTTCCACCAAGTTGTAGTTAGCAGAAGGTGTAGGAATCATTTTCCTTGATGTTGCTGGTTTGGGAATTGTGATAGCAGGTGGCTTAGATGATGTTGCATGTTTGGATGAGGAATTAACCCCTTTAATCATGATTTGTGCTTGTCTTTGTGTTACCACATTTGAATGTGCTGACTTGTCTTGGACATCTTTGATAGTGTTCACATTGATTGATTCATTCTTTATGTCCTACATATTGATCACATTATCGTTACGAGAATAGGTATAATTGACTTCTTTTCCTTTTCCTTTAAAGGCTTCTCCTTTTTCATAGTTGGGAAATGGTTTATTATATGTCATGTGATCTTCATTATATATATGTCCTTCCACTTTGATCTTTCCTCCGTCAATGAGATCTTATATAATGTGTTTGAGTTTAACACAATCATTAGTCTTGTGTCCTTTATTCTTATGGAACCCACAATAGGCATTATCATTCCACCATATTGGTTTTACTTTTGGTTCCCATGGTTTTGAATCCGATAAAGTGATGATTTTTTTTGTCTAAGAGAGTCTTCAGAACTATCTCAAGAGGTTATCCTAATGGATTAAATGTCCACTTTGGTCTAGACATCCACAACTTATTCTTGTTGGCATCAATGTTTGTTCGTGGTATTGTTGTTTTTGCCTTATCTTCTTTGCTTGCTTGTAAGTTGTTTGTAATATTAAACACAACTGGTTTAATGTTCACATTCGAGGTTTCCACCACTCCATCATTAACAACATTTTTGTTCTTGTTCCACCATTTAAGTTTGTTGTTATAGTTGTTAGAGGATTTATTGTCACTTTGGAGCGTGATTTCCCCTTTCTTAACCATGTATTCTTCAGCACAAATGGCGTTCTTTATCATTTTGTTGAAACTGGGAGAATCTTAAATTTTTAGAGCATAATTCATTTTAGCTACTAAGTTGTTTATAAAGCTCTCTATCTTTTCAAATTTAGGTATTTGTCTTGAGTACCTTGTGAATATTTTCCTCCACCATTGCAAAAAGTGTGTGAAGGATTCACCTGTTTGTTGTTTTTCATTGCAAAGATCCATCATGGTCATATTGTGTTGTATGTTGTAGGAGCAATGCTAGATAAACATTTGAATTAACTCCTCAAATGTTTCCAAAATAGGTGTTAGTTTAGAGAACCATTCCACAACATTTCCACCTAGACTTCTTGGAAATAGTCTCATCAAGTACTTCGGTTTGTGCATGTATTCTATTCTTAGAGCACAAAATTCTCTCACATGGTCATGTGTATCCGTATCTCCCATGTATTTTTCATATTTTGATCATGCCATGTTAGGTGGGAATGGAACCATGTTTATGATTTTGTCAAAAGGAAACAAACATATGTGCTCCAAGGAGTATTTCTTTGTTGGTTTAGTCTTTTCTTTCTTAAGAGTTGTGAGTTTCATTTGCATTTGATATAGTTGTTTTGAGAGAATGGAGATGGGTGTTTGTACCTCTTTTTCATTCAATCTTTTGACATCATAGTCCTTGTGGAGTTTGAATCCAAGAGAAGCTAGGTGAAGGAATTATTTTTCTTGTCTTCCCCAATGATTTTCTCCAAGGTCTTTTGAAACTTGTGACTCTGTTTGAGTTTGTTATAGTCTTCTTCAGTTATGTCTTCTTCACTATCTGAATCAAACAAAGGACGATCACGATTTCTCTCTTCTCAATTTTCTCTTCCATCTTGGTTATCATCTTGGTAATATCAATCAAAGGAAACACTCCATTCTCTATTTGGTACATCCATGTTGGGTGAGTTTTTATCAAAGAGAGGATTTCAAGATGTCTCTCCTTGTTGAAATTTAAGCAATCTTGGAGGTCTTTTTGAATTATCAGCAAGGTATTTTTTACTTCTTGTGTTAACCATGAAAGTAAGGTCTCAATTTTGTCAAAAGTGTTCTAATTGTGCCAAGAGGAATTTTTGAGTTGTCCAAATGTGTATGTCCAAGTTGTGGTGAATGTGAGTTTGATTGTTTGAAGTGATTGATTATAGCATCATAGGGTTAGAATGCCCTGATAGTGAGCTAGGAACCAAGAAGAATTGTTTAGTGAAATGACAACATGATTTGGGATCACTTGTGACAAACCTAAAGAACATGCAAGGTATAATTCCAATTAGCTTGAGAAACAACATCAGTTGGACCAACAGGAACAATAGGTTTTGATAGACAAGTGAAAAGGGTATCGAAAACTACAAATTTTCTAAGTTTGACAAGTGTGCAAGTACCCTCTATCCCAGATGCTACCTACCAAATGCGATTCTAGATTTACCGAATGTGAGAATGTTCTTCCTAAATGCGACTCTCTTTTCTAGATGTGATCCAAGATCTACCATGACTCTGTTTACCAATTGCAACCTAGGATTTGCCAGATATGAACTTCTGATGGATTTTTTCGAGTTTGCCACTTTGTTTTGAAAGATGTGAAATTTTTTTCGACTCCAGGGTCTGTCTGATGAATTCCAGAGTGTTTTTAGGTAGCATAAATGTATGTGTCTGTCAAAATATTTATTTGTTTGAGGGTTTTTATCTTGTTATTTCAATTTTCACACATCAAACAAGTTGTTTAAGAACCAAACATACCTATTACTTAAAACCTATGATGCAACATGAAAATATTTGCTTGTAGACTCAGGTACACACTTAAATGCTAATTAGAATATGACCATCACCAAGCATGCAATGGATCCAGTCATGATGTCATATTATCTAGCTCCAAATGCAAGTGAGGGCACTAAATGATGAGTATCTTGGGGTAATTACTATTTGCCTTGCACAAATATTATGAAGCACATGAATCCAGTAGCCATCTAGAATAGCATGGAATAGCAGTTGCACATAATGCACGACCCTTTCCTTTGTCCTATCCATGTGACTAGAATGATGATGAAGAAAAAGAGCTATGAGAAGTAGAAGAAGGAATATCAATGTTTCTCTTCTGAAGAGGAGTTGTCAAATCAAATTTTTTTTTGCATATCCATCTATATTCTTCTCATAAAAAATGAGACTCATCATGATTGGTATTTTTACAATAAGAACACTTAGGTCTTTATATCTTCCATTTTTACCCCTTAGGAGAAGGTGGGCCAAAGGAGTGTTGAGAACTAGAACCCTTCCTAGACTCTGTGGTTGGTAACTTATTTTTCTGGTCCTGCCTCCCTAAAGATGGGTGAGCTACCAAGGTATGGTTCTGTGATCCTGTGAGAGAATCAAGTTGAGATAGCTTTTCTTGCTCATGATTCAAATGATCATAAAATATGTCAAATGTAGGCATGGTTAATCACAAACCCAAAGCATCCATATTGTAATGGAAGGTAGAATAAAATATCTAAAAGGGACCACGAAGCTTAGAAAGAATCAGGTAAATGCACTATGTATATGTTTTATTCTTGCCACAACACTGTAAGATAGATCTGATTGATTTGAATTTCATCAAGATTCTTCCTCGGCACATTCCCCCATTGTCGGTCTCTCATTAAACTTGCAATTACCCCATTTTTCCTTTTCTGACATCTAGATAATCTTTCTCATCAAAGCTTCATTCACGATCTTAAAAACTTTACACTTCTCTAGTGACTCTGCCACTTCTATACTTTGTTGTTACACGCTAACATTTGACACCAACTCAATCTGTTTTGGAAGTGGGTGTGTTAGGCTCCACCGAATACATATTCTGGTATACATACTAAAATCTCTATTTTATACTCCCTCCCCTACCATGATATATCTCCCCAACTTATTACCTATCATTCTTAGAGTATCCAGATCCCAGTATTCAAAGGGAATGTTATAAATCCTAACCCAGATGGGGATTTCATCGATCTAAACCTTTAGAGGGTTAAAATTTGGCTCATAGTACTTAATAAAAAAACTCATTGCACCCATCATATATGGACCATTTTCAAGAATCCAATGCTTCATCTAGATTGTCTCACAAATAACCACATAAAAGGCATTCTAGGGTTTTCAATTCTTGTACAGAGTTGGCCATTCACCCACCCACTTCATAAAGAAACCCTTTTATCTAAGCTACAAACTAAAACCATTCCATCCTAGATGGTCAATATTAACCACCAGAGCTTGGCTATTATCTAAGAAAAAATGCACCTTGTAAGTGCCTTCCTTTGTTGGGCCTTTCACATCTTCGATCTTTGACATTTCCCTTTTCGATTTCCATATTTTGTTTTCAACCTTCCTCTATTATGATGGATTTATGATCATTAACAACTCATATCCTCCCTTGGGGAAGAGTCATCTATGGCTTAAATAATCTCTATCACTATCTCTTGGTGGGGGTTTATTGAAATCCCTATTTGGTTTCTCTATTGGCAAATTTTTATCCTCACTGTTCACTCGCCCCAAGGGTCTCCATGAAGAAATAGATCTGATTGTTCTACCTTTCAAAGAATCTTGGTCCTCACATGTTTGACAGATTCTTGCTTTTCCTCTGAAACTCTTCAACGATCACTTCCCCACCCTCACCCTCTTAGCCGCTCCATTCCCCCTATCCTGAGTAATAAAAGTATTACTAGAATACTTAGATTTTAAAAATATATGTGAAATATGCTAAGAGATATCCATTTTTTTAAAAGGGTGGTTTTTGTTTAAAATTACAACACTAACAAATGTGTGCATTGTTTGAATAGTAACAATTTGTTTTTGTATCACCCCGCTTTTGAAATGAACCCTAGCTCAGAAAGAAAGCTGAGAGCTCTTAAATGGGGAAATGGAGTAAGAAGGTAGTAGGCCAAAAGCCAAGAGTCTTGACAAGACAATTGAAAGTAGACATAGGAACTCCAAAACCAGACAAAGGTAGAAAATCTAAGAAAACTCAAAGGGAAGAGGAAGAAAAATAGAATATTGCTGATGGAAAACAACTCACTATCCATCAGGTTTGTTCCCCAACCCTTAAATGAAGATTATTTCATGGAACATTCAAGGAATCAATGGTCCTCATAAGCGAGATGTTTTTAGGAACTTAGTAAGAGATTCAAAGCCTGATATTCTTTTGATTCAAGAAACTAAAGTGAGTAAAGATAAAATAGAGAACTTGAAGCTGTTAAAAATGGGAATTGTTTTGGTAGTAGTTCTGAAGGGGCTTTTAGAGGATCAGATATCTTCTAGAACCAATCTTGTTTTGACTGTCAGCTCCTAAAAGAGGATAAAAATTCATTTCTTCTAATTTCCAGAGTTTAAAGGATAACTTCTCTTGGACATTAATCAATGTCTATGCTCCCAACACAAAAACTGGTAGACTTAAGCTTTGGAAGAAATTGCACGATCAGATGGAAGTTAGTCAGGAAAACAACTTTCTCATAATGGGAGACTTTAATATCCCATTAAAGAAGGAAGATAAAAAGGGAGGAAACTTAACTCAAGTGGAAAGTAGAGTTGATTTGATGGACTTTATTATTAATGAAGGATTGTTGGATGTTGATCTGGAAGGGATCAACTATACTTGGTCTAATTTGAGGGTGGGAGCTGATCTCATTCAAGTCAAGCTTGATAGGGTGATGATTAATCTGGAATGGTACACTAAGTTTTCTTGTGCCCTTTCTTCCCTTACCATAATTGGTTCGGATCATTTCCCCATTTCCTTTAATGTTCTTCCTTTCACAGGCAAAAGAAACACTCCCTTTAGATTTGAGAAGAGGTGGCTAGACCATCCTGACCTGGAAAATAAAATTAGGGACTAGTGGAATATTAATGTGGAAGGAAAAACAATGTTCAAAGTGGTGAAGAAATTGGCTAATGTGAAAGCTAATGTTAAAAGTTGGAATAAGAACATCTATGGTGACATCTTCCAATCCAAAAATAAAACCCAAATGGAATTGAAAGAAATCCAGGAGGAAATTCAAATGAATGGATTATATGAAATTCAGAGAACTCAAGAGAATGTTATCATTGCAGAAATTCACAATATCATAGCAAAAGAGGAGACTTTCTTGAGACAGAGATCCAGATCTCTTTGGTTAAAATTAGGAGATAAGAATACTAGATTCTTCCATCTCACTGCTCTTAAACATAAGGCTATAAATAGAATTCATTCCTTGTCAGCTACTAATGGTAAAATTACTAAAGAAGAAGATATAAGGGAAGAAATGATGGGGTATTTTGTGACCTTATTATCTAAAGATCAAAATATTACCTTAGAAGACCAAAGGAAATTACTAGCCTCAATTCCTTGTAAACTGGATCATTCAACTAATGTTCTCCTAAAAGCTATCCCCTCGAATACATAAATTGAGAAGGATGTCTTTTCTTTTGAAGGAGATAAATCACCAAGTCCTGATGGGTTTTAAATGTTTTTCTTCTAGCAGTTATGGTGCATTACTAGGAAAAATGTCTATTCAATAGTTAAAGAATTATTTGGAACTAAATCTATCCTCAAGGAACTTAATTCAACTTTTATAGCTCTCATTCCAAAAAAACCTGGAGCAGACACGGTTGATGGCTTTAGACCAATAAGTCTATGCAACTCCCTATATAAAATCATCTTGAAGGTCATGACTTCTAGGCTTTTGAGATTATTTCCTAATCTTATCTCTCCTCGACATAATGGGTTTGTTCCTGGAAGAAAAATTTTGGACTCTATTATGGTGGTGCATGAGAATATTCATTCCCTTCATGCCTCTAAAAAACAAGGATTCTTGATGAAACTGGACTTTTCAAAAGCCTATGACAGAGTGGATTGGTCTTTCTTGTCAAAAATCCTTAGTTCTTTTGGCTTTGATAAAGATGCGATAAGAATAATAGTGTAATTTGTGACTACGGTGACTTCTTCGGTGCTTGTTAATGGGGGTTCTTCCATTTTCTTCCACCCTACAAGAGGTTTGAGAGAAGGTAATCCCATCTCCCCCATTCTCTTTTCTATAATGACAGAAAGCCTCAGGAGATACATCAATAGTATGGTCATGTCAGGTCAGATTTTTGGTCTCCAACCTTCCTTTGCCTTGCATAAGTGCTCCCATGAAAAATTTGTGGATGACGCAATTATGATGGGGGAAGCCTTTGTTAAGGAAGCAAGGAATGTGAAAAAGGCCTTGAATACTTATTCAAATGCCTCAAGTCAATCAATTAACTGGGAGAAGAGTTCTCTTTTATTCCGCAATACTCCTGTAGAAAGACAAAGGAAGATATCTTCCATTTTGGGTTTCAAGATAGGATATCTTCCCTCTACCTATTTGGGTCTCCCTCTCTGCCACAAACTGGATGATTCCTTCTGGAATGGTATCCTTGACCATTTTCACAACAATCTAGAAGGATGGAAAGGATCTACTCTTAGTCAAGCTGGAAAGGTTCAGCTTCTGAAATCTACTCTCCAAAATATTCTAGTCTATGCGCTTAGTCTCTTTAAAATTCCTCAGAAGTATGCAGACTTGATTGAAAAAATTTAGAAAAGATTTCTTTGGTCAGGAGTTGAAGAGAATAAGAGGTTAATTCTTGTGGCTTGGGAAGTGGTGTGTAAACCTAAGAAGTTGGGAGGGCTTGGTATCATAAGTATTAAAAATACTAATAAGGCTTTGCTGGCAAAACAGTGCTGGAGAATCTTTGAAGATAAGAAGGAATGGAATGCCATTAGCAAGAGAAAATATCATTTGACTTCTTTGGAGGAAGTGCTAAGGAACCCTTTGGATATCAATGGTTCTTTCATTTGGAATAGTATTAGGAAAGGAAGGGACCTAATCAGAAAATGGATAAGATGGAAGCTACGAAATGGTAGGAAGATAAACTTCTGGACTAATAACTGGCTGAAGGAAGAAGCTCTTAGTGAAAAGCAGGAATGGATGTCAGTGATTCTAGACTGTAAATAAATAGTTGGAGAGAAGGTATCTGATTACTGGATCAATGATAAATGGGTGGATCTTAGATCCTTTGATGTTTCCCTCAATTTGGTCAATAAGTATCTTACACCCTGGTTTGCAAGAGAAAATGAACATGACTCTTTGATATATGGGGTCCAGAGGCTAATGGAAATTTTTTAGTCTCCTCTGCTTCTGTCCTTCTCTTCCCTAAGGAAGATCACCCTATTAGTTGTCAGGTATGGAATAACAAACTTATACCTAAAATTAATATGTTCTTTTGGCTCCTTGTTCAGAATAAGATTCTAACAGTGGACAATCTTTGTAAAAGGGGATTTAGTATGCCTAATAGATGTATTCTTTGCTGCTCTGAAACTAAAAAATGTAACCATCTTATGATTCATTGTACTTATAATTGTAAAGTGTGGAACTCTGTTTTTAATTTTTTCAACCTGGATTGGGTTAAACCTAATAACTTCCATGATATGGTTAAACAATGGCACTACCCCCTTAATGGTAAAGAAGTCAAAGACCTTCGGAGGATGTTTCTGCCTCACTTCGCTTAGAGAATCTAGAAGGAAAGAAACAACAGAATATTCAGAGAAAAAATCTCATCCTATGAAATAGTGGCCAATAGTATTTGTAGAATCTTTCTGGAAAATTTTTAAAGTTAGCTTCCTAGAGACTCCCCCTGTAAGTGTTAGAGTAATCATTAGTTTGCTTATTAATTAAATCATGTTGATTTAATTAGTTAAGTTATTACTCTTTAGTGCTTAAGCTTTCTCTTAGGTGAATTAATAATTAATTCTTTTATTAATTATTAATGTGCAACCTAGCTTTTACCTTTCAGGGTTTCGTTCACCTTTTTAAGGTTGAACTTTGTAATTGTTGTTCATTAATTCAGATTATAATTTCGCTCTCACTTTTTGAGCAACTTCTGAGTTCTTCTTTTTCCTCTTTCTGCTTCTCTCCTGTAACACATTATTTGCATGTAGGTGTTCTTGGAATTATATAAATTTGCATCTCTCAAATCCTACATGGTATCAAAGCCACACTGTTGTTTCCTAGTCTGGGCTTTGTGAAGCTGTGATTCGAGGGCGAAAACCACAACTTTTCTAGGGTTTCTTCTTCATTCTGGAAGAGACACTTTTTCCTGGAGCACTTTGAGCTAAAACGGACACCACCATCACACTTAGAAGGCCCAGGAGAGTTAATTTTCATATAAATTTCACCATTTTTTGCCACAGTAGCCTCTAGGAAAAAATTTCTCTCTCTGACTCAAATTTCAAGGTGAAATTTTTTTAAAAAAATCAAAAAAATCAAATTTTAATTGATTTTTGCATTAAAAACTAATGCATGCAGTGTTAAAAATCAATGCTACTTTGTAAATGGGCACCGTCGTCAGTTAACCACTAGTGGTTAACCTCTAGAAGTTAACCTAACCACCAGGGTTTACTCTCAAACCTTCTTTGGGGCAGTTTTTAGCACTTTTGGTATTTTGGCCATATCTTGAGCATACGGTATCGAATTTTTGACTTCCTTATATCGTCAGAAAGATATTTCTGAGATCTATCTCATTTTGTAGGTTTGATTTTATGGTTTTTCATTTTTGATGTCTATTTTTCCATTCAAATTCAGAACTTGTGTTTTTCAGCACTTTGTTTGTTTCATGTGAAGAGTTATCATGGGTTTTTCTTCTCACCCTTCTGTTGTTATTCTAGAACGGGGTAAATATGAGTCATGGGAAAAGGGTATACTTACACATCATAGGTGGCTTAATATTTTGCCTTATTTTTATGATCTCATACCTAAAACAACCACTTCAAAGGGAAAATTAGCATGGGATATTATTAGAGATCACATAGTAGGAATTATAGTGTCTAGTGTTGATCATGACACTGTGTTGGCTATATCGGACATTGATTTTCCTCACCCACTTTGGAAATGTCTTTG
>MU225720.1:2892029-2942618 GCA_018584345.1 Thuja plicata
TATAGTGTCTAGTGTTGATCATGACACTGTGTTGGCTATATCGGACATTGATTTTCCTCACCCACTTTGGAAATGTCTTTGGGAGATACATGGAGACCCTAATCTCTCTCCATTCCTAGAGGATCCTACTTCAGATTGTCTCATACCCATTGCTTAGAGAGAGAATACACCCTTTGATCGTGATACTTTAGTGGAGCTTGAGTATTTAGACACCCTTACATGTTCTGATGGATCAGAGCCTTGTCTCATAGTTCCCACTCTTCAGACTGAAACTTCATCAGCATCTCCTATTGCTCCTGATTCTATGCAGTAGAAAATCATACATCTTCCATACATAGATACTTTGGACTCTTATTTTGCAGACATATCTTTCTTGTTTGTTGAGTCTTATACTACAAATTTGGAGGATTATTTTGAGGACATTCATCTCCTCTACCTTGACAGTCATGTTATCACTGTTTTACCACCATTATCCATGCATTATGTGGTTTTATTTTAGGATTCTCCACATTAGTTTGAATTTGGCATCATTTGTTTTAGTTTAGACAGAGAGATTCTTTAGCATTTGATCATGGCACACATCCTGAGACAGATTGGTTCATCACTCTTCACAGGCTTTCTTCGACATTGTCCTTTGGATCTATTTCTTCCCAAGGGGAGGAATATCATTTGCCGCTTTAGGATCTCCTTTTGGATTCTACATCAGGCATCTACCATTGTGACAGGAGTTTCTTCATTCTGGGGGAACTTTGGTGTCTCATCCCTCTCTCATGGGGGGATCGGTTGTACTTATGGTCTTGAGGGAGTCTCTTGAGCCATTTCTTTTCTGCATTCTTCTATCTCTTTTTGGAGAGGGGTTTTTCCCACTGGGTTTTCTTCTTTGTCTTCAGTTTATAGAGATTTCCTTGTATTGGGTACCTGATTAGGCCTTGTTGCCGGGACCCATTTCCCGCTTTCATAGCTATGCTAGGTTAGCTTACCCCCTGCGCTTAGCTTAAGGGGGGGTGTTAGAGTAATCATTAGTTTGCTTATTAATTAAATCATGTTGATTTAATTATTTAAGTTATTACTCTTTAGTGCTTAAGCTTTCTATTAGGTGCATTAATAGTTAATTCTTTTATTAATTATTAATGTGCAACCTAGCTTTTACCTTTTAGGGTTTCGTTCACCTTTTTAAGGTTGAACTTTGTAATTGTCGTTCATTAATTCAGATTATAATTTCGCTCTCACTTTTTTAGCAACTTCTAAGTTCTTCTTTTTCCTCTTTCTGCTTCTCTCCTATAATAGGTTATTTGCATGCAGGTGTTCTTGGTGTTCTGTAGATTTGCATCTCTCAAATCCTACAATAAGAACACTTAGAGTATAAATGATATTCTTAACAAGAATTATCAGGAGCAAAAAGACAAGGATTTAAACTTGAGGGAAAACACTAGATGGGTAGCTCCTCTGATTGGCTGGATCAAAGGTAATTTTGATCAGGTAGCCAAAGGGAATCTGGGAAAAGATGGAGTGGGAGGTATTATAAGAGACTCTGCTAGTAATTGTTTGGGAGTAGTTGTTTCCCCTTTGGGAGTTCAAACAAATCATGTTGCCGAAGCTATGACAGCCCTTCATGTTGTTATGTTGGCTAAAGATATGGGTTTTTCTAATTTTTGGTTAGAGGGAGACTCTCTAAACATAATAAATTGTATTAAGGGAAATCATGAAGCTTCATGGACCATTAGCCACATAATTGAAAAAATCAAATCGCTAATGCTCCTTTTTAAAGAAAATCACATAACCCATGTTTTTTAGGGAAGGTAATAAGCCGGCGGATGGCTTAGCTAATGTGGGGGTTCAAACTGACATCATCTAATCATGGAGAGGGGAAGTGGATCTCAATATGGAGATTTTATGTCTTATCAGGTATGATAAGATTAAAAATATTGAAGGCTTGACTAATAAACATGATTAATGATGAGGCCATCACTTATGATGAAGTATCATGATAGCTATCAGTCGAGGGACGCTTGATTAATGAAGATTGTGACTCTACATATATTATGGTTTTTAATGAGCATTTTGAAACTAAATAATCACAACAGTATCACCTTTCAGTGTATTGCGTTCTAGCCTTCTCATTTTCTGCATATTCATAACTCATCAAGCATTATGGGGGGTGGTCTGAAGAGGTAGGAGTCGATGGATTGTACAAAGTGGAAGCAAAAGAAGAAAGTCTAGAAGAGGTTGAAGAAGGGTGGCATGTCCCAGTATTTGGAGAAGCTTCATGGATGGGATATGGAGATAACAAAAAAATTTGCAGAGGGATGGAAGAACGGGAAGGTAAACATGTGGGGAAAGTCCTTTACTTTGACTATGAGCCTTATCTCAGAAATCATGGGTCTTTCTTGTGAAGGCCTAAAGTTTTACAGGGACAACAAGCAGGCTGGGACTCAAGCCTTCAAAATCTTCCTAAAAACTAAAGAAGAAGAAGCCCTTTTGAGCAAAGGGACGGGGTATTACATGGCTATAAAAAAAATTAAGTCTCACTGGGTGGATATTTTAACAGTGAAGATCGAGTATTTCACCTTGGATGGTCGCTACTCCAAAATTTATAATCTCCATTTTGTTCTGGTAAATCATTTTAGACATAATAAAAAGGTTTTGTTTCCTTTCTATCTTCTGAGATCGCTGCATAATAGTGTCATGGAGCATAGGAAAAAAATGAGTAACCCGATGATTCACATAGGGTTTATTCTGTTAATTTCATAATATGGTAGAAATCAAATCCTAGAGCCTATCCCCAAAAGGGTTAAAGGGAATGCTATGCAAGCTAAGATGGAAAACAAAAAATAGAGTTTGAAGAAAAGGGTAAGAACCAAAAAGAAGGTGAATCTGGAAAGGCAGGAGGAGATTGACGACCAAACCCTAGATAGTTAGGGTAATGAAGATGAGATTTAGAAAGAGGAAAAGGATGATACGGATGTGATTGAAGAGGAAGCTCAAGAGATAAATGATGAGACTCTGGTTAGGGATAAAGATGATCAGTTGAGCAAGGAGGATTCTCAGACAAATGAGGAGGAAACGCCTATGACTGATGATGATGAGAACATGGATAATGAAGTTGGGAACCAAGAGATGGAAATAGATGAAGAAGAAAAAGAGGGAGATGAAAAGGGGGAGGAAAAGAATGATGGTAAGGGAAATGAGGAACAAATTGAGAAGTTGATCTTGAAGGCTGGAAACATGAATAAGAAGAAATAGAGAATGGATCCTGAAATGGTAGGATTTGATATTGATGAAAGAATTCCTAAAAGCAAAGAGGACCACGGGGCGATCATGAAGAACTGGCTCAGTGAGGAGATGAAGACAATGATGCAACACCTAAATGAGATGTCAGAAGCTATGAAGCCCTTCAAATCCAATCTTGAAGAAATGGAGAAGGACCTACTGATTAAGGTTAAAAACAACAACAACAATGATGAGGAGATCACTGCTAGAGTCAACGCTCTTGTGGAAGAAAAGATGCAAGATATGAAAAGTAAATCAGCCACAACGGGCACATGATAAGTATCATTCTCAAACACAATAATGTAGGGATTCAAGTTTCTATTCTGAATCTAAAAGTGTTATATGCTTACCTGGAAAGAAGCCTACTAGAAAATACAACAATTACCATTGATGACAAGGCAAGGAACTCGGGCCCAGGGTCAAGAACCCAAAGTGGCATTAAAAGGAAAGTCCCAAACATTCCAAAAGAGATGAAAGATCTGAAGGAGTCCATTGACAAGATGGAAGAAATGCAGGAGGCGGAGGAAGCCTACCAAAGTATGATGTAGTTTATTTTTATCTGTTTTGGAAACTTTGCTGGAAGTTGTGCTAGAAATTATGATGGAAACTGTGCATTTTTTTGGCAGTTCTTTGCTTTCCTTTCTTTGGGTTTTGGGGGTTTGTTAGGGTCCTACTTTTTGTTCATAGCAGGCTTTCTATGTTTGTATGGGATTATGATGCTGATCTCTAGTAGTCTTTTGTAAAAGGTTTTGGGGTCCTTTCAAAACCTATTTTTACCTTACTCAAAAACAATTTGTTTTTGTATGGACCATAACAATCAATTTTTGAATGAAAACTTATGAAGTTAGGAAGAAGTATAACTATTAATTATTAATTTCTTATAAAACTTAAAAACCATCTTTGTCTGTCAAACTTATTACACTCTTCTTCACAAACTTTATACAATGTACATCATATTTTTCACTGGCTCTTGTACTTTAAATATCAAAATGCAAAAGAATAGACAAAACTCGCATTCCAAAATGTACATAGGAAAAAATAAGTATCTTATTTTATTTAAAATAACATAAGCCAAAAATCATCTTATTTAAAATCTCTCTCTCTCTCTCTCTCTCTCTCTCTCTCTCTCTCTCTCTAGGAGGGTAAAGTGGATCCTGAAACCAACTTGGTTAATGACAATAGTCAATCAGTTGATATAAATGACATTATAAAATTTATTTTAAAATACTTATAATCATAAATATCTAAACATTAATAGAGGATAATCAAATCACAAAATATTCATATTCAAGCATTAGTATTATGAAAATACATTCTCGCATGCAAGATTAGACACATTAACTTAATATTCAAAGTAATTATAAGTCAAAAAGTGGTGTGTAACATATCTTCCCCCTTAAGAATCACCGTCCTCAATGTTCTAGTGTATCAAAACAAGATTAAAAAATTAGCATTTATTTACTATTAAAAATAGTAAACAAATGAGAAATTTATTTGATATAGTTCATTACAGTCCTCCCAATGACACTTTTATCAGCATATTGGTACCAATGAACCTTGCACTAGGTAATCTCTCTATTATGGAAGTGGAGCTTGTGCACCTTGAGCACTTTGAGAGGCTCGGTCATTATACATCTTGCATCATGTACCTGTAATGCATTCTAGTAAAGAATATTGTTAAAACCACTTATATACTACTTTAGATAAGAAACATGAAAGACATTATGCTTCTAGGAAAAATTTGGGAGGAGAAATTTTTTTAAGGCAACCAGATTAATAATTTCAAGAAATTTGAAAGGTCTCACATATCGAGGGGCTAGTTTGGATGAATTTCCAAACTTTATGAAACTTCTTTGAGGTTTAACCCTCATAAGTACTTTTTCTACAACTAAGAATTGTCTATTAATCATTTGCTTTCGTCAATATCTATATGATCATCTTGATTTTTTCTTCCATTTCTTATAGTGTTTTTGGACCTAGGTTAATCCTATGTTCTATCTTATTTTAGCTTATCAAAGTTTTTTATTTTCTTATATGTAATGCTTCAAATGGAGTCATCTTGATCGCATAATCATAGGAACTAGTGTATACAAATTATAATTCCCCAGTGAGGAACCCTCATAGATAAGGGTAAAACATGCACTAAATTATGAGGATTTATTTTCTTGAAATATGTACACTTAAAACATGGAAAAAATATAATAACACTTCACATAACAATAATATAAACCAATTGACACAAAATGGCTCACTGGTTGGATGGAGCATCTGCAAAAGTCGGCTGGACGGCCTTGGGTAGGAAATGGTGATCACAACAAGTAGGAGCGATTTCAAAATGGTAGCTTCCTACCCTGGCAATGGTCGTTCAATCACAGGAGGCAGGAATCTTACGACACTTTCCTTTTGAGAGAGAAATGACCATAGGATGCAAAGCAATGGATGGTTTAGGGTCAGAAGGAATGGAAGTAGGTGGGAGAACAAAAATGGAGTGAATATGAGGGAAAATGAGCTAACACCTATAGAGAATGGTTTCAAGTTCAAAAGAATTGAAAATAAGTTTTGGCGGAGGAAACCCATGGAGAACGATGAGCCAAAAAAAGCACGGGGTCAAAAATGGACACCCACATGGAGGTTAGTGAAAATATTCATATTGCTACTTCTTATGCCACAGTCAGGCTTAAAAACCCCAATGGATTGAGAAAAAAACAATTTTGGATGATAAGGCTTTTTTTCTTAAATGGCTAGGTCCATGGCCATCCTATAGTAAAGTTAAACAATGGTGTGAGCAATAATGCAAAAATTCCTTTATTTCATTAAAAACTATGTCTAATGGTTTCTACCTAATTATTTTCTCCACTAAGGTGGACAAAGAGTGGATATTAGGAAATGACCCTTATATGCTTGATGGTAATGGCATCTACCCAAAGAAATGGTCAGCAAATTTCAATCCATAAAAGGAAATGGTGAGTGAAAACCTTGTTTGGTTTAGATTGGAAAACCTACTACAATACTAGGGTGAGGACACATGTAAAATTATGGGGGAAAAATTGGGAAAATATGTCAAATATGAGGAAGTCATTAATGCAAATAAATATGTTGTAACACCAAGGATACATGTATGACGCCAAGATTTCTATGAAATGCCATCACACATCATTATTCACACTGAAACTGGTGATTGGTGGCAACCCTTGGTAGTTGAAGAAATAAAATGTGATGGATTGATTAATCAAGAAGACTGTAGGGATAATGGGAAAGGCACGACAGAAAAATATTGGAACATATTATATTAAGAATGATATAAAATAAAGAATCCAATCCTAAAACAAGTATAGAAATGGGGGCCTTTAAGCAATCAAAAAAGGAAATGGCTGTATGGAGAAATTAGGGTGAAAGAAAGCAGATGGAGGAGATTGACATAATTTTTTGGAAGGAATAACATCTATGGAAAGAGGAACTACTAGAGGAAATTTCCACTCAAATGGTGTGTGAGACTCAAATTGGTTTCTCCCGAAATAAAGTTATAAATTTGGGAAATGAGGATCAACAAGAAGAAGATCTACATAATATCCAGAAAAATACACAAGCATTGGAGGTTGATGACTTACAACAGTGTATTATTAAATAAGTAAGCCTAGATCATAAATCAAGAGGAAGTTAATTTATCCCTGACACATATCCCTCAAGGGAAAGGAGATTAGATGACAAGCGGTATAATGGTGAGAACATGGGAGAAAATCCCCAAGAAGAGGAACTTGGTGATGGCCAAGAATCAAAGTGAAGTCTACTGGGTGGATGGAGTGGTGAAGAAAATAAAACAATTAATGGAAGAATCTCACCAATTCACTACTTAAAAGGGTCATTTGAGGAAGCAAGGGACAATGGTGGGAATCCACTAGAATCTGATTCTATTTACAACTCGCAAAGTGATGAATGTGAGGAAGATGAATTGGGTGTTTTTTCAACTCCCAATATATTGGATCCAAGGGGTGTAGAACAATCAGAGTCAAGGTTAAGAAAACCAAGGCTAGGAGAAAGAAGGAGAAGAGGGGCTCGTTTGAATAAGGAGAAATTAGCATTGGCAGGGTGTGCAGTAGACCAAACCAAATTGCTAAGATCAAGAAAGAGATATGCCTTTTCCCACCAGAAATGAGGCTCCTTCAGTGGAATGTCAGGGGCTACAATGCCCCTAACAAGATTCTTCTGATCAAGAGGGGACTAGATCAAGTGAGAGCAGAATCCGTGCTTATGCAAGAAATGAAGGTGAAAGAAATGATAGGGGGTTTTCAGCAGACATTTTAGTAGGTGGGAAGGTGTTTTTTCAGATGCAAGAGGAGCCTCAAGAGGGCTCTGCATGTTATGGGACATAAGTGTTGTAGATATTAGACTCATAAATCAGACTAGTAACTGGAAGTGGTTGGAAGTTTATTCCAAACAACTACTTTTCAAGTTTTATGTCATTAATATATATGGACCCAACAACACTTCAGACAAAAAGGAGTTGTGGAGAGTTATCTTTGATCTTCTTGCATCAAAGAAGGAAAAGCTATTATTGTTAGGTGGGGATTTTAATGCTACTTTAAGTCACGTGGAGAAAAAAGAGGGTAGAGGTTGGTCTAGAATTAGTCAAAGGGATTTCTCTGATTTTGTATTGAGTAATGGGCTAACTGATTTGGACTCTAGAATGGGAGATTATACCTAGACTAATAGAAGGAACAGACTCCTTAATATTGCTGAGAAATTAGATAGACTTATGCAAGCAGGGAAGTGGGATCAGAGCAACTAGTTGTGTAGTGCAAACATTCTCCCCATCACAAGGTCTGACCATTTCCCTATATGTTGCAACATTTAGGAAGACATTACCCCTAAATGATCGCCCTTCAAATTTGAATCAATGTGGCTACGAGATGCAACTTTCTTGCCCAAAGTTGCTGACTGGTGGACATGTTTGGAAAGGTAACAAATCTTTTATCTTTTTCAAACGATTGCAATTCATTAAAGATCAATTAAAAATATGGAACATAGATTCCTTCAAAAACATCTTTGTAGAAAAATTAAAGTTGGAAAACAATTTAGCTGCTTTAAATGATAAGATCGTTACTGGGGGAATGTATGAGACATCCTATGAAGAGGAACAGGAGCTTCACTAAAACTATGAGGAAATTTTGTCAAGGGAAGAGGCTTCCTGGAAGCAAAAATTGAGAGAAATGTAGCTCAAAGTAGGGGATCGCAACACAGTTTTTTTCATAAATTTGTGAAGGTAAGAAGAGCTAGGAATAAGATCTTCTCTATCAAAATTGCACATGGGGAGTTAATCATAGATAAACACCAAATTAATCAGACTATTATTTTTAATTTCCAACAATTTTTTGTTGACAATACATGGGGTTAAGGGATTCAGAGGATCTCTTAAATATAATTCCCATAAAAATTTCAAAGGCTCAGAATGATAGACTAATGACTACAATCTCAAAGGAGGAAGTAAGGTTAGCTTTGAGTGGGATGGGGGGTGATAAAGCCCCGGGGCCGGATGGTTTCCTGACACTATTCTTTCAAAAAACTTGGGATATATTGGGAGAAGATTTGTGGGAGGTGGTTGAAGAGTCTAGAAAATGTGGTTTTATTCAGAAGTATTTCAATAATACCTTTATATCCCTAATTCCAAAGAAGGGAGAAAGTCAATCCTTTGATGATTTCAGACCCATTACCTTGTGTAACACCACATATAAATTAATTAAAAAATTAATAGCTAACATAATGAAACCAACGCTTGAACAAATTATTTCCCCTGAACAAACTGGATTTTCCCCCAATAATCCATATTTGAAGGAATTATTATTGTATATGAATCCATTCATACAGTAAGGCAAGATAAGGTAGAAAAGATGATGAGAAAACTGGATATCAAGAAGGCCTGTGACAATGTCAACATGTATTTCTTATTAGAGGTGTTGAGAAGGTTTGGGTTTGGAGAGAATTGGTTGAAATGGATATCAATCTGTATAAATACCCCTAGAATATCCATCTTGGTAAATGGAAGCCTGTGAGGTTTCTTTGACACTTCACGAGGGCTAAGATAGGGATAACCTCTTTCTCCCTTCCTCTTCATAATCATGGCCAAATATTTGGGGAGAATAATAACAAGAAAAGGACAAGAGGGAGTATGGAAGGGTATTAGGGTTGAAACCTACTACTCACCTACAATTTGTAGATGAATAATTACTTAATGGGAGATGCTACTACAAGAGAGGCCAGGGTTATTAAATCTACATTAGACAGATTCAATGTAGCATCAGGTCAGTGTGTCAATTAGAGTAAATCTGAAATCTATTTTTTAACACAAATGTAAATCCTCAAAGGCAGCTATGCAACATTATGGCAATACAATAGGGTAAATTGCAAGGAAAATACTTAGGAGTGCCACTCTTTGTGGGATTGCGTAAGCCAAATTTATGGAAAGACCTAATGGATAGTTGTATTAAGAGAATGGATGGATGAAAAAGTAAATGGTTAAATTTAGCAGGACACATTCTTCTTTTGCAATCAGTGACCTCTGTGATTCCCATATATTCAATGAGTTGCCTTAGGATCCCAAGCAAATTTCTCAGCTTTATTGAAAAATAAATGAGAAATTTTTTTTGGAGTGGAAATTGTGAGGAAGATAAGTGGCCTCTCTTATCACAAGATAAAATTTTCAATAATAAACTCAAAGGTGGAGCTGGGCTGAAAAATTGGAAAATAATGAACTTAGCTCGTGGTGCCAAGCTTGTTTGGAATATATATAGGGACCCTCATAGATTTTGGGTAAAGATAATGAAGGATGGATATTGGATTCAAATGCTAATGAAAGAATTTTAACTATTAGAAATCCCCCAAAGGGATCAATAGTCTGGAATTTATTGTGGATTGTAGAAGTATTATTACGAATCACATTTCTTGGCAAAGTGGGGATGGAAATAGTGCTTCTTTCTGGAAGGATTCATGGAATGTATATGAACTATTAAAAAATGATGAGAGGTATGAGGAGACTTGCAGAATTTTGACTGAACAGTGGGGTGAGAAGGTTTCAAACTACACGGAGGTAAAAGAATCCCCTTTTGGCCCCCTTCGGTCTTGGAAGAAATTCTATACTTCTGGCTTATTTGAGAAACAAAAGAGACTTATGGAGGCTATATTCAAATCTAGAAATGTGAGGAAAATAGGGAAACATGTAGTTTAATTTGGTGTGCAGTAACTAATGGATCCTAGTCGATAAAGTTATGTTACAAAACTTTAGAAATTTGACAGGATAATAGGGGATGACCAGTTAAACTTTGTTGGGAAAAACATTGCCTCCCTAAGGGAAGTGCATTTGCATGGTTAGAAGTGAAAGGAAGAATACTCATTGCAGAAAGAAGAAAAAGGTTTGGATATTGTGGGCCCACCAAGTGTGTGTTATGCAATTCAGCCAATGAAGATGTGGATCATCTTTTGACACAATGCCCTTTTGGCAATAAATGTTGGCTGATGATCAAAACAAAACTATAGTGGATTAGCCCTATGCCTATTTTATTAATAGGGATTTTTGAATGTTGGCTTATACTAGCTAAAACCATGGTCACGTCTCCTTTATGGAACATATGTCCAACTATCATAATATGGGAACTATGGAAGGAGAGGAACATGCAAATTTTTCAGAGGTAAGAGGAACCTTTGGAGAGAGTTAAAAGCATAATTAAAGCCTCAATTGAGGAAGTTATGAATGTTGTGTTGATGAATCAAAAGGGCGCTTTGGCCTATTCAGCCAGTGACATAAGGCTACATGCTGAATGACCCTATTTGAGAATCCAATTTGGTAACATAGGGGGGGGTCAAGAAAACAATCTATGTAGAGAAGGTGGTAGAATGGGATAAACCTGAGAGAGGCTGGATTAAAATTAATTTTGATGGGGTGTCTAAGGGGAATCCAGGCCCTTCAGGTGCAAAATTCATTGCAAGAGACTGGAATGGAGAAACTATTGCTATGGATGCTCAAAAATTGCACGATGGGACAAATAATATGGCAGAGGTTAGGGCGGCTTTACTTGCCATCCAATTGGGATTTAAATTAAAGGTTAAAAAACTACATGTGGAAGGTGATTCATAGGTGATTGTGAATGCAATAAAAAATGGAGTTGTCAACGCATGGCACTTGACAAGTATAGTGACAGAAATCAACCACTTACTCCAGTCTTTTCAAGACATTAAAAATCCATCATGTTAGGTGTGAAGGGAATCAAGAGGTGAATATTTTGTCAAAGTGGGCATCCACTTTAGCAAGTATAAATGAAATATATTTTGAATATTTTACTGGAATGGAGATGCAACTCTAAATTTGAATACCAAGCAATAAATAATATGATTTTTAGGCTTGGGTGCGGGCTCTTTTAAAATAATAAAATACTTTTCAAATTATAATAGTTTGTAATAATTCAATGCACACCGTAAATAAGGGTGATTTCAGCAAAGATTGGGGCTATCTATGGATATCGTGCTTGATGTTAAGATGTGACAGCTCTTAAAGAATAATAAATGCTACTCATGGAAGGATACAAAAAATGGCGACACCAAATATAGATATGATGAAATTGATAGGAAGTGGTTGGCGGTGAAGTGATAGGTGCTTTCACCGAGATGTGCGGCTTACTTGGCAATTTAAATCAGCATTCAATGGTATTTGTTTAGGGTAAGGTTTACTTTAATCAACAAGAGTAGAGCAAAAAATATAGGGGAAAAAAAGTACAATGAGTACAATGCAATGGAGGCTACCTTCACTGTTGACACAAAGAAATAGCATAAATCCTCCAAGGGGCCCGTGAGCAAGGAGAGGATGCTGGGCTTTCTCAATATGAAGGAGGAGAGCATAACACTGGCTGCAATTGAGGTTTTGGGAAGCCAATTCCAAGATAGAAAGTTGAAATGGAGGTCCAATGTCTATGTGATCTCCATGATCATTGCAATGGGCATCACAACTCAGAGAGTGTGAAAGGGAAGTGAAATGTTTGGTGGAGATTATATTTGATAATGAACTGCTACTCGGCCTGGACTCAATTTTAGAATGGGCTAAACCAGGTGTTGGATTTGATTATGAAGAATGTTTTTAGGATGAAAATGAAGTCATAATTTTTGGGTAGGTGTCATTTATAAGGTGGTGGGGGAAGGTTAATAAGGAGGTTTATCAAGCAGACATTACAGCTAAATGGCAATGACTAAAAGTTGAAGTGGCGAGCGCTAGGGCTCAAATGGAGGAAAGGCACAAGGAAGTCTATGTCAATGTGCCTAGGATGAAATGGGACCAGAAAGGAGGAAAGAAGACAACAAAGGAATGACTAAAACAACCAATGAAGTAAGAAAATTTTTGAATTTTTGAATTTTGATGTTATTAAATGGTGCATTGATAAGGATAAAATGGTTATATGGGGAAGAAATGAAGATTTTTTTGAATCATTCATGGAAAAGAGGTTGGAGATCAAAATTAAGATAATAGACTAATGGAATGTAGTGGAGAATGCAACCATGAGTGGAGCAGGACAGAGGTAGTGTAGATTCGAGTTGGCTGATAGATTATGACCTCAACTGTATAGACAATGTAATGAATATGAATATAAAGTCCTATATGTTATGGACTAATTTTTAGTAGAATTATTTAGGGATGGATAAATAATGTAATGTGATGATGGATAATCTCTGAAATGGAGAATTATATGTAAATATTATTTCAATATCAATAAAAATAGATCTGAGGGCAAGCACCCGAGGGAACTACCCAAGGGCAAATATCCAAATCCGGGGTAAGTACTCGAGGGAAGCACCCAAAGGTAAAGTACCTTCGACACCTTTTACCCTCAATCAATGACACTCGACACCCTTCGGCTCCAAACGGTAAAGTTCCACTCGTAAAAAAAAAGAAATGAAAGATAAAACAATTGATAATTTCATAATCAAGCACTAGCATAAGTCTTAAAACATTTCCAAGGGTTCCATGACACCCAAATTCACAACTAATATGGAATCCAATGTTCCTCGAGTTGCCACAAGATCTCAAATTATATCCAATGAGCTTCTTAAAATCAAGATATTTGATGACACGTAGCTTCAAAAGGAGATGGCTAAATCAACCTCCTAAACAACTATCTAGTACTAGGATCATTTTTAAGCACCAAATCAAAGTGTTCCTATAATAACCAATCATTCATAAATTCATTAAATCATGGATCAATCTTGATAATCCAACTAATTAAACCTCGTAAAGGCAATTCTAAACCACCTTGCAACCATAAATGTGTCATAAAACCATAAATTCAATTGAACTGGGTAGAGATGTCGAAGGACATGTAGAGATATCATTCTGCAAACATAGATGTTGGTTCTCATACATAGACTCTAAAGGCTCAAATGCCAAACTACAAGAATTACTTGTTGGATATCAAAAGTCTTAGTCTAGAGAGGTGGAGACACCACTCTATAGATGGAGATGTCGATCAACAAAGACATCGATATGCAACCTTAAATATCAATTCATAATTGTGGCCCAAACATTAAGTTAAACATCCAATTAACTTTGCCTATTGAAATACAAGGCTAAAATAAATTTATCCCATGTTAAGGAGTACAAAATGTATGACATCAAGGCTTAATTTACTCAATTCTAATACATCACATCATTGCTACATTATCCATTTATATTACAATTATTACAAGTGCATCAATAGAGGAATAAAGGTGCAAGAAGGGGAAGAGGAAGTGATTTATTACAAGTTCATCAATAATTATGTTGAAGAACAATAGAGATATGAATAATTCCTACATCAAAACTTAAAATCCGTGAATTCAAAGAAGTCTCCAAAGACACAATGATGAACAATGAAATTTTGGTAGCTAGTAGAATTCAATGAGAGAAATCCAAAAAGCCAATGACCACAAAAATCCTCAACACCAGAGTGACATAAGGTGGATGATTGCTTGGCTAAGTGGGCATCTGATAGCTTACAGGGATGGGATGTGGATAACTAGGAGGCTCTAACTCCAGATTATTTGGAAATTCTAAGAAAGCTAATTAGGGATGATAGAAATTTGTAATTGCCTCTTTGAGAGGTTGTTGTGGGCCTGAGGCCTTTTGCTATGTATTTTCTGGTTTCACTTGAATAAGTTTTTACCCATTTTCTTTAAAATAATAACAAATAAATAAATAATCCTCGACACCAATCTCCCATTCCAAGAAAAATCCAAATCCAAGCCAACAGGGTTTGAGAGCCAAGAATTACAAAAACAAGTGTTTTTGAAAATGAACTTTTTTTTTCAAATAAAAGGACTATTTTTGCAAAATAATAAAATAATGTAAAACTCACTTAAGTCAACTTATAAAATAAACTCTCAAAATCCCCAAATCACGGAAACCCACTTTTTAGAGTGATCATTTCCCTATGGATGGATGAATAGATGGCAGTTACCATCGTTTTCCAAATAGTCACCCCAAGGGGAATGGAGGGAGAAGGGAGAACTGGTTTGGAAATCAGTCGCATGCTCCAAGCTACACTCAGATCGACAAAAACTTTGATTTCACCAAGATAGCACACAAGTTTTACCGACCGAAATGACTTGAGGAGAATGTGTATACTTCGACTCCACCCACACAAACCAGGAGAGAAGAGAATAATATAAAAGCTGAGGTAATCTCTACACTAAAAATCTCAAACCCTTTTTGGCTTGAAGTAGTAGATTCCTTCAAAGATAGAGCCTTTTTTCTTTAAATGGCTTAGACCATGGCCTTCTGTGGCTTTAATCTGAGGATGGTGCAGTCAAGTCTGGGGGAAGGAGGTCAAACTTAAAACCCTTACTAATGGTTTTTATATGGGTATTTGCCTATTGAAAGAAGATAAGGTTTGGATTTTAAAAAATGGCCCCTATATAATCAATGGGAAAGGGATCTACATGAAATATTGGGTAGAAAACTTTGACCCAATGACTGAGAAGCTCAAGGAATATCTGGTGTGGGTGAACCTACACAGTCTTCCAATAGAATATTGGGATGAAACTACTATGGAGAAAATCAGAAATATGATTGGTTCCTTTGTCTCTGCCAAAGAGGTCATTAGTAAAGAGGATTCCTCAATACATCCCAGAATCCTGATCACTCTTCAAAGTAATTATCCAGCCCCAGACATCATTTTAATAGGAACAAAGCATGGGAATTGGAAGCAAAAGATAGAGATATGGGAGGAGGATGAGAACTTGGTTTCACCCTCCAAACCTTTGACAGAAATGAAAAAGAAAGGGAAGGGCTTGAAGGAAGATAGGCTCTTAGACCAACTGGAACTTGAACTCCTTATTTCTAAAGGGGAGACAAAAGAGGTGATTTTTGACCAGTTAAACAACTTGGACCGAGGACAGTTTAACACTCCTCCAGGTAGAAAGGAGTATAAGCAAGCCAGGGAGAAAACAATAATGGGAATAAACTCTTCCCCGGAGAAGAATATATCTACACAACGAGTAATGGAAACAAACTACTCTGTCTCTCATCAGCTACATAATTATGACTGTGAAGGAAATGACCAGAAGGAAAAGGGAGCAGAGCTAAGTTCAACAATTGAAAGGGGTAGCAGGGTTAATGAGATGATGTACCCTTCAACACAAATCATGACGTACACACCTCTCTCACAATTCAAAGAAACATGTGTGATGGAACATAGACCCCCCTCAACAGAGACTCTTTTCCCCCATATTAAAGAGAATGGGGAGACAAGTGATCTTGTAAAGAATGTGACTGGATATGGATGCCTGTCGGTCATTCAGGACACTTTTGAAAGGTTTAGCCCTACACTACAAGGGGAAACTATTCACCAACCAGCTATAGAAGGAAAAAGGGAAACCCCTCTCACTGGGGTGACCAATGATCCAGCAAGGATTAATACTAGTACAGAGGTAGATTATAAGGACTTAGAGATCACACCAATAAGAAACTTGCATAAATCCTTAGAAGAAGAAAAAATCATTGCAGAAACTTCAGAGGACTCAGAATTAGAATGTGAGGAACAGTTGGGGGACAATGATGTGAACAACATGGGTCTCTTCGAATCCAGTGGGGTATTGGAAAAGAGAATGATTGAACAAATAGTGTCAACAAAAAAGAAACCAAATACGGGCTCGAAAGGAAAAAGAGGAGCTAAAACAACCAGGGAGAAGTTAAAGATAGCTGGGAATGCTTCTAACCAATCCAAATTGAGATCAGGAAATGGCTGTGGAAATGCCATTTCCTGGTAGCCATGAAAACCTTATCATGGAATGTCAGGGGCTGTAATTCCCCTGACAAGATTAGTTTAATAAAGTGTTGCCTTGATCAAACGAAACCAGATTTAGTGCTACTGCAAGAAACTAAAATAAAATTAGAGGATGGTGAATTTTTTAAACAAAAGTTTAGGCAATGGAAATGTGCTCTAATGGGAGCACAAGGTGCATCTGGAGGAATTGGAGTATTTTAGAATGACAACGTGGTTGATGTAACAATAATCAGACAAGATCTACATTGGCAATGGTTCAAAGTGCATATCAAACATCTCCATTGCCACATCTCTTTCTTCAATGTATATCGACCAAATAATAAGGGTAAAAAAATGGTTATGGGACACTTTGAAAGGAATCTTGGAAAATCTGACTACTAAGGTGGTGGTGTTGGGAGGGGAATTTAATTCTATTCTCACTCCGATGGACAAAAAAGGGGGGAAAGGATGGAATAATGAGAATCAAAGAGACTTCAGTTCCTTTGTCAATGATTGTGGATTGATGGATCTACCTTTCAAAAAAGAAGATTTCACTTGGAAAAATAGAAGGTCAGGCTTCCTGAATATTGCTGAAAAGTTGGATAGGTTCCTCATAGGTGGCAACTGGGTGGATATGACATGGTCCTGTGATGCAGCGATCTTACCCTTTCAAGGTTTAGATCACTATCCAATTTGCCTACGTTTTCAACATGAAGACACTCCTGATAGATGTCCTTTTAAGTTCGAAGCAATGTGGTTTACTTCAAAAGGTTTCAACAATCTGATTGAAGAATGGTGGTTGAATGCACCAAAGAGACTAGGTAATAAGGCTTTTATTTTTTTTCAAGAAATTGCAATTTCTTAAGGAACAATTAAAGATCTGGAATAAAACTCACTTCAAAAACATATTTGCTAAGAAACATAATGTTGAAGCTAAACTAATAGCCCTAATTCTGAAAGTAATTGAAAATGGTATGGAGGAAGCTGACTTTGTTGAAGGAGAAGGAGATCCAATTAGAATTAAGGGAATTATTGAAAAAAGAAGAGATCTTTTGGAAACAAAAATCAAGAGAAACATGGTTAAAAGAAGGGGATCAAAATACAATTTTTTTCCATAACTCTCTAAAATAGAGAAGGGATTACAATAAAAAATTTAGTATTCAAACGGAGAATGGAGATGTAATAAGGGATAAGGATCTTTTAAACAAATTTTTTGTTGACTTCTTCTTAAAAAAGAAATTAGAGAATCGTAGAGATTCCACAAGTTTTGATAAAATGCTTGAGATGATCCCTCCAATTGTCACCGAGGATCAAAATAGGAAACTTTTAGCCCCAGTTTCTATAGAGGAGGTGAAACAAGCACTGATGGGTTTAGGAGGGGACAAAGCACCAGGTCCGAATGGCTTTCTGGCGATGCTCTTTTAGAAGTCATGGCACATCTTTGGTCAGGATATTTAGGAGGTGGTGGAAGAGTCCAGGGAAGGAGGTTTTATGCTGAAAGACCTCAACACCACTTTCATATCTCTAATTCCAAAATGAGGTCCAAAAGAAAACTTTGAAGATTTTAGGCCAATAGATTTATGCAACACCATCTACAAAATCATTGCTAAAACTATAGCAAATAGACTTAAGTTAGTGCTTAATACAGTGATCTCGGAAGAACAAAGTGGTTTTTCACCAGGCAGATCCATTTTCAAAGGAGTGGTGGTTGCACATGAGGTTATCCACTCAATTATATCCTCAAAATCCCAAAGTGTGATGGTGAAACTTGATATCAAATGAGCTTATGATGAAGTTGACAGAGACTTTTTAGTCGGTGTTCTTCGCAAATTTGGATTTGAAAAGGATTGGATTAAATGGGTTAAATGTTGCATTGACACACTGAGATTCTCAGTACTGGTTAATGGTAGCCCTCAGGGATTCTTTGGACAGGATAAGGGTATAAGACAGGGTGACCCCCTTTCCCCCTTTCTCTTCATAATTATGGTAGAAGCTTTGGGAAGATTGATTAATAGGCAGAGAACAAACGGCTCTTGGAAAGGAATACAGATTGCAAAAGGTGTGGAAGCTCTCACCCACATCCAGTTTGTAGATGACACCTTCTTAGGGGGTGCAACCATAGAACAAGAGGCAAAAATTATGAAAGAGACCCTTAATATGTATGGGAAGACCTCTACTCAGATGATTAATTGGAGAAAATTAGAGATCTTTTTCTTCAATACCCCTCTTCATTTGCAAGTCAAGATTAGTAACATCCTTGGAATGAAAGTTGCGTTGCTGCCAAGTAAATATCTTAGCATTCCACTCTTTAAAGGGAGAAACAAGGCTGACTTTTGGAAAGATCTAACAGGGAAATGTTTAAATAAAATGGATGGATGGAAAGGCAGATGGTTGTCTTCAGCAGGCAGAATTTTGATGCTTCAAACAGTGATTTCAGTTATACCAGTTTATTCAATGATGTGTATGGAGGTGCCTAAAAAGATAGTGAATATTCTCAGTGCAAATATGTGAGGATTCTTCTGGTGTGGAGCCAAGGAGGAGGATAAAATCCCATTAGTGGCATGGGAGAAAATTTGTAAACCCAAAGACCATGGTGGAGCAGGGATCCGAAATTGGTAGATTATGAACAAAGCTCTTGGGGCAAAACTAATTTAGAATCTATATAGGCATAATAATCTCTTTTGGGAAAGAATATTGCAAGAAAAATATTTAGATTCACCAAACTTTGAAAGGATTCTAACTATTAAAAATCCCCCTCGAGGCTCGGCAATATGGAACTTCATGCTAGCATGTCGCCCACTTATCATCGATCACATTACTTGGCAAATCAGAGATGGGAAATCTGCCTTCTTTTGGGAGGATTCCTGGGATGGGAATGAGGCCTTAGAATCACATCAGGAGTTGATGGATATAAAAAAATATTTAAAAATGATGTGGGGTGATAAGGTTAAAGACTACCTAGAGGATGCAAGAAATAGGGAAGGAGTGACAGAGTGTTGGAAAAATTTAGATGGACTGGATTGTTTGGTAGATCAGAGGCATAAATTGATGGAACTCCTCAGAAGTAGGGATATTACATTAATAGAAAAGAAAGATAAGATTAGATGGTATGGATCACTTTCAGGGGAATATTCAGTTAAAATTAGTTTTAAGTTGCTTGAAAATGTGATTGATCCACTCTTCCCTTCAAAGAATCTATGCTGGGGAAAAGACATTTTACCTAAGGTAGGGGTGTTTACATGGTTGGTATGTAAAGGGAAAGTCCTAACTAGGGAAAGAAGGAAAAATATGGGTTTCAATGGCCCTACCCGGTGTGAACTTTGTGCAAATAATGAAGAAACCTTGGACCATATGCTATTAAATTGTGAATTTGCACCCAACTGCTGGAATTTTGTCCAATATAAACTTCGGTGGTTAAGTCCACAAGCTAACACTATCTCTGAGCTTTTTGTAGGTTGGAAAAGGGAGCTTAGGAAATCTACTTTGTCTAATATATGGAGATTGTCCCTTCCATGATAGTATGGGAGATATGGAAAGAGAGGAACAAAAGACTCTTTCGGGGAGAAAAGGAATCTATGGATAGATTTCTTAGCAGATTATAGCATTCCATTGAAGAGGTGGTAAGCACATCAGCCACAAGAAGATAGTTTTTAAAAATCCCCTATACAAAGGAAGATAGGTTAATTTAAATGAATTGGCCAGGGGTGAGGTTCAACTCCCCAGTTGGAGCTCTAGTCACAACCAGAAGGTCAGAGAAGACAATGAGATACAATGGGAACCCCTAGAGGAAGGGTGGATAAAGGCCAATTTTGATGGGGCTGCAAGATTCAACCTTGTACCCAGTGGTATAGGGGTTATATTCAGAGATACACACTGCAAGATCTCTTTAAAGATGGCCAAAAGATGTGCAGATGGAACTAATAATATGGCTGAAGGACAAGCTGCTCTTTTAGAAGTCCAAATGGCACAAAGTAAAGGAGTAAGGAAATTGCACTTAGAAGGAGACTCATTACTCATAGTGTAAGCAATCTCCAAGTTGTCTATAAATGCTTAGCACCTACAAAAATACATTGACCCTATCAGTGACATCCTCAAAACCTTTGAGGATTTTAAAATAACACACATAAGGAGAGAGGGTAATATGGAGGCTGACTTGCTTTCCAAACAAGCCCTTGAATTAGTAGTGATAAATGAGGTATGGATTGAGGAGATACCCCCAACAGGAGTTTAAGAGGTTAAACATATACATCAAAATTATGGTTTAAATGTTTACAAAATGACCATTCATGTTTTGAGCACCGAATAGGGAAAATTTATAATAACAATTAAAAATAAAATAGAACTTTAGAAGGAACGTGTTGAGGATTACATAATCAAGACATGATTAGAAATTTGGTCCTTTTATTAATGAAATGTTAGTAAGTGGTAATAAGATGGCAAGGAATGTCATTTCGTGAGCAAGGTAAGGTGTGTAATCTATCATCACACATGCTGAGCTCATTATGGGTGATTACAAATTAATTGCAAATCTAAAGGATTAGGGTAATAAAAGGTGGTGCCCTATTCAAAAGGCTTTCAAAATAGAATGAGCCAAGTTTAAGGTGGAATTTGTAGGAAATAGAAAGCTAAGGAGATGGAGCCACGCTTTACTTTCCCTACCAAGAGGTAGCAGAAGGGTATTTTTGGCCTGGTTGAAGATCATCGAGTTAAGCTACTGATAAAATGCCCAGCACCAGAGGTGGTGGCAGCATTCCAACAAACTCTGGGGCCTTACTTCCATGCAAATTCAGATAGATGGAAGTTCCAGGTAGACATTGCAGCTATGATTATGGCATGGGGTTTGGAGCTAGGAGAACATGAAAGAACTATGAAGTGGGTGATGAATTCTCTGTTTGCAGAGGATCTCATTCCAAATTTAGACCACTTGTTAGAATGGGCACATTCAGGGCGGGCTTTTAACTTTAGTGAGTGTTTTTAGAATGAGGAAGAGGGCATAATTAAAGGAATTTGACCCTTTCTACAGTGGCCAGAGGGAGCGAAAAAGCATAACTATCTGAGGGAAAGGCGGAAAGCGTGGAACAACTTGAAGACAGGCATTCAAAATTATAATTCCCTCTACCCATGACCAGTGGTTCCAACCATCTTTCCAAGAAAGGAAAGAACTCAGCGAACTCAAGCACGTCGGATAATGCAAGGTGCTCTCCCATAAAACACTGAATTTTGAAAGATGAAGATTTTGACAAGGCTGGTTTTTTGTGAAATGCAAAGATAATATCTACAGTTCAGCGTCTATGGTGTTTTTTTATTACATTGGTGCAGCGTTAGGCTCTACTTCTATGCAAAGTTGAATAGAAAGCAAACCTGGCTCCCACAACAACGATGAAGACCAGATGGAAGGCAAAATGCTCTGGTTTGAATGGCCATTTTTTAGGGTTTATGGCTTATGTGGGCTATCATAAATTCAAGTAGCTATGTCTGTTTTGAAATTTTGTAATGATGACATCATGCAACATGTTATAAATGCATGTCATCTTTTTTGGGGTTAAAAGGGATTAAAGATGATGTTTTAAATCTTGTAATGGGGGGCTATTAAAATTTTTTAATAGCTAATTCATTGTAAACTCTCTCTTTATATATTAATAATACAAACTATTATCGACCAAAAAAAAATCAAATACTCGTACAACATATTTGTCAATAAATAATAAAATACTAATTAAAATACTTATATGTATATTATTTTATTTAAATAACTCACCTACAACAACTACAGACAACTGACTATGCACATACATTTGTTACTATTCTTTCACAATATACAATAGGGTAACTGGAAATTACCAAAATGGTAACTAGAGGGTAAATATATGCAATATGGGATTATCATCCAAATTAGGAATGATATTTAATTTGGGCAATATGAATGGCCAGTGTGTCTATCTCTTGTAACCACTATCGAGGATGTGGGTATGCTCAAATATGTGAAGTTAGGTGGAGTTACTTTAGTGATAGAAGGTATCGGTCCTCAACTCCACCTAGATTCACAAATTTGAGCATGCCCACATCCTTGAAATAAAATATTTTCACCAAGGTAAACCATCCATTCCATGCATCTTCCTGTCCAATTCTTGGTATCTAGAAGCAACAGTGAATTTACTCTTCAGGTTAGGACCCCTAGCCAAAAAATCCCTATTATGAAGAGAGTTATAATATCTTCCATCCAAAATCTTAAATAGCTCCTGAAGGTTATCTTTAGTGCCACCACATGGTTGTTCCTGAGGATTCTTCCAACAAGTCACTTGAACTTTCCCCTTAAGAATAATCATTTTAAAATCAGCTACCCTACACTAACCAATAACAATAAAAATATCACAAAGGGGTTGTAGGTGAGGGAACTGAGAGATAATCAAGGGAACCGAGTATATGCTCCTTTATTAAAGATCAAAAAAGGTCACCTTTAATAAGTGTTGCCCCTTTTTTTTAGAGTGTCTCATATCACAGAAGCCCTCCCCATCAAGATGCACTAAGGCACATCCATACTGTAAACACCTCTAAGATACTTGTAAGTGATGCTTCTAGCCCAATCTTTATCATGTCAAGTGCACCATATCCAATATAATTTAGCTACAACAATCTGGCCCATTAAACCAACATTCTTGAGACCAAGACCCCATCATTCCTTGGTATACAAATTGAATCCCATCTAACTAAGCTCCATTCAGCATAAAGGAAATTACTAGACCAAAGAAATTGACAAGAGAGATCATAAAATTATTTCACAAAACTAGATGGAGTCACCTTCACAAAGAATCTATATATAGGTAAATCATGAACAACTAACTTCATGAAAGTAACTCTATGAGCTAATGATAGCCATCTAAAATTCTAGTGACTAACCCTCTTGTAAAACTTGTCTATAATTTCCTGCCAAAACTCTTGTGCTAAGAACCCACACCAACCAGAATCCAAAGGTAGACCAGAGGAAGGGAGCCAATAGAAAAAGTGAGGATTTAGGCAATCCTATTTTGAATAAGATGAGGAGTATTAAATAAATAAATAAAAGACTTTTCCTCATTAATTAAATTTTACGAACCTTGGTTGTAAGCACTACAAGTAAGAAGCCCCACTATTTCACCAAGGGTCAAGGTCAAAGCTCTCTTTTGTTGACATGGTAGAGAGCTACCTCATGGGGATTTGAGCCTTGGTTGTTGGCAGTATAACCAATAAGCCCCACCATTTCACCAAAGGGTCAAGCCCATTCAAATTTTACTATATCAACCAGTTTTACATTAAATATCATTTAACAATAGTAATGAGCATAACACAATCCCTGAACCATATCAATAAAAACACATGATCAATAACACAACATCTTATCAAATTTCTAACACAACAACAATATATCATCATGAAATCAAATCAACTCTATATGGCCAAAATACCATATATATATAATCCATACATTATCATATAACGTCATGAACATATGATCATCACTAAAATGACAACTATAAACTACCATCCACATTAGTAGTGATATCTACATGATAAAAGAATATAATTCTAACCAACATGTCACAATAATTCCAATACAAAAGAATAATATATGAACAATCATAGGGATAAATAATATATAGAGTCTAGCTTTGATAAAAATAATAGACAATGACATAATGCAAACACGAGAGGTACTACACAAATTATACAAGCAAGAGATATTTCTCCCACTTGTATTATTTATCTATGCAATACATCTGTGACAGATATTCAAGAACTTGATTCACCCTTTTTATTTGACCATATGTCTCCAAGTGATACGTCAAGCTTATATTAATTTGATTTCCAAGTGCTGCAATCAAGGCTTACCAAAACCTCAATTTCACATGTGCATGTTTGTCAAATATAATCTTCTTAGGAACTCCATGCAATATAAACACTTCTTGTACATAATTGTATACTATTATTGGTGCTCTATTTGTTAAGTTTCCTGGTATAAAATTGGCTATTTTGGTGTTTTTTTGCACTAGTACTACAATAGCATTATGTACATTTTGAGATATTGCACAAAGCCCATACTAATGACTTGTCTTTTCCACACTAGAATGTCACAAGGGTACAATAGTCCTATCTAGTATTGATGCTAAAATTTTACTCTTTAACATTCACAAAATCTTACCACAAATCTTGCAATATCACTCTTCATGTTCAAAAAATGGTGTCTCAACCATGCAATGATAAAAATTTATTGTTGATACATGGGTGATGGGGTTTCAGGGGCTTTCACCCAACCATTGGGGATTTAGGGGTAGTGCACCCATCTTGGGGCCTGCAATGGGTTCCCCCCTTTCTGGCTCTGATCTTGTGACCAGTTGGGGTTTTGGGGGGTAACACCCCCCCAATTATTTTAAATATATGTATAGCATGAAAAGGGAAGTAATTAAATAGATAGCTAAAATCACTTATCCTTTTTACGAATTACACATTTTGGAAGGAAGATGCCCTACTAGGTTCAAGAGGAGACTCAAACACTAAGTGGGACAATGATCCTTCACTCAAATATGTGATTACTGAAAATGATAAGATGTACAAATGTGATTAAAGTGATTAATAAAAAAGTTACTGAAAAACTGAGAAAAATAAACCGATTCGGGCAAATAGTGAGCATAAAAGTATAGAAACAAAAACCAAAGCACATAACTAACCCGTGGGTAAAATTTGAGTTGAAAATGTAGGGGATAGACTGAAATTTGTCCTATACCTAGGGACAAATTTCCAATGGTGTTCTGTACTTGGCAAAACAAATTGAAATTTTTAGGGACTTTCCGATTTAAATCTAGTGGCTTCACAAATTGTTCCTGCACATAGAAAAATGGGGAAATGTTTGTATAAAGGGGTTTTACTTGGTCAAACCCTTGTTTAGGAATCAACCTTGAAGATGTAAAGAGGTTGCATAAAGGAAAGTATGTAAAAAGGAAAATGGTAGATTTACCTTGCATAAACCCTCATGGATGGATGTAGAAATCGTTCATACCCACAAAGATGCTTGAAATGTGTTTTAAATCCAAACGTTTGACCTTGAAATGTGATGTAGAATAAAGGATTCCCTCTCAAATTCATAGATCTATGAATGTCACTCCTAGATCTTGAATGTTGGTATGCTTGAAAATCGCTTGCAATGAAGGAGAGAGGAGGATAAAGGAAGAATCTTCTTGCTTGATTGAGAATTAATCTACTTGGCCATCATGGGAGATAAATATTCTTCAATTGGATAAATTTTCCTTTGACTTGAATGATCTTGAAGAATTGGAAACTTGGAGATCTTGATCTTGGATGCTTGCCTTCAAATCTTGAATCCAAATTCTTAATTTCTCTTGATTGCTTGAAAATCTTGATAACTCGATTTCCAAATGCTTGAGTATGGTTATGATATGAAAAATAAGGATATATAAGGTCTTTTTATACTTAACACATCATTTTAGTATTAAAAAATGATCCAGGTTGGCCACAAAGTCAAAACTCCTGCTAATACCCTAATATCGAGCCCTCGGCCAAATTAGGGCCCCAATTTCCTGGGACAGGAGGCCATTGGAATTCTATACCTAGGGAAATGGGTCATAATGTGGAGGGTATGTTGAGATATATGAAAAGAAATGAGGGAAGAAAGGATAGGTTGCTAGGATCAAGTGTAACAGGCATTTAGACCTCAAAATCACCAAAACGGGGTCTAATAGGTCCTAGTAAAGTATCCAATTATGGGTGCTAGCTTTTTAGGATGATACATTTATCCCCCACTTTAGTGGGAGTATGATACAAGCTCGTGATTATGATTTAGTAGAACAATGCATAAGAATAATCTTATCAAGGTCAAGGAGACAAAGAAACATCAAGCCCCCAAGTGACTTAAGTCTTCATCAAATCTAAAACTAAGATAAAAGAGGCATCGATTAGAGAGAGAAAGAAAGAGGAATGACCACTAACCTAGTAAGGTATTTCCTTACTATGGATCATACAAAGAGATAGCATTGAAAAATATGACATTGAAAGTCTAGCAAGTTGTGTTATGCTAGTCAACCCATCAAAGAGGATCAGTCCTTAAGGAAAGCATTGTCTCCGTTAAGGGATCCAATAAGGGTGATCAAGCCTAAGGAAGGTATTATCTCCATAGGGATAAATAAAGTAAGACCAGTCCTTAAGGAAAGCATTGTATCCATTAAGGGATCCAAGAGAAGGATGATCAATCCTTAAGGAAATAATTATCTCCATTAAGGGATCCAATGAAAAGATGAACACACAGAAAGCATTATCTCCTTGTCCATCTGCAAGAGGTAGATTGCATTGAATCATTGTGTATGTGTGTGCAAAATGTGAAACAAGGAGCAAAGTGTATGCCCCCATTTTAAAGTGATTGCAAATGCCTTAACCAAAGCAATGGCTTTAATAGAGAATGCATGCACCCAACAAGAGACGTTTCCCCTAGGAAATTCCCCAAATAAAGAACAAATCAAGGGAAATGAACTCATGACAAAGAGAGAGCACGAAAGGGATATACTAAATATGGGGTCAGTATAATCATATGATAATATATGATATGTTATACCAAAATGAAATTTCATCATTCCCCAAATTTATTTGAACTACAAACACAATGGAAGAATGTCACGTAAGAGTTACAAAGGAGAGTCTTTTTTGGCTAGCATCACGAAGACCAAAAAGAATAGGTAGGTACCGCTTTGCATCATCCCCAATTAGACAACACATAGGCATATTTACAAATAGTTGTACATGAACAACATAACATATAATAACATATAGAATAACTGAGATACAAATAGAGGAATGTCATGACAAATCAATTCCTGTATCACCTTATGTTAATGGGGAAACAAGGGTCATCTAAAGAAATATAAACAAAACATATATCAAACAAAACATCATGGGAGGGTAACATTACAACAAGAAAACATAATTAAGCCACCCCGTAAGAGGAGCTATTCAAGCATATCACCTGCCCCCATCTTGGTCTGTAGTGTTTAGGAAAGGTGGACAACACACAAGAAGACCAACATCAAGCACAGTAGATGAAACAATAGTCAGTTTTGAACTAGGACCATGTTGTAACTTATGGACCACTTTGCTCATTACTGGGACTAATAGATAATTGTTGTGAAAGAAAGATGGTAAATCATGATTGTTGAAATTATAGCATCGTTAGAGAAAGAATCAACAATGAGATATACCATTTTACCACCTCATTATTAATTATCATGATTGAATAAAGAATGCTTTCAATATGCATGAATTAATATCATATTGGTTTCATCATCCATCAATTAATGATTGATCAACATTGCTTACATTTCATACACATTGAATACATTTTTATCATCATATTGATCATATGTTAGTGACCACTCAACTAATGGTAAGTGACCATTCATAAAACCGTATTCATAATATTGTTTAAGTGTCATCGATAAGGATACACGACTTGAGAAGACATGCGTCCACTTTATGGAGACATGTCCACTCAAGACATGCCCCTCAATACAAGTATATATGCAGACCCAATATGACAATGTTAAGCGATTGAAATCAAACATTCTCAGCCCTGTTTGGACCTGCAAAACATAGTCTCCATTAGAATCATAAATCACATATATCCATAAATATTAATTACAACCTATCAACTATAAAATCTAAAAGGAGTACGATATGCATTTACATGGTATTAGAGCCATGTTAAGGAAGATCCAAGCAATGATCAAACTTGAGATATTCATATTTAAATCTAAGTACATCACATTCCTCTATGGTGAGTGTAATTATATTCGAAGATAGGATAGAAGGAGGAAATAACTTATCATCATGCAAGTTCAGGATTATGATGATATTAAAAGAGAATAAAGTTGAGTCATTTGTGAAAGAAAATAAAACAAAACCAAAGAATGATCCCAAGAAGATGACATGGATTGAAGGAAATGAAAAGGCTATGAAAATAATAGTTGGTGGAGTTAGAGATCACATCGTGCCAATCCTGAAAAAACATGAGACCGTATATCATATCTTTAAGTCACTTGAAAGCACATAAGAAATAAATAATTACAGCATGACCTTGGCTCTAAAGAGAGAAATCAATCATATAAGTATGAACAAAGGAGAATCCATCAACGCATACTTAATGAGAATATCTACACTAAGGGATCAACTATCAACACTTGGATACCATATTGAAAGTAAGGAGCTAATAATTATTGCCTTAGATGGTATACCAAATTCTTGGGAGACATTTGTTCAAGGCATTAGTGCAAGGTCTAGATTTCCAAAGTTTGACTGGCTAAGATTAGACTACCTTCAAGAGGAATCAAGACATACAAATAAATGATTAAATCATAAGAACATAGATGAAGATCTCCATGTCTTGAATGCAAATTATCACAAATCAAATGTAATTAGTATGGACACTATGCAGTCAGACATCCTGATAGAACAAAACAACAAGCATCATTTGTTGAGTAGGAAAGTCTACGACAGAGCATTAATCCAAGAAATATGTATTATACTCTACACTTTCAAACCAAGTGTAAAATAAATCCAACACTTGGGTTATAGATAGTGGCTCATCAAGACACGTCACTAGGTTGAGGGAAACACTCCATGGTAGAAGAAACTAATGAGGATGTGACAATTGGAGATGGCTCTACACATCCAGTCAGAGGTTTTGGAACATGTAGCATCAAATTGAAGTTTAATATCTCTATTCAACTCACCGAAGTATTGTTTGTACCAGGTATCAAGAGGAACTTAGTTTCCATACCTGCACTTGAATAGAATGAATATAGGGTTACCTTCATAAATAGTAAAGTGTTGGCATGGCCAAAGAACTCTACTATTAAGAAGGCTCAAACCATAGGTTATAAACAAGGATATCTATATAAATTATGTAATGAGCCAAATATTTTCCCTAATTAATGAAATCGTAGACTCTAATGAAATATGGCATAGGAGATTAGGACACCTCCATTTTTGTGCCCTATCTTCTATGGAAAAACTAATCACAAACATACCCAAACTTAAACAATATCATTCAGGTGCACGCAAGGGGTGTGCCTTAGGGAAAAACACAAAAGGGTCTTTCCAAAGTAGTTCTAGTAAAATAAATGATGTATTAGAATTAGTCCACTCAGATTTATGTGGACCCATGTTTGTACCTTATTTAGGGGGTTTCCTATATTATGTAATTTTTGTTGATGAATTCTCTAGAAAAACCTTGATCTATTTCCTCGAATGTAAAGAATCTGAGGAGATCCTTACAAGGTTTAAGGAATTTAAATCCCTTACAAAAAACTCTTCTGGGAGGAAAGTTAAAACATTAAGGACATATAATGGGAGAGAATACACATCATATATTTTTAAAGAATTTTTTAAAAATGTTGGGATTAAGAGAGAGTTCACTGTACCCTACAACCCTCAACAAAATAGGGTTGCTGAAAGGAAAAATATAACCATTATAGAAGTTGTTGGGGTAATGTTACTTTATCAAAATATAGAAACATCACTTTGGGTATAAGCCTCTAGTACTGTTGTCTACATACATAACATATGTCCTCACTCCCATATTGATGACAAAACTCCTGAAGAAGCTTTCACTGGTGTAAAACCAAACATCAGTCACTTGAGGATATTTGGTTTTCCTATCTACATTCATGTTCCCAAAGAGAAAATAACTAAGCTATAACCTTCTTGGGGAAAAGGTATTTTTGTAGGCTATAGTGAAACCTCAAAAGCTTATAGAATATATGTGCTTGGTCAAAGACAAATTGAACTAAGAAGAGATGTGATTTTTTAGGAAGACATAGCTTTTAAAAGATCTAGAAATTCTACTGAGTCAGAAATTCAAACTTCCCTCATAGACCTAAAAGAGGATTCTGCCCCTGAGATTCATAGGAAGTACCCTAAGGAAGATGGAAATGAAGAAAAAATCACATAATTGGAAAATCCTAAGAAGGGACCACTTTGGGATACTAAGAAAATGAAAGAAGCAAAGACTTATGCAACTCTGTCAGGGAATTTTAGAGAGAGAGATTTGAAGACCTAAGAGTTTCTCTAGTTATGTAGCTTTGATGAGTGATTTCATCAAATCAGAACCTGCTAATGTTATAGAAGCTCTCCAGCACCAAGTATGGAAGGATGCCATGATAGAGGAGCATAAATCAATCTTGAAAAATGATGGGTGGGAGATAGTACCTAGGCCAAAAGAGAAATATGTTGTTTCTTCCAAGTGGCTATTTAAAATCAACCATGCTGTAGATGATAGTATAGAAAAATACAAAACAAGATTTTTAGCTAGAGGTTTTTCACAAAAGGAGGTAATTGATTATGAAGAAACTTTTGCACCAATTTCTTTCTATACCTCATTTGGAGAAGTCCTATCCATTGCAATAGACAAAGGATGGAAATTCCATCAAATGGATGTGAAAACTGCATTCTTAAATGGGACTATTGAAGAAGAGGTCTACTTAGAGGAACCTGAAGGATTCGAGATCCATAATGCAGAGTCACATGTGTGTAAATTGAAGAAAGCCCTATATGGACTTAAGCAGACTCCCAGAGCCTGGCATAAAAAAATTTATAGTTACCTCATAGGATTAGGTTTCTTGAAAAATGATGCAAACCCAAATCTCTACTTCAAGAAAATCAAATATGATAGGTTTATATTGATATTATATGTTGATGATATGTTGATTACAGGAGAGGGTCGCTTTATTGATCAGTGTAAGAAGGATCTAGCCTTAGAGTTTGACATGAAGGACTTAGGTCTATTACACTACTTCCTTGGATTAGAAGTCTAGCATAAATCAGATGGCATTATTCTGAATCAAGGGAAATACACCCTTGATAGATTGAAGAGATTTAAAATGATGAATTATAGATCTATATCATCTCCCATGGAAACAAATCTTTATAAATTGAAGGATGCAACAACATATCCTTAGTTAGAAAATCCAACTCTCTACAGGCAGATGATTGGATCTTTGATGTACTTGGTCAACACCAAACTAGATATTTGTTATGCAGTGAATGCTTTGAGTCAGTTTATGTGTGAGCCCAAGGTGATATACCTTGTTTTTGTGAAGCATATAATGAGGGACCTGTGAGGTACTCTTAATTATGGTCTCAAATATGAAAAGGTTTATTTATATCTTCATGGATTCATAGATTCATATTGGGCTGGAAGCGTGACCAATCAGAAAATCACCTCAGGATGTTACTTCAGTTTAGGATCGACTATGATATCATGGATAAGCATAAAATAATCTTTAGTAGCTCAGAGCTATATAGAATTTGAATACATTGCAGCATCTATGGCTGCAAGAGAAGTAATATGGCTCAGAAAACTGCTTGTGGGATTATTTGGTGAGCCTCTTAGACCTACTATTATCCACTGTGATAATCAAAGTTGTATTAAGCTTCCAGTGAATGCACTTTTTCATGATAGATCTAAGCATATCAAGATTCCTTATCACTATGTGAGATACATGGTAGAAAGGAATGTAATCCAGTTGGAGTATATCAATACAAGAGATCAAACAACAGACATACTTACCAAACCTCTCTCTAGAGTGAAAGTTGAACACTTCAGAAAAATTATTGGTATGATTGAAATGTAAGTGTTATATGTATTTGTAATAATATATAATATGTTTAATGTGTAAACTTTTTTTTTCATATTTGTGACTCTATGAATTTATGGGCCCCACCCCCTGTGTACATTTTTGAAGGGTGATGATCTTTTAGATAATGAATACTTGTATTTGACACTATAAGGTGATGATCTTGTAATGTTCAGTAGATTGATATCATGTGACTTGATATCATTATTCATGGACTTTTCATGATTTTTTATGGTATATATTATGTGACTTAATGTTAATGCACATACCATAACTAGGATATATGAGGAGAATGTAATGTTCTTGAGTATATTATATCCTTTAGTATCACGAGATAGGTGATACTTCATATCACAAGATTAGGTGATGTACCTTATCATGAAATTAGGTGGTGACTCTTATCATGAGTTAGGTGATATAGATCTCATCACAAGTTATGTGATGTTTCCTATCATGAGTTATGTGATAGCTATTAGTATGGTAATGTAATCTCAGAGTTCATTATAATATTCACACTCTTTTATCTTCCCTAGCTAAGAGGGAGTGTTGAAATTATAACATCATCAAATAAAGAATCAACAATGTGATGTATCAGTTTACCACCTCACTATTAATTATCATGATCGAATAAAGAATGCTTTTGATCTGCATAAATTAATATCATATTGGTTTCATTATCAATTGAGAAATGATCGATCAACATTTCTTACATTGTATATACATTAAATACCTTTCTTATCAGTGTATTAAACATATGTAAGTGGCCACTTAACTAATTGTAATTGACCATTCATAAAACAATATTCATAATATTGTTTAAGTGCCATTGATGAGGAGGCACATCTTGAGTGGACATGCCTCCACTTTGTGGAGACATGTCCACTCAAGATATGCCCCCAATACAAGTATATATGCAGACCCAATAAGGAAATTTTGAGAAATCAAAATCAAACATTCTCAACCTTGTTTGGACCTGCAAAACACAATCTCCATTAGAATCATAAATCACATATATTCAAAAATATTAATTGCAACCTATCAACTATAAAATCTAAAAGGAGTACGATCTCCATTTACAATGATTAACATCAATAAGCTCAAACATATCATTAGAATCACTAACATGAATATTATTGTTAGTTGCATTAGGAACATCAAAAGCATCATCATCAAGAGTATCTTCTTAATCCAAATTAATTTTAATATAATCCAAGATATGAATAGAATTATCATTTTAATTCAATTTCATCTTTTTTCAAGTTAACTTGCTCCTTTGGGATATGCATGCGTTAATCAAAGGGAATCAAAGCATCACTAGGTGTTTTAGGTGAATAAAGGTTTTTAGAATCACATTGATCGACTCTAGCATGATGTTTACAACAAGTATCATAAGCATAATGTCTACACTTAGTTTTGCTAAAAATTGGGTTTGGTTCAGGATCAATAAACATCAGGCCCTTTTCTTCCTTAAGAGGAAGAATGGAAGGAACCTCATTAGGTTGAGGGATATCATCAACATACTATTTATAAGATATAGGAGGCAGAACAAAAGAATATATAGGAGGTGTAGGGAGAAGTCTAGGTCTAGGGTATGTAGATGGAACATCCTTAGGATTGAAGCTCACAAATCTTTTGGATCTTGTATTTATGATATGATTGAAAGAGATTATCTCGAAGGGGTTGAGTTGGTTGAGGCATATAAGGAAAAAATTAAATCAAGGTCAATAGAATCTCGAGGTATGGAAGGATGGCATAGACTGTAATTAAAAATCATGATTCCTCCATTGTGGGGAGATTTCAATCACTTATGGATAAGAGAGGTTGTAGCATTCATGGAGATAAGCCAAGGAAGACCAAGTTTGACTTGAAACTGATTGAAAGTTTGGATGAAAACAAAGGTGACATCTAAATTTTTACCACCAACTTCTATGTTAAAAGTGATAGAAACATGGGTTGGATAAAGGAAACCATTTCAAGTTTGGATCATAACATCAAAATTGTCATAAAAATAAAGTTCCAACCATCTATTGAAAATATATTTTTCATTTATCATATTCACCATGCATGTAGGGTCAATAAGGACACCACAAGAATAAAGATAATTAACCTTTGCAAAAATATAAAGAGGACCATCACATTCTTTAATTGTCTCACTAGGGTAAAAGTTAATGCAAAGCTCAAGTTCAAGCTTTGGTTTAGGTTTGGTTTGATTGATGAGGTTGACAACGTTATTGGATTCAAAATACTTGTCATCATAGTCAAAAACACTGGTAGAATAAGGCAAAGAATGGGTACACTCGACATTATTGGTAGAATGAGACAAGAAGGGATTGGTATAGATTTGAAAATTTTGGTTGTGAGGTGTCACAGATTTGTTTCCTTGATTATTAGCACCCTCAACAGATATAGCATTAGAATCAATGAGATCTTGAATAATATATTTCAAACGGAAGCACTTCTCAATATCATGACCAGGTTGACGATGATATTGGCAAAAATATTTGTGATCAAAGTGTTTGGGAAAAGGTTTAGATGTGTCAATTTTTGGAATTAATGGGAAGTGTGTACTAAGAGGGGAGGGGTGAATCAGTACCTCTAAAACTTTTGTATCCTTTAATCAATTAACCTTTGTGTAATCAATTGTATATCCAACCATCGGATCTATACTATCTTGATGTGAGTTATATCAATTCATAAACTTAACATACATGTGAACATTCATATAAACATTCATTAAATTAATTGACACATAACACAAGATATGATATCACAGAAAACTCCTGTTAGGAAGTAAAAACTGCGGTGGGGATGGCACCCACAAAATCTTCACTATCTATAGACTGGAAGGGGTCGATTAAGGCTTACAATTTTGATCACTTCTTATGATCTGTCCAGTTAAGACTATCTATGGAGACCTGTTAAAGTTTACCCAGTTAAGAACTTTAGCAACATTGTTGAGTGTGCACTCAGTTAAGAGATTTATAGTTGGATTGTTAAATCCACCTTCCTAATGAATTTTACACTTTTCTCCACTTGTTAGAATGATAGAAAATTACAATTTGACCTGGCAAATGCAATCTCCTATTGTTGATACAAATCCGTTTAATTTTACATGAATAAGATATATCATCTAATGTGATTGAATAATACCTCTGATTCTCGGTAGCCTCTGTTCTTGGTTCTTGCTAACCAAATTCACCTTTTGTTGTTATGGTTCTTGAAACTTTCAATCTGATCTAGAGATGTGCTCATAGGCTTCATTCATCCTCTCTTCTATATTCACACATGTATAATGAATGATTGCATCATCTATTTATAAGATGGATTGACATCATCAAGTTTCACAAAAAACAATGTTAACTCTAAGATCATGTTTACAACTTTTACCTTGATCTCCTAGTATATGTGTTTTAAATTAAGTAAATTGATTAAATCACTTACATTCATGTTTCTTGTACCTAAATAAATGGTTTTAAAAATAAATCAAGATTCTATAAATAGAATAAGACTATTTTATCTGACGTGGAAGTCAGATCCACTTTTTGCTGGCTGCAACTGACTCTCAATTTCTAATGGTTAGTTATGCTCTAAAGTCAGTTGACTATCTTTCGGGTTCCTTGGTTGAAATATTCTCTTGGTTCTCTCTTTAAATGTCTCTCAGTTTGCACTATATCCTGCATGTCAGATTCCTCTTTTGACTTTGCATTTTCAGTGTACACACAAAATTGTGTCATCGATTCTCTTTGTACTTAGCAGTTTTCGGTGATCTCTTTAAATCTAATTTTTGTTTGCTCTTTGTCCTATCTTTCAGTGTATTCTTACCGAAAGTATTGTTTGCATACTAATGGAAAATTAATATCATTAATCTCCCCCTTTAACATTAGTATCAAAAACTAATATGTGCAAAATACTAACAAAATGTTAAGTATGTACAACATACATAATCATTAGTCATTTTATGACTCCCCATATGTATATGTCAGTATATATGTACATATCATATCTTTCCCTCTGTAAAATACATATACATATAATTTTCCCATATGAATACATATCTTTTTCCCCTTTTTTTGATATTAAGGGAAAAGGTTTATACCTTATAGCTTATCAAAAATGTGAGAGTGTGAAGACTTCATGTCTTCCATCATTTTCTCCCATTGTTCCTTCAAGTTCTCTAGAGCCATGTGCTCGAGTGTGATCTTGGAATGTGATAAGGCCAAATTATTGCCTTTATTTTGTATAATTTTAAATACTCTGTTCTAGTTTCTGACAAAACATTTGTGAACCTAGCCAGTTAGAACTTGTGATAAAGTCCAGATAGAACTGATAAACCATGGGTAGATATTTGTGACATATTTTTCTAATATTATACATATAGTGCAGTATGTCATATAACCATCAGAATATATGTTCTAATATATGGATTTAATTTGATTAATCTTGTTGCATGAATATTTCTGCATCACAACTAACTTGACAGGAGAGGAAGCGGCTAGAGAGTGGTCGACGACATTCAAGGAAGACTGTTGAGGACCAGCTACGACGGAGTGATCATCACAGCACCAGGAAACATGGTTGCTACAATGGAGAAGCCATTATTCTAGGACACAGGGATGTAGTGTTGCTATATTCCCTCTACACTTTATTATGTTGAACTAGTCACCCAAGCTTTATTACCCACACCGCGGGCTATTGCATTTCCATCTTCTTCTCCAGCATGTTTTCAGCAAGATAGTTTCTTTTATGTTTTGTAATAAATGTTTGATCCCCTATTTATAGGGATTAGACCGATAGTTTGAAGTTAGTTAGAAAGAGGGAGGAAAGTTAGAGAAAGAATTTTTTGGAAGAAACTGTTATATCTTATAGCAAGCTATTTTAAGTTTCATGTATTGTTTTTATGTAATGAGTTTTTGAAATACAATGAAGTAATTCTTGGTTTACGTTCTGTGTTAATAGATTAGAAGAAACCAACCAAGGGGGCCCACTTGGGAGGTGGAATAGGTTAGGATAGAATACATTTGCTTCTAGAATTTCCAGTATTTCTAGTATTTCAGATAGAAATTACAATTTCTTCCTGCAGCATTGTACCTTGTGAATGTTCCTGCAGCATCTACAAGAATAGTTATAATGGATGTTCTAGGTTTAAGTAGAGTTTGCAATTTCTAGCATTCATTTCAGTAAGGAGATAAATGTATTTTTTTCCTGCAGCACTAGTGTAGGTTTCTTTTATGCATTTTTACCTTCCTGCAGCATAAGCAAAATGACTCCTCAAGGAACCTAGTGCACATATCATGCCAACCATTTCAAGTATACGTCCCTGGGTTGACAAGTTAAATGACCTCATAACAGGATTATTCCACACCTATTGTGAGGCAGTTCAAAATGCATATCATAGATTTTGTCTGCTACAGACATCTCGGGGGTTGCTATCAGTTGCCTTGTTGAACTGATGTGTTGCTAAAGTAGTGTTAGATTTGGTAGAAGTTGAGCTTGGAGCTCAGTGACTTCTTCCCTGAAGTGTCTCTCTAATTCCCATAGTTCCTTCATTAACCTCTTTATTTCAATGATTTTATCATAATGCAACTTAATTGCATTCTCTCCATCGATGGTTAAGTTGTTAGCACTGTTAGCTAGATCTGTATCTAACTTTGCTATGTTTTCACTATTCTCTCTAGTGAACTTTTCCAGTGTGCTTAGTTGTTGAATGAAGGATATAACTTCAGTTATAACTGGATCTAATTCACTAGTGAATTATGAAAGCTTTACCTTGTTGTTTTCCAATTCTTGGCTGATATTCTCAATAAGTTTCTGGTGGTACTTCTGCTCTGCTCTCTCTTATATTGTCTTCTCTGCATCAATGTTCTGTGTTGTAATGGCTTCGGTGAGAGTGGCTAGTTGATCAAGAATTGGCTTATTCTGATCAACATCAACATTGGGTACAATTTGGTGCAATATATCCCTTGTTGTTTCCAGTATCATGGAGTCTTGGTGTTGTTTCCTTAGCTTCTCTTGTAATGCCTTCCTTTGGCATATTTCACCATATTCTTTCAATGCTTCATAATCAAGTGTAGTTGGGTCACATTTTGGTATCTCAGTGATTTCATCTAAGGTGACTTCCAACTTATTCTTCTTGGATTTCTTCTTCTTCTTTTGAGTTGCACTTGAATGCAGTACCATTTCTAGTTTCTCGGCTTTGTCCGTTGTGCTTGATGAAGTTACTTGTTGTGCTTCTTTTTGTTGCTTTGTTTTAGTTTTAGCTTGTCATTTTTCTGTAGACATCTCAACATTAACCTTTACATTGTTGGTAGCATCTTTTAGGTATCCTTAGGAGTTCCATCTTTGGTTTTATCTCCTTCATTGGTGTCCTTATGCACTTCATCTATCTTTTTATGTGCATCCTTTTCTGTTGTGTTTGCATCTGCTTGCTTTGAATCTCCTCCTATAACCTTGTTAGTATCGGTTACTGTGTGAGTGTCTCTGATGTCTTTTTGATCATCAGTGTTGTCTTTCTTTCCTTCTTCCCCTGCATCCTCAGGAATTCTTGAATCCCTTTGAGGTGACTTGTCTGTTTATTGCAGAATATTGATAGCTTGTATCAATATTTGCATGTTGCATGGTATGTTCACCTGTGCAATATCAATTCCAGTGTCCTGCTCATCGGTTGTGTCCTTGGTAACATTGACATCTTCATCTTTGTTTATTTGTTTTATTGGATCATCGATAATGTCAATGATAGTGTTATCCACAATGTTGTCTTTTGTGGTGTCAGGCCATGTTTCATCAGCAACATCCATATTCTTGTTTTTGGTTGTGTCTTGTTCTTCGTTTTCTAACTCAACTAATGTATCATCTTTTGCATCTTTGATTAATATATATTCTTGAGTTTCCTTGTCAACATCTTTATGTTGTAGGTCTTTCTCGGGACTTTCTTCCCCAATAGGTCTATTCAGAATTTTACACCATTTCTTGTGGCTTCCTTGTTCAAGGTCTATAAGCTTCCCTTCAAGAAATTTGTAGGCTCTCAACTTGTGTGAGAATTCCTTTTTATGGTTTTCATCATTTCATCAATTTCTTCCTTCTTGGATTTAGAAGGCATGAGAGTAACAAGTACTCTTTCTCTTATTTCCTTCTCATTTTTCAAGGCAAATATCCATCTAGAGTATAGTCTATCCAAGAGTTCCCTAGGTACATTATTACCTTCAAATTGAATCGGTACATATTTGAACTTGTACATCTTTTCTATGATGACATATTCAATTTTGTTTTGATCTTATGGATCCAGTTTCAACCATCTTCTAATCTTATAATCTGTGATAGATTTTGAATTTACAATAGATTTGCATATCTCATCAATGCTTTCTAGAGCTTTAATCTTTTCTACCTCTACACCTTCATCTTTCTCGGTGTCTTCAATATCTTCTCTGGTCCTGATTAGCTTCCTTATTTATTTTTTTGGCCCCCTTTTCGGTGTGGCCTCTTTCCTCTTGTATGTTCTTACTTTTCCTTTCTTCAAAGGTGAAGGACTTGAATCCTTAGATGTTTGGATTCTTGTTCTAGAAGCAGTTGTGTTCTTGGCTTCTTAATTGGTGGAGGAGGTGGTGAATCTGACTCTATGGCCTCAGATTCATTCTTTTCTTTAGCTTCACCGATAGGTAGCTATCCTTCAATTTCTTCCTCCTTTTCAGCTTCTTCATCATGTTCAGTTTCTTCCTCTATTGCCGACAGTACCTTCTTAAGGTTTTTGACCATTTTGTCTTTTTTCTTGACAATTTCTTTACAACCAGGCCAGATTTGATTCTTGATTTGGCCTCCTCATAAGTTCCAAACTTGGGTTGTTTCTTATCTAATGGTTCATTTAACAAGGCATCGATTGCTTTAGATGCTTGATCTATATTTATCTCGTAATCTAATGGTTGAAGCCATGTTGTCCTTAATACAACAGGTTTCATATATGTGTTGTCTGTATCAACCATGAAACATATTTCATCTTTGAATTTCTCAATGATTTGCTCAGGGATCCTTACCCTTTTTCTGCATTCGGTATTGAATAAATTAAAGTATTCATCCATGAATGTCTCAAAATTATCTCCCAGTGAGGTTATGTGTTCACTCATTTGCATGGTGACCGATTTTGTGCTATCCCATTTGACATCTCCTACCAATGGGAATGTTTCTTGAAAGTAGAAGAAAATGCACATAATAAGTGAGCCAAACTTACATGTGTTTGACTTTGCATTCCTTGTAGTCTTCAGATTTTCTTCTAACTGGTTCAGTAGAAGTTTAGATAAGTCCATCTGAGTTCCCTTCTTCACAATATTGTAGGCTGTGTCTACTACACCGGATGTTATGTTGTTCATTCTACTGGATTGAAAGAATTTGTAGCCTAGAACACATGCTCTAAATTTCATCTCATCATCGATAATGGTGGATACTTTTAATCCTCTACCATCCCATTTGGCTCCTGTGATCTTTTCAGTATCAACCTTGGGTGGGTGCTTCAGTGCTTTCACCTTTTCGGTTACAAGGTAACCAGTGACTACATGTATAACATATTGGGTTATCATCTTCGGTTCATCTAGCCATAGTTTGTGATTGTGCATTCGCCTCAGTACTAACCAAATCCACTCGATTTTGAAGACTTCCAGGAATAATAAGGAATTAGTGAGCCCTTTCACTTCTATATTTTTCTGCTCATCTTTTAATGTTCCATCTTCATTGCATAGATTCTTATAAGCCTTTTCTACCTCTGAATCGCCTATTTATGCAATCTTGTAGTGTATGAATGATTGTACGTCTTCAATGAGAAAAACCCTAGCTAGTATTCGTGAGAATGCTCCAGCATCATCATGTTGTGAGGAAACCTCAAGGTGAATCTTGTATTGTGGTTCCTCACATGCTGAATTCTTGATGAGATTAAACTCATCCTTCTTGGTGTTCTTTGATTTCACAGTTCTTGAAGTCGTGGCCATTTTTTAGATGTAGGGCTTTCTGTGAAATACATAAACAAAGTTGTTGGTTGTTGTAGAACTTACTGTATACACCAATTGTTGTTTCTGATCTGCTTTGGAGTGTTGGTGGTTGAGTTGATGTCACTTTGTGATCCTATCACTGTTTGCACAAAAATTGTTCTTATCGCACTGCTCTAGTCGTGGTGAATAATCAGTCTATTCCGTCACCCTTTTATAGTTGTTTTCCCTAAAAATAAAGTCATTAATGCTTACCAACTCCTTGATGTGTGAAGATAGAGTTCGTCGGTTAAGACATTAACTTCTCCCTTCGGTGACAACATGATGTTTTGGGGCGGTTGTTTAACTCTTCACTTTTACCAACGGGTTTCGGTGTTGTAAACAACTTGTTCACTTTGGTTGGTTACTGACAAGTCTCAGTTTATACTAGCAATTATGCTTTCTTATGTTAATTGACGCTTCTCGGTAAGTGTAGGCAGTTTCATCTTTGAGCGTATACCGATGGATTTCGGTATGTATGCCTAATAGTATAGTTATCACATATTTTAACAAGTAATTCCATGATGCATCTTTACTAATGCTAATTTGGCATTTTATCAAAATATTATGGAACTAATGTAAAATAATACAGTGTAATGTTGTTCCATACTTACTTGTTCTGCTTAGGTGGGGGTGGTGATGTCATTGGATCCATTGGATGGGGTGTCACCATTTGCATTGCTCGGTCCAGCTTCATTATTGTTTGAAGCTTTTCTCCACATTTTGTCTCTTGCTCTCTGGATGTCTTCAATGGTATTTCTATTGGGATTTGTGCTAGTCTCTGCAGTATTTCTTGAGATGACCAACTTTATGACAGTGTAAGCATGCCATTCTGGGGTTAGTCCAGCCTCTAGACTTTCTAGTCCATTGTCTCATATAGTTTGCAGCAATGTGACCAAATCTTCCACATGTTGTACAATTTTTCCAAGTGTTGTAATCCCATACATACTGGTTACCAACTTTCTTCAGTTGATAGGGAGTTTCTTGACCTTTAGGCTTCCATGCTTGCCTTTTCTTTTTCCAGCATTCAAGAGTTGTGTGTCCATTCATTTTGCAAGTAGGACAATATTTGTCCATGTAGGTTTTCTTCTTTCATTGTTTCATTTCAGACTTACATTCATATGCTTTATGTCCTTTCTTGTTACATTTATAACAAAATCCTATGAATGAAGATGTAGATTTAGGAATACCTTTCATTTTTCCTCTGCATACATTTGATGTGTGGCCTTGCTTTCCACACTGATTACATGTAAGTTTTCTTGGTCTTGGATTTTGATAGACATTCTTTGGATCAACTTGATTTTATGATTCTCCATTCTCGGTAAAACCTAGACCGGTGTTGCTGTTGACTCTTCGTTGTCCTTCAAGAAAATCACCCATTATTTTTTTGCTTTCTTCAACTTTTTTGATAATTTCATTATGCTGCCACTGAATTCTTATTTCATATTTCAATTTTTCATTCTCATCCCTTAGCTCACCGATAGCTTCTATTCTTTCAATGAGTTCAAAATTTATTTTGTTTTCCTCTTGACTCATAAGAATAATCTGGTTTGTAATCTCATGGTGATGCTCTGTGAGTCTCTGTATTTCAGACTCTTTCTCTTGTAGCTTTTATGTAATCTTTATTCTATCATCAATAGCTAGTTTTATTTCTTACTCAGCTTGTATAGCATTTTTCATGACATCAATCATCCTTACCATCTGTGTCTCTTGACCGATTTGTAGAGATTTAACTTGTCCAGCTAGATGTTGATTGATTTCAGTTAGGTTTGTGATGCTTTCTTCTAATGTGCCTGATGCTTTTCTTGTAGTTGATCCTGAAGACTCAAAGAAATCTAGTATCTTTTCCTCATGATAATCTATCTCATTACAGTGAGATGAAATAATATTTCTTTCATCTAACAACTGTCTCATATTGATTCTAGCTTCTTTGTACTATTCATAGAACATCTGAATTTCTAGCTTTTTATTCTCAATATTTTTATCAAGTATGTACTTCTCCATTGTATGATCTTTTCTCTTAAGCCTTTAAGATTTTCCAAAGAAGAGACTTAGCTCTGATACCAATTTTTGGAATTAATGGGAAGTGTGTACTAAGAGGGGAGGAGTGAATCAGTACCTCTAAAACTTTTGTATCCTTTAATCAATTAACCTTTGTGTAATCAATTGTATATCTAACCATCTGATCTATACTATCTTGATGTGAGTTATATCAATTCATAAACTTAACATACATGTGAACATTCATAGAAACATTTATGAAATTAATTGACACATAAAATAAGATATGATATTGCAGAAAACTCATGTTAGGAAGTAAAAACTATGGTGGGGATGGCACCCACAAAATCTTCACTATCTGCAAATTGGAACGGGCCAGTTAAGGCTTACAATTTTGATCACTTTTGATGATCTACCTGGTTATGAGTATTTGTGGAGACATGTTAAAGTCTACTCGGTTAAGAGCTTTAGCAACATTGTTGAGTGTGCACTCAGTTAAGAGATTTATAGATGGATTGTTAAATCCACCTTCCTTGAAAGGATTTTTACACTTTGCTCCACTTGTCAGAATGATAGCAAATTACAATTTAACCTAGTAAATGCAATCTCCTATTGCTGATACGGAGCCATTTAAGTCTATATGAATAAGATATATCACTTAATGTTATTGAATAATACCTCTGATTCTCAGTAAACTCTGTTCTTGGTTCTTGCTAACCAAATTCACCTTTTGTTGTTCTGGTTCTTGAAACTTTCAATCTGATCTATAGATGTGCTTATAGGCTTCATTCATCCTCTCTTCTATATTCACACATGTTTAATGAATGATTGCATAATCTATTTATAAGATGGATTAACATCATTAAGTTTCACAAAAAACAATGTTAACTCTAAGATCGGGTTTACAACTTTTACCTTGATCTCCTAGTCTACATGTTTTAAATCAGTTAGACTGATTAAAGCACTTACATTCATGTTTCTTGTCCCTAAAGAAATGGTTTTTAAAAAAAATCAAGATTCTATAAATAGAATAAGACTATTTTATCTGACGTGGAAGTCAGATCCACTTTTTGTGGCCCGCAATTGACTCTCAATTTTTTACAGTCAGTTATGTTCTAAAATCAGTTGCCTGTCTTTCGAGTTCCTTGGTTGAACTGTTCTCTCGATTTTCTCTTTGTCCTGTCTTTCGGTGTATGGTTACCGAAAGTATTGTTTACATACTAATGGAAAATTAATGTCATCATCAATTGTTTTAACAATAGGAAGAGCTAAATTTTTAGCATTAATTAATTTCAACATCACATTATGCAAAGATTAAGAAAGTTGAGTAAAATTATGAGAAGGTTCAAAAATAGATGAAAAAGGACCCCACCTTTGGATGTTGTTGCCACTTTCTCATCAACACTGTTGGATTAATTATTGATTTTGATGAATTTATTTGGTTTTTGAAACTTGTTATAGGATGCGGCATAACTCTTATCAACCAGAGCCATTGGTATGGTGTTCTAAAATTGACTCACTTGAAACCAAAAATTATGAAGCACCGTGCATAGTTGGGTAAGAGAAGAAAATTCAAAAAGAAAGATATTATCTCTAATGTATTTTTGTAAATTAGCAATGAAGATATGTTGCACATCAATATCAGGCAGAGGATAAGAAATTTGAGCATGGAATTGCTTAAATATACCAATGAAATCAATTATTTTTTCTTCAACAACTTGTTTACAATGCATTAAATAAGTCAAAGATATCTTAGGACCGTTATTGTTTTAAATTGTTGGATGAAAGCATTAGCAAGCTTTTGAAAGGAGTCAATAGAATATGGAGGAAAATAATAATACCATTACAAGGCCTTGTTTCGAAAGTTTTTATTAAAAAACTTCATCACAAACCTATGATCATGATTGAAATCACTACATAAGGTTTGAAAATATTTGAAATGTGTCAAAAGATCACCTTTACATTATAAGTCTCAAGAAGTGGAATCTCCATGTATTGAGGAATGAAAACACAAATAATATCTAAGGAAAAAGGACTATCAATGTCACAAGTAGGGATGTTAAACTTGGATTGGGTCATAAAAGCAATTTGTTATTGCAAAGAAGACACGGTTTGAGCCAATCTATTAATAGTAGAATGTGTAGAAAGAGTGATAGGAGATATGTGTGAAATTTTTATAGCATTATGAGAAATGGAAGGAACAGTGGAGTACAAAAAAGAAACATCATTGTAAGTGGGCATTGAGGGAGGTAAAGAAACACATGGAACACTTGAAGGAATGGTTGAAATAGTAGGATTAGGAATGCTAATGTTGGCAAGAGAAACTACATAGAAGGCACAAATTATGAGTGAATGTTGTCATAGATGGAAACTACAAGATGTTTCAACATGGAATACATGTGCGCAATAGATTTGGAGCCCATACTAGAATTCATTTTAAGATCTAACTAAGTTTAGACTGAAGAATCAAGTACACTGGTAAAATGCACAGAAAGGTCTAGTGAGATCTACAAAGGAAAGATTTAGCAGAGCACATATAGGGGAAGTATAAGGAATTTGTACAAATTCTTCTCATAGAATTTGAAGGTATGATGGTAAGATTGAACAAATTTATGAAGATCTGAGAAGCCCTTCTTAACAGTCAACAGAGTCTCAGGGAGACGTAATGATAAATCGTTGCGCGTACATTGGAAATTGTAATTGATGCTAACTTTGATAGTTCAAATGTTGAGCCGAAATGTTTAGCCACCTATTTTGATTTTTATTGGAGGGAAACATGATGAATTGAAAATATAGCCAGCTTAATAAAACATTTTACTTTTCCCAAGAATATTTTAGGGCAAGTCTACTTGTTGATTGAATCATATAGTGTGAACCTATAAAATAGATTGATTAGGGTTTGTTGATGTGTGGATAGGATATTTGAGATTTTTTTATGGTCGATAAATAGAGAGATTAGTATGTTATATATGATTTGAGCAATTTTATAGAGATCTAATATTCTAAATGTGAAGAACAAGGTGATAGGATAGTCAGTTTTGGGTTGTGGACCAGATCGACACTTGAGCTTACACAAAACTGTAATCAGACATTAGGATATGGTATTGTGGCAGTTCAACAAGTTTAGGATCATTGTAGTGACAATTTTCTAAGACAACGATTCTTCCTTAGGGATGTAGCCCATGGTATTTTGTTTTGAGCAGTGAGCTCTATGCAATGAGCCAGATTGCATGTGCAATCCCCATATATAATTGTAAGACTTTATTTCTACTAAGTATAGTCTTTGTGGGTTTCATCCTCATCATGGTTTTTCCCCTAATAGGTTTTTCCATGATTAAAATACTTGTGTCTTGATGTGTTATGTGGATTTTTCAATCAACATTTAAAGGTTAAATATTATTATGTGTTGCAAGTTCTTATGAGTTCAAAAGATATTGTATAGAAGGTTCATAATCTTATTGATAAAATTTTGAATTTATAGAACACTAATTCACCCCCTTTGAGTGTTCCTTTATATTAACGATTGGTATCAAAGCCCAGGTCCCTTGAAAGAAGCCTACAACTTAAGGGCGATCTCTAAAGGAACAATGAAATCCAATTTGTGAAAGCATCTCATGTTAGAACTTGGTGATCTAGATCAGAATAAAAGAGAACTAAGAGAGGCTAGAGAATTCATTATAAATCTCAAAACACAACTGAAGCAAGCCAAGAAGAGGAGATCAAAACTTTGTAAACAAATAAAACAAAAGGAATAAAAAAATTTAGATGATGAACAACTAAGCCATGATATAAAGGAGAGAACTGCAATATGTGAGAAGTTCATACAAGAGAATGCTAACTTGAAGTATGAGATGGCATCAATAGTGATGAACATGACTAGAGATATTGAAGATAGGAGAAAAATGAAGAAAACCTAGAACAATCCTTGAAAGAGAGATATGAGGAATGCTATAGGCTTGTTGTAAATTTATATGATGTAAAGGATCTTGAAGATGAACTGAGAAGTAAACTTGTGATTGCAAATGACTATATAGAAAAATTCATGGTGAGCTATGCCAAGATGGACTCATTGCTTGAAAGTCAAAGAAATCCAAGTAGCAGAAAAGGTCTTGGATATGAAGAAGGAGAAACTTCAAAATATGAATAATTGAAACCTAAATCCAACATTTAGATGAACAATAGCCCAACTATAAGACAACCTAATGCGTATAGAAATGATGGTAAGTTTTTTATCTTCAAAAAATTTGGTCATAAAGCCATGTATTGCCAAAAATAGGATGAATCAAAGCAATACATCTTCTATTGGTCAATGTTTCAAATGCAATAAACAAGGTCATAGGGAAAGTGAATGCAGGATTATTGTAGGGAACTTGTCTTCTAACCTAGTTAATATAAATTTTTATACATGTAATGGTTTTGGGCATGTTGCTAAGCAGTGTACAACAAATAAAATACTAATAAAAAACAAAAATGGTCAAAGTAATGTTGTTTGTTATAGATGCAAAAAATCTGGGCACTATGCAAAAGACTGTCGAACCAAGATGATATACAATAGAAGCTTCATGAACCTATGCATCAAAGGATAGTCAAATGATAATAAAAAGGATAAATTTAAGGATAAAGTATTAGTTGAAGAGGCGCGCAAGAATATGAAGCAAATATGGGTCAAGAAGAGTCAAAGTGAACAATCTGAAAGGTCTGCGGTAGTATATGAGATCACTAATTCCAAAGAGAATTGAAGATAAGCCATTGGCCTAGGGGGAGAAAAATGATAAATCAATTGAAACCCTTTGAAGGAGTTAGTTATTGATCCTTTTAAGTGTGGGAATGTTAGAGAAGGCCAGGGAAGAAGTTTTGCATACTTCACCAAAGGACTTCAACAAATTTTTAGGGTACGCAACATTAGTCTAAAGTCTCAAACAATAAACCATTATTCAAGGATGAAATTAGGGCACAACACATTTATTGCTCCAATTAATTAGAAAAATACATAAAAATTGGAACTCAATATCCATTTGTCACAGAGCATTCAAAAGAAGAAGTGAAGAGGCTACTCATAACGAATACAAAGGCGATTAGAAGATTTGTCAACCACTTCCAAGGAAACCTAACTCTATGAAAAAGAAGGTATTTACTTGTGTAAAACTCTATCAATTGAGTAAATTTAAGTTTAAAAGGATGGATACACCAGTTATTGTTGATGCAACAGAAAGACCTCGCCCCAAATTCAAAAAACATTCATATAAATCCATGGAATTCAACCCTGAGGCCGCATTGTTTGATGTGCCCTTTGGAATTCTACATGTTGAGGATGTAAGGGCATATGTGCAATGTAATTTAGTGGATTTAGAAATGAATCCAATAAAATAATTAAACCTAGTTGAATTGTTGGGAGAAGGAGGAATCAAACCAAAATTTTGTGTCCTAGAAGAAAGAAAGTTTACCCAGTTCGCACAGTTTCCAGTTGTTGTTGAAAAAGAATGGATAAGATATATTTTGAGAAGACTTCTGAAGGCATTATATTTGTCCATTAGTATACTTAGAGAAAAACATGATCTGCACCATTGGTTTACTCTACACTGACAGACAGGGCACAACACTATCTGGTGCCAATGTTACCCGACAAACACTGTTAAGTGTTACCCGATGACAAAAAGGTAAACGATACCCAACGAGTAACAACAGTGCTACCTGATAGTACAAAAAGAGAGGAACCTGATAGATATAGGGAACTCAATGATTAGTTTAGTCAAGGAACACCGACAGACTGCAAGTTCAAATTGACAACCAAGAACTGACAGTCAGTTGCATCTCGAAAAAAGAGGATCTGACTTTCCACGTCAGATAAATCACTGAAGTTGTATTTATAACTTCTTGATTTTATTTTAAATCCATTATGTGCAGAGGAAGCAATGTAATTGTTATTGTTTTAATTAGTTTTATTGTTTTAAAACATGCAAACTTAAGAACAAGGTCAAGTTGTAAACCTTGGATCTGAGAGTTAACATTGTAAATCATGAATTCCAAGATAGGTCAATACTTGTATAAATAGGTGCTCAATCCATTGAGAGTATTTGTTGTCCAATGAAGATAGTAGCCATGAAGAACAACCAAAGACCAGACAGAGAATTCATGCACAAGAACACAAACAGAATCAAATCAGTTTTCAAGAACAGAACAGAGGCTACCAACAAGCAGATAAAATGTATTCATCAATCACTTAAGGTGATATTGTTATTGTAAAGATTTTAATGGATCTGTAAATCAGTAATGATAGATTGCATATAGTTAGGTCAACATTTGTACTCATTCTGACAAGTGAAGTACACTAATGAAATCCTTTCAAGAAAGGTGGGCTTAACCGTCCTATTGTAAATCTTATTACTGAGTGCACACTTAAATCAGTGTTGCTAAAGCTCTTAATAGAGTAGATCTTAACAGGTCTCCACCTTAATACTCTTAATAGGGTAGATCATTAGAAGTGATCAAATTTTAAGCCTTAACTGACTCCCTTCCATTCTGCAGATAGTGAAGTTTTGTGGGTTCCATCCCCACCACAGTTTTTACTTCCTAACAGGAGTTTTCTGCGATACCATATCTTTTGTTATGTGTTTGTCAATTTCATGAATGTTTCTATGGATGATTATAAAGATTGTGAACAAACAATATATGCATAAGAAATAATAATAGTAATGGTTGGTAAATTAGAATTGAATGATCATTAATGATAAATTGAGTAAAGTGTTAAAATTTTTAGAGGTATTGATTCACCCCTCCCCTCTCAGTACTACTTCCCATTAAGTCCAATAATTGGTATCAGAGCTAAGTATCTTCTTGAAAAGCTTAAAGGCTTAAGAGAAAAGATCATACAATGGAGAAGTACAAACTTGATAAGAATATTGAGAACAAAAAGCTTGAGATACAGATGTTCTATGAATAGTATAAAGAAGCAAGAATCAAGATGAGAGAGTTGTTGGATGAAAGAAAAGGTATGGCTACCAGGAACAATGAAATAGACTATCAAGAAGAAGAGATTACAGATTTCTTTAAATCTTCAGGATCAAATGCAAGTAATATATCAGATAAATCAGAAGATAACATCACAAATCTAAAGGAGACCAACCTACATCTGACAGAGAAAATAAAGATGCTACAAATCAATCAAGAAACCTAGATGGTAAGAATGATTGATGTGATGAGTTCTGCCCGACAAGTTGAAACAGAAAGAACACTTGCTATTAATGATAGAAGGAAGATTTCAGAGAAACTACAGGAAAAGGAAATGGAAATTCAAAGACATGTTGAGCATCACCATGATCTCACAAATTAGATTATCCTTATGAGTCAAGAAGCAAACAGAATAAATGT